>CM028343.1:73599530-74152140 GCA_016618105.1 Dendrobium huoshanense | reverse complement strand
TGAGCTGATGAATGCAGATTTTACTAAAGAAGAACTCATGAAGCCTTTTTTCAACAAGGGAACAATAAATCTCTTGGATTGGACGGTATTACTGCATCCTTCTTTAAAATTTAATGGAATATTATGGAAGGAGAGACATGGAATGCTATTGACAGTTTTTTTAAAACCTATAATATGAATGCTTAATGAAAGATACATTGATTTTCCTTATCTTCATGATTAAAAATCCCTTATAAGTTTGTGTCAAACTACTTATAAGCTTGTGGAAACTATGATCGTGAATAGATTAAAATGTTGCATGAGCAGAATTATCTCGGAAGAGCAGGTTGCATTCATTCCTGGGAGATCAATATCGTATCACTGCTTATTAGCTCATGAGGTCTTCAATAAATTCAGGACTTCTAAAAACACAAAAGGTATGATGGCGATAAAGTTTGACATGGAGCAGGCTTATGATAGCATGTGCTGGGAGGCTTTTAATCAAGTCTTAGATATGTTTGGTTTCCCTATTAAGATCTCCTCTCTTATTATGGAATGTGGCAGAGACGTCAAATTTTCTTTTATGCTTAATGGGAAGGTGTCCAAGTGGATTAAGGCTAAAAATAGTTTTCGTCAAGGATGTCCTCTCTCTCCTTATCTATTCATTATGTGCTCCCAATTACTCTCATATGCAATTGAACAAAGGGGACACAATGTGGGCATTCAAATATCACCAAGAGGTCAAAAAGTTAATCATCTCTTATATGCCGACGATGTTTTGATCTTTGCACAATCCTCAAAAAAGCTGCCAAAGTGTTAAAGAAGATTATTGCTGACTTTTGTTCTTGGATAGGATTAAGGTGAACATTTCCAAATCCAAAATTCTTTTTAGTATTACTGCTAAACGTTTTAACACGAACCAAGTAAAGCAGATTTTGGGCTACAAAGTTATTAAGGAAATGCACTACCTGAGCGTTAAGATGGAGTTGAAGAGATTGGTGAAATCTCATTTTCAAGATTTGCTTGACAGCAGTCTACAAAAGCTGAACTCTTAGAGTAGCAAAAATTTATCATTGGCTGGTAAGATCACTCTTGCTAAATCGTCTCTTCTCTCAACCCCATGTTTTTTTGTCAACTCACTCTTTGGTTCCAAAGAAAGTTCTCTTTGAAGTGGATAAATGTTGCAAGGAGTTTTTTTGGCATAAAAGCAATGGTAAAAGAGGAATGCATTATGTGTCATAGCCAAAACTTTGTAAATCGAGAAATGTTGGTGGTCTGAATTTTCATTCAGCAATTCGCAGATCAGGTCCTCTCCAGGCAAGATTGTCTTGGAATTTCATGCAAAGACCTTATTCATTACTCCATAAAATTATTAGTTCCAAACACAGTAATAATATACTTGATGTTGATAACAAACAAGGAACTTCTATGGCTTGGAAAATTCTAAAAGAGGGTGGAAAATTTTTAAAACCCCTGTTGAAATGGAAAGTGGTGAATGGGAGGAAGATCAATGTTATTAAAGACATTTGGATTCTTGATAAAAGTTTGGGAGCTTGGCCAACATTTGTGGAGTGCAATGGACTAGAAGATGTAATGCTAGATCATTTCATTTCTTTGAATGGCTACTAGAACGTGGGGGAACTTAACCAGTTCTTTCATGAGGAACTTATTTCCCTCATATTACAAATTCTAATTACTCATACTGTTGATGAAGATTATTTGGAAGAAATTCAGCAACATACTGGTAAGACCATTACAGCTATGTCATATAAAAAGGTTTTAAGATGTGAAATGGAAGAAGGAGACTTTGGTTTTTCATCTTGGCTAAGGAAGGTGAAGGTTATAAAACAGCTCACCTGCAAGCCATAGCTAGGAGGCTCCAAATCCTTTACATAACTTGAAACTAGTTTTGTTACTAAGTGATGAATTATTCGTTAGAGAGAGAAGCTCCCGTTAGAGAGAGAAAGTGATCAAAATTTCAAATTTTCTGTTAGTAGTTTCAAGGCCCTTTTTTCGGGGCTGGTGTAGATGGCGGTGGACGTCCACTAGCAACATTAGGCCGATAATTCCATTGGATGTCAACCTCTTGTAGAATGGATCAAGTTAGAGAAGGTGTTTGAAATGTACATGTGAATCTGGAAGGAAAAAAATCAAGTATGAAGACGTCTCATGGTCTCTTGATTATTTAGGAGGTAAGTGAATTACAATTGAAGAAGGTGGATTTGTTGGTAGGCAAGGGTAAAGGAATTGCTATTTCTTCTAATTGTATTACTCCTAGGAAGATTAAATCTATTGTGGTTTTGCCATTAAAATCAAATGAATGTGAAGCATCCTCTTCAGGCATGAAATTATTTATTAACAAATTCGGACATTCAAATGCAATCTCTAGCCTTAGGTCACAGATAAATGCAAATCTCCTAAATGTAGGTAACAAGGGTATTCATGTTTCTGGGGAAAAGCTACAAGTTTGTGATCACATAAATTTGATTGGTAGTGACAAATTGATTGATGTTGCTGTTTTGAAGGATGGCTGTGTTATGAGTATTGGGAAAATTATGGCAAATCAAATGCCAATTTTACTTTAGGAGAATGAACATATGGAAATTGGTGGGGTTTCTATTAATATTGCAGCTGGAGGATGTGTGAATGAGATAGAAACAAGGAAGTTAAAATCTGCTGCTGTGGCAACTGGGTTGGAAAATCAGCTGGAGATTGTGTGAAAGAAAACACAGCTCATCAAAATTAATTATGTTGATTTTAATAATCATAATAAGAAGGAAATTGTTAAGCTTGATGTAAGCAAAATAGAAAAAAATGTGGAGATTCTTCAGAAGTCCTTGGTTGTTAAAGTATTTGGGAAGAACATACCTTATGCTCTAAGTTGCATTGAATTAAAGTGACAATGGAATAAATTTGGTGGATTCCACTTGACATCCCTTGGACTAGATTGGATTTTATGCTCTTTCCAATCTAATGAGGTTATGGAATAAGTCTTGATTGGAGGCCCATGGTATGTAGGTGGTCCTATTGTGGGAATGGAAAAATGGACTCCTGAATTCTCTCAAAATTCATTAAAAGGCTTGTCTTCTCTTATTTGGATTTGATTGCCTTTGTTGCCACTCTTTTGTTGGGATGAAACAAATATTGCAAGGATTGCTTCAAAAGTTGGAGAACCATTGCTTCTTGATGGTAACATGGTTAGATGGGGGAGGAGGGATATTGCGAGAATATGTGTTCGGGTGAACTTGGATTCTAAGTTGCCGAATGGTATTGCAGGAGTGCTAGGAGACCATAAAGGGAGAATGATGCATGCTTATGGCAAAAAGATGATACTTTGGGATATTGCTTTTTTGGAGCTAAAATTAATAATTACTTTTGGCAATTACATTAAAGGATTGATGAGTGAATATATAATAATAATTGTGGAAGGATATAATGTAAATATCATGAATAAGTTCCAAATCTCAATAAAGAGGAACTCAGAGAAGAATAATAAAGCTCAAAGGGCGGACCTCTATTTTTTAGAAGTCTTCAACAACATAATTTTTAATTTTGTTCTAAGAGATTGTAATAAGGTGGTAGATTATTGCTCCCATCTTGCATTATTAGGCAATTTTTATTGATAAACATTCTTAGATACAGAACTTCCATCAAGCTTTGTCAACTTGATTAGGAAGGATTGTGATAGATTTATTTTTCTTTAGTATGATGTACTTATCTTTCTTTCTTTAGCATTAATGTAATATGCATCCTTTTTTCAAAAAAAAGAAAAAAAGAAAATTAAAGCAACAGAAATGAAAAAAAAATAATAATTAAAATCAACAATTAAAAATAAAGATAAAAGTTAAGTAAGTAACAAAAGAAAGAAAATAAAATAACAAACAACAGGTAAGAAAACATAAAATTAAGAATTCAGTAAGCATCAAGTTCAAGCATTTATGTCAATCACACCCAATCTGGTCCTTAAGATGTTTAATGTGTTGAAGGCCAGTGGTTTGTAAAGATGTTAGCCAGTTGATTCTCTGTTGCCATATGGTGTAACTCAATGTCTCATATTGTAACATGGTCCCTAATAAAGTGATGCCTTATTTCAACGTGTGTGGTCCTTGAATGTTGGATAGGATTCTTAAGGATGTAGTTGGCACTAGTGTTATCACATATGATTCAAATTGTGCCTACAGGTAATCTTAAATCTAGAATTTGTTGCTTCAGCCGAAGGACTTTGCCTACACAACTTTCTAAGGCAATATAATCAGTTTCAGCAGTGGAAAGTGCAACAGAGTTTTATTTTCTACTAGACCAGGAGACTAAGGAGTGTCATATGAATTGGCAAGTACCAAAATAGCTTTTTCTATACACCATACATCCTACAAAACTAGAATTAGAGTATCTAATAATCTCAAAAGAAGTGTTGTGCCTAGGATACCAGATTCCTATATTTTGATCCCCTAGGAGATATCTAAGGATTATCTTAACTGCAGTCAGGAGGGATTCTTTAGGATCAGCATAAAATCTGGTACAAAGACAAACACTAAACTCTATATCAAGTTGGCTAGCCGTTAAGTAAAATAGTGATCCAATCATTCCTCTGTACTTCTTTCGATCAACAGATTTTCCATTTGAGTCCTTATCCAATTGAACACTAGAGGTCATGGTGGCATTTATTGGCTTGGCTTTATCCATTTCATATTTCTTTAAGATGTCCTTAATGTACTTTATTTGATTTAGAAAGGCTCCATCATCCAATTATTTTATGCTAAACCCTAAAAAGTAGGATAACTCTCCTATCAAACTCATCTAAAATTTCTTATTCATTAATTTAGAACAATCATCACAAATCTTTTTCTCAAAAAATCCAAAAAATATATCATCAATGTAGATATGAACAATTAGTAACTCATCTCCTAATTTCCTTAGAAACAGGGTGGTGTATATGCTCCCCTTTACATACTCCCTCTCTAGTAGGAATAAGCTAAGCCTCTCATACCAAGCTCCTGGGTGTCTATTTTTATCCATATAAGGCCTTTTCAATTTATAAACATGATTTGGAAATTGGAACTCTCAAAACCTTGTGGTTGCTCTATAAACACATCATCTTTTATCACCCCATTTAAAAAGACAATCTTAACGTCCACTTGGAACAACGTAAATTTATTATAATATGTAAATGCTAGTTTCACTCAAATGGCTTCCAATCTAGCTACAGGGGAAAAAATTTCCTAAAAAATAATCACTTCTATTTGGTTGTAACCCTTAGCTACCAATCTTGTTTTATTTCTAACCACCACACCATAATCATTCATTTTTTTCTTAAAGACACATTTGGTTCCCACTACACTTTGATTCTTAGGTCTTTCTACTAACTCCCAAACATCATTCCTCACAAATTGGTTAAGTTCTTCTTGTATGGCTAAGATCCAAAATTCATCAAATAGGGCTTGATTGATGTTGGTGGTTAAATCATTAAGATAAAGGCAGAGTGGTTCAATTCCTTCCTAAGTTCATGCCTAGTTCAATCTCCTTTTTTTTTTTTAAGAGAATGCATCAAATTGCATTAAAGAAAAAACTAAGAAGGGATTACAAGCCTAAGGACTCATAACAGTGGTTTCCTCCTTTAACAAGGACATAAATAAAGGATGAACCTTATTCACACTAACATCATCCTAAATAAAAGAGCTCAAAATGCCATAGTTAGCACATAAATCCGCTAACTAATTGCAACATCTATCAACACAAATAAAAATGACATTGTTAAACTCATTAAATAAGTGAACTTCTTCATACCTTGTGTCTCTACTTTATTTGATTTTTTTCAAAAACTTCATGACATTAACATTGTCTCATTCAATAATTATTCCCTTGTACTTAAACATCCAATCTTTCATCTTCTCTTTGATAGATTGAGTGGACAATAACTCCAAAGAAGATATGTCCCAATGAATATATGGTTTACCAAAGGCTAGGAGGAATCTTCTTTTGTGATCATGAAAAACTCCTCCAATACTAGCTTTGTAGGAGGAAAATAAGGCAGCATCCACATTTACTTTTAGCCAATCGGGTGGAGGAGGATACGAATGAAGATTTGATAGCCTAGAAGGCTGGTTGGCATCTCATATATCCAATAATTTTCTAACTCCTTGAGCAGAAATTGAAGCATAACTCATTACCTTAAAAGCGATAATCAACGAGCTATCTTCCATCCCATTGTGAATCAATTTATTTCTTGACTTCAATGTTAACTATACCACAGAACAGTACAGATTAATCAAAAAGGGACTTTGAGAGGTGAGGCACTTACAGCCGTCTGACAAGGAACCAAAACCTTGAAATACAAAGCCCCATTTCTCTATTTGATTAAGAACGTCCTTCAGCTTCTCACATTTAGCTGCAACATGGTGTATGTCTTCAATAACATTACAACTTCTTGGGCATAGATTGACCCTTTGTAATCTTCTATGTTCAAGGAATTCTTAAGTAGGCAGGCTATTATTGAAAATCCTCCACCAAAATGTCTCCACCTTCGAGATGAGCTTGCCTTTTTAATCTAGCTCTAGAACAGCTTCGGGTCTGAGTGCTTCACCGTGTTCTCAAATACCATGGAGGATATTGACCTCCCATTATTTTTAAACATCAGTTCCATTCTATATTTTTCCAACCCACAGGAATATTGGTTTGTAAGATTAAACTTACATGATCTTCCCCCATGATTCTTCTCATAGCCTTCACATTCCAAATCCCATTATAGAAGAAATTGGAAATAGAAAATCTGCTATAGTCTTGAGGAGTAATAAAAGTGGGCCATTTTTTATTGCTTTTATCCAAGATCCATATGTCATTGAATATGCCAATGTCATTCCCATTAGCAACCCTCCATCGGATTAAAGGCCTTAAAGATTTACCTCCTTCCATGTTGATCTTCCATGTTGGAGAGCTCAATCTTTTAGAGTCTACATTTTCTAATAGATTTCCATACTTTGGATAGAAGACTTTGTGCAATAAGGAATCTATATCATTCATGTATCTCCATGCAATTTTTGATCTCAATGGACCAACTTTAGTAGAGCAAGAATGAAGAGCTCTACTTCCCCATTTGGTTGGCAAGCACATAGTATTCCAATTGACATAGTGTAAACCATGTTTTCCATTTGATTTATTCCAAATGTAGCTTCTAAAAATCTTGTCTGCCTCATCAAGTATACTCTAAGGCACAAGAGAGTTAGTGCAATGAAATGTAGTGAATTATAACAAGATTGATTTGGTTCACAAGATCTTTCCTGCCAAAGACATCATTCTACCTCCCCAAATGTTTGTCATTTTCAAGGCTTTATCGACAATAAAATGAAAGTTTTCTTTAACTAACCTTCTCATTGCAAGCTTTACTCCAAGGTAAGACAATTCTTTGGTTGTTTTGAAACCCATTATTTGTCCAATAGACTTCTTCCTTCTTCTCCTTACAGATTTGCTAAAAACCATTGAAGATTTCTTGATGTTGATAGATAGACCCTTCCAACTACAGAAATCTCCCATAATAGTTTTAATCTCCTTGGTTGCCTTAAAGATGTTGAGTCCAGTAATTAGGTTGTTAAGCCTAAGTAAATGTCCCACGGCTACCAAGAGGGGGGTGAATTGGTAATTTAAAAATTTTAAACCCTCTTTGAAGATTAAGTTGAACCGAAATAAAAATTTCTTTTAAAGTTTGTAGAAAAATATTTTTCAACCACAGAGTTGTTAAAACTGAAATTTAAAGTGCGGAAACGTAAAAATAATAAAGTAAATGACACCAGATTTATAGTGGTTCAGTCTATAACCAGACCTACATCCACTCCTCAGAGGCACCCTTTGAGTATTGCACTAAAACCAATAGTGACTCTCCTTTAGCACCCACAGCAAGGCGGAGAAGCCTTTACAACACACTCTTTTCACCACAACCCGGTGCGGCAGAGAACCGTCGTCCTTTTACACAATCCAGAGTGCTGGCAGAGAACCGTCGTCCTTTTACACAATCCACAGTGCTGGCAGAGAACCGTCGTCCTTTTACACAATCCACAGTGCTGGCAGAGAACCGTCGTCCTTTTACACTCTCTTAGTGTGGGCAGAGAACCCTACAGCTGTTCACACTCTCCAAGTGTAGGCAGAGAACCTATCGGCTGTTCACACTCTCCAAGTGTCGGCAGAGAACCAGATCTCCTTGACTGATCTTCTCACAAGAATCTAGAAGGAAGAAGGAAAAGAGTGTAGTAATCCAAATTCACAAGTAGAGACTCTTACCTTTGAAATCCAAGTGAAGCCTTTTCGCTCCAGTGGTAGGAATCCTCCTTTGAATGCTCTCTTCCACTCTCCTTGGCTATTCTCTCAAGAGGCATGAAGATCAAATGACAAAAAGATTGGGTGGCAGTCTAATTTGGACTATTTATATAAAAGACAAGAAAAACCGCCCAAAAACTGCAAGTTTTCAATTCTGTACGCAGTGGATCGTCCGGTACAATCATGGATCGTCCTGAACGATTTTACTTAAACGATCTGAAACGACCCTATTTGAATATGTGTATGAAATTTCATCGTATAGATTATCGTCCTGTACGAACTAGGTTCGTCCAGTACGAACGGTTATTACTAGGTCGGTTCTAGAAACTGCTGAAAACTGTTCTAAGTCGGTTAATCGTTTGGACTAGAATATGTTCGTCTGGACAAAACTTTTCCAGAGAACCGATCGTCCTAGACGATTATTTACGTCGTCTGGATGAAAATATTTCAGAGGACTAATCGCCACGGACGATAATATATTTTTGTCTGGACGAAATTTTCCAGAGACCCGATCGTCCTGGACGATATTTAATTTTATCTGGACGAAAGTTTTCCAGAGAACCAGTCACCACGTACGATAATAAAATTCGTCTGAACGAAAATTTTACAGAGAACCAATCGTCTGGTACTATATTTAATTTCGTCCTGGACGAATAGGACTTAGAAAAAAAAATTTCGAGCAAGTTCCTATTCGTTCCATGTGCCCTATAGGAGATAACTGCCTAATCGTCCCGTACGATAGTATATCGTCCAGTACGATCAATATAAAATTTTATGATCTCCTCATGAGTGTGTGTATGTTTTTTATTCACTCAATTACAATCACTCCCTTTCAAAATTAATTCAAAGAAAAAAAATGCAAACTTCAAATTAACAAAATATCTCATGTTGAATTTGATTTGAAGTTATCGTAGTCTGGAGTCTGATTTTCCTGAAATGTTAGTACACACAAGAGCAAATGCAAATCTTCTAAAATTGTTAGGAGATAACTACACATTTGAACAATAATGTTTGAAATCATCAAAACTATTCAAGTTGCAAAAAATGTAAAGGCATTCAAATAGCAACTATTCTAACAGAAGGTTGCTTCCGAGAATATGATCACATCATCTACATATAACAAGTGAGAAATAGAAGGCCCATTTACTCACAGTCGAACTTCCAATGATTCTCCTCTTTGTTTAAAAGCATTTGATAATAATTGTGCACAAAGGATAAATAAATATGGAGACAAGGGACAACCTTGTCTAAAGCCACTATGTCCATCTGTCCAGTTTGACAAGATTCCATTGATTTAAATAGAGAATTTAGAGCTCTGAATACATTCCAAAATCAATTTAGAAAAATACCATGGGAATCCAAAATAATTCAAAACTTTTGCCAAAGTTAGCCATCCCATTGAATCATAAGCTTGTTCCATGTCAATTTTGAATGACATAAAACCTTTTGAGGAATTGGAAAGCCTTAATTTATGCATAACCTATTGAGCTATCGACACATGATTTGATAAGGATCTTCCTTTAAGGAAAGCCGCTTGATCTTCTAAGATTAGTTTAGGGATTATAGGAGCCATCTATTCATAAGAATTTTTGCCACCAATTTGTAGACCGAATTGCATAAGCTTTTTGTCTATAATTTGAAGGAGTTAATGGATTGCTGATCTTGGGATTATCACTATTATTCTCTCCTTCCATTTAGGATCTATCTCAGATTATTCAAAAAAACCATTTATGGCATTCCACAAATCTTTCTTGATTGTCTCACAATAAGGTTTAAAGAATGAAAATGTTATTCCATCATTACCTTGGGAGATGTTGTTTTCACTTTGTTTAACAAATTCCTCCATCTCTTCAATAGTAAAGGCTTTGTTCAATATATTTCTATCTTCTTCATCTAGACAGCTCCAAGTTTTTTCCCAGTCATCTAGTTTACAGTAATGGTTTCTCCACTTCTCCTTCAATTGATCAACCAAGATCTTTTCTATAAGAGATTGATCCTCCACCATTTCTCCATTTCCATTCTTAATCTTTGAGATTAAGTTAGAATTCCTTCTAGCTGAGGCATAAGCTTGAAAGAAATTTGAATTTTGGTCTACCTCCATCATCCACTTTACCTTAGCTCTTTCTCTCCACCAAGTGTCCAACCGAGCTAGTGTTTAATTAAGTTCTTCTATAAATTTCAGCAACCAGCATTCTTCTTCTGATAATTCTCCTTCATTAGCTTCCTTCAATTGAAGATCTTCTATTAGTTTCAACAAGTCATTTTTTAGTGATAGTAAATTCTGCATCTTTTCTTTGCTCCAACAGAATAGAACCTTAAGAGAATTCTTCATTTCACAATTCAGGACATGGGCTGAATTGCCTTTACAGTTTGTCCTCCAGATTTTGTCCACCACAGCCACCAAAGCCTTGTTAGAGGCCCAAACATCTTCAAACCTTAATATCTTCTTACTTGTTTGCTGGACCATAATGTTCAAGATGATCGGGCAATGATTTGAAGCCACACAGCCAAGTGTCATACCATACAACAGTTAGAAGAGGTTATAGCAGCCAGTTTTAGGAAGCATCTATCCAGTCTCTCCATGATTCGGTCCATACCTTTCTTGTTGTTACACCATGTGAATTTTGGACCCACATACCCAACTTCATGGAAGTCATTGTTAGCTAGAAAGATCTTCATTTCCTTGGGTCCAAGGGAAAGTTTGAATCTTTTCCCTCCCCTCTTATCATCACTTGATAGAATAAAATTGAAATCTTCTCCAATGACCATAGGCAAGTCCTTATATGAAAAGAATTCCAGCCTTTCCCAATGTCTTCTCCTTCAATAAACATCCTTGTTGCCATAGATTGAAGCTATTCTCCATATGCCTTTGTTAGGAACCTCCAAATCACCAATAATGAATTATGATGAGGATTCTAAAACTTGAAATTTATCCATATTATATGTCCATACCACAAGAATACCTCCTGATAATCCTTCTGAAGGAACATGGAAACAATCCCATTCATAGCTAGTTAGGTGATCAAAATCTTTTCTTTCAAATAATGCAATTTTGGTTTCCATTAAACATATAAAAAAACCCATATTCTTTGACAAACTCCTTCAAGTAGAGAGAAGCTCTTCTCTTCCTAGATCCTCTACAAGTCCAAATGCTATGGATGAATTCATTGAAAAAGAGGGGATGAAGACCCCATCTTATCTTTATTTTTAGCTTCAGCCCTCCTACACCTATGAGCTATGTTAATAGGACCCAATCTTTTTGATTGTTTTGTTCCCTTTCTCTTAATAGTAGAGGATCCTCCATCCTTCATATCATTGATCTTCTTCAGATCTTCCCTGTTGTTGATGTGATCTTCTTCTGAGTCTTTGACTGACCCTTCCATTCCTTCATACAAATTGTTATCAATCTCTCCTGTAAATACAATTTCCTCTTCCTCTACCAATCCGTCTAGGATATTGAATTTACTAGCAGAGATAATACTAGAGGATTGAACCATCATACCATTATCAACCTTATTTTCCTTGAATGAGTTGTTCATATTTTTTTGAAATTGATTGTTCTCATACTGTGGATCTTCATTGATTTCCTCTGATTGAATAAACAACTCCTCCAAAGTTGATTTCTTCACAGCTTCTATTGCCTTTCATACCGGCTGGTTATTGACTGCTGCATTTTTTTTCTCAGCCATTTGATTCTTGTCCCGAGGGAGAGCTCCTGATTGCATTGTTATATTTACTTTTCCTTCCATAGTTGACTTGTAGCTAAGGACCGTATCCATATTTTTCAGCATTTGGAGCTTCAGCATTTGTTGAATTATTGATTTTTGAGCTGCCTTCAACCAACTCTTTTGAAGCTCTTTCATGATCCTTTGAAATAGTGGTTTCATTATGGATTTCCCTAGCAGTTATTCTTCGTGTGCCCAATTTTTCCACAACAAAAACTTAAATCTAGAATTGTTTCATACTCTATCTTTTGAAAGAACTTGCCCGAGCTCCCTTCCACCCAAACTCCATAAGGAAAATTAGTGTCCAAATTGATACGAACACAAATCCTCCAAAACTCTTTCCTACCCCATTGGAACATGTTTCCATCAATCATGAATGGTTTTCCAACCATAGAGGGAATTCTACATATATTGATTTCATCCAACCATTGAAGTGGGAGGTTTGGAAGCCTAATCCAGATAGGGGAGTGAAGACTGACTCCATGGATTCTTTGTTATAGAAAGAACAAAGCACCCAGTTCAATCCTAACATTGTTAAGTGAAACTTTTCATAAGGAGACCGTTGCCTTCAGAGTTCAGTACTTACTTGAGGGAATGGGGTTTTGCTTCCAAAAACCTTGATCACTATTGAGTTTTGAAGCCTCCTTGAATTTTCCATCTCCTTGTCCACATGTAGTTTAACTGTTGCTCCATCTTTTGATAGAAAATCTCCCAAATCTAGATTAACTACCTTTATATGTTCCTTCTTACTACATACATTTTGTTGATTATTTGACATTGGCCTCTCTTTAACTTCCTTTTGGGATTCCTTGCACATTCCCAAATCTCCATTGTCGCATTCTTGAACTCTATCCAAATCAAATTTAATCAAATCCTGATTCACATTGCCTTCAATAGCAATATCTTTGAGAGATTTCTCCATTGCTTCAGCGACAGCTGTTAAGGGAGTTGCTAATTGCATGCTTTACATTATTTCAACTTGTATAGTTTTGATGATTCCAAATATTTTTGTTTTAAGTTTTGTTATCTCCTAACACTTTTTGGAAGATTTGTTTTTGCTCATGTGTGGACTAACATTTCAGGAAATTTGAACTCCAGACTAATAAAGACTTCAAATAAAGTTCAACATTAGATAGTTTATAAATTGAAGCTTGTATTTTTCTTTGAATTAAGTTTGAGAGGGAGTGATTGTAATTGTGTAAATAAACACAAACACACTTAAGGAGATCTTTAAAAATTATACTAATCATACGGGACAAACAAAGCTCGTACGGGACGATCAAGTTAGTTATCTCCTTGGAAGAGCAATGGAAAAAATAGGATGCGCAAAAACTTTTTCTGAGTCCTAATCGTCCAAGATGAATTTCCTATTCATCCCAGTATGAAATGGGCTCTAGAAAATTTTCGTTCAAATGAAATTCATATTCATACCATGATTAAATGCTCTCTAGAAAATTTTTGTCCAGACGAACTCCAATTCGTCCCAGGATGAAAGGTCCTCTAGAAAATTATCGTTTAGATGAAATCAATATTCGTGCCAGGATGAAATGCTCTCTAGAAAATTTTCATCCAGACGAACTCCAATTTGTCCCAGGATGAAATGTCCTCTGTAAAAATTTTGTCCAGATGAACTCATATTCATCCTAGGACGAAGCGAACCGACTCTTGAAAATTTGGCAACTTCTTGCAGATTTTGGAACCGACCTATGGTATAACCGTTCGTACCAGATGAACCTTGTTCGTACGGGACAATTAACATATAAGAAGTCAGTTCATACCAATAAACATTGGGTTTGTTTCTAACTGAATTAAGTAAAATCGTCCAGGATGATCCACTATCGTACGGGACAATCCACCGATGACAGGCTTGACTTTTAGCAGTTTTTAGATGATTTTTTGTGTTTTTCCTATATAAAGTCCAATAAAACTGCTACTCAATCTTTTTGCCTAGTGATCTTCATGCTAATTGAAAGGAGAGTCAAGGAGAGAGTGTGAGAGAGTGTTTGAAGGAGAATTCTTACTACTGGAGCGTGAAGGTTTCACTTGGTACTCAAAGGTAAGAGTCTCTAATTTTGGCCTTTGATTACTTCACTCTTTTCTCTCTTCTTTCTAGATTTCTTATGAAGAAGATCTATCAAGAAGATCCGGTTCTCTGCTGACTCTTAGAGAGTGTGAACAGCCAAAGTGTTCTCTGCCCACACTAGGAAAGTGTTAATAACCGAAGGGTTCTCTGCCCACACTAAGAGAGTGTGAACAGCCGAAGGGTTCTTTACCCACACTAGGAGAGTGTGAAAGGACAAAGGGTTCTCTTCCCACACTAGGAGAGTATGAACAACCGAAGGGTTCTTTGCCACACCAGGAGAGTGTGAAAGGATGAAGGGTTCTCTGCTTATACTGAGAGAGTTGTGAAAGGATGAACGGTTCTATGCCAACACTGGGAAGAGTGTAAAAGGATGGAGGTTCTCTGCCACATAGGGTAGTGGTGGTAGAGAGTTTTGTAAAGGCAAAAGGAGAATCACTAGTGGTATTAGTGTAATACTCGGAGGGTGCCTCCGGGGAGTGGATGTAGATCGTGTTTGACCGAACCACTATTAATCTCGAGTTTTTTATTTTTTGCTACTTTTTATTTTTTTGTTTTACTGTTTCTAACTTGTGGTTGAAAAATGTTTTCTATAAAATTCACTAAAGGTAATTTTTTTGGTTCTAAATTTTGAAGAGGGATAAAATTTTTTAATTACCCCCATCTTGGTTAGCCACTGGGACATAAGCTTAGGTTTAACAACCTAATTCATATTGAATAAGTTTTAACAAGTGGTATCAGAGCTTGTTTTAAAAATCATAAGTTTAGACTACTTTTTGATTAACGTATATGACTACATTTTGAACCGAAATACACCTGAGGGTTACTCTATTACTAGACCTCCATTATTCGACAATATTCCTTTTGATTTTTGGAAAACATGCATGTCTACATTTTTACAGTCACTTGATTATCGTATGTGGATCTTAGTTCAGGAATGGTATACAAAACTAACTAGACTAGTTGACGGAGTTAAAGTTGAAACACTTTTTGTGGACTAGACAGTAGAAGAATGTGACTTAGCACAACTAAACACCAAATGCTTGAATAGTTTCTTTTGTGCACTTAAATCAGAAGATTATATGCGGTTTTCTACTTGCAAGAGTGGAAGGACATATGGGATAGACTTTGTATAATATAAGAGGACTAATGGGGTTAAGCAATCTAGACAAATTATCTTGTTGCATGATTATGAACTATTTTGCATGAAACCTAATGAATCCATTTCTGATATATACACAAGATTCACACAAATAATCACCTCCTTACAAGCATTGGGTAGGGAACTAACGAATGTTGAAATGGTTAATAAGATTCTTCATTATTTGCATACTTCTTATGATGCTAAAATTACTGCAATTACAAAGTCTAAAGATCTAAATATTTACTCTATTGACAATCTTCTTGGTTCGCTAATTGCTTATGAGCAAGGAGTTAGCCAAAGAAAGATTGATGCAGGTGAACCACGAAAGGAGAAGAACATAGCACTAAAAGTGGAGGAGTTTGAGAGTGAAAACTCACAACCTGAGGATAAAGACGACATCGCATTAATGACTAGACAATTCAGAAGCTTTCTAAAGAGGAACCTGAAGAGACGCTAACAATGGAATAGAGGTAAATTTAATAGAAATGCAAAGGTTTCAAATAATGTCATTTGCTATGAGTGCAGGAAACCTGGATATATAAAGACAGATTGGCAAAAACTCAAAGTCACTCCTAACAAGGAGAAGGTAAAGGAGAAACCTTTTGTAAAGAAGGGCAAGAAGAAATTTCAAAGAGCTTTTTGGGCGGACTCAGCTTTGAACTCGTCAGAGATAGAAAAGGAAGAGGAAGTCACTAATCTGTGCTTAATGACCAATATTCTTGATCAGTCAGATCAAGAAGAGGTATGTGACTTAAGCTATGATGAACTTTTTAAAGTTTCTGAACACATGCTTGATGCATTTATGAAAATGAAGAAAATGCATGCTAATCTAAGTTTAGAATTTGAAAAACTACAAAAGAATCATAAAATCCTTAGGAAAGATCATGCTTTAATTGATGTCAACCACATAAAATTACTTGATGAGTTTGATAACTTGAATAAAAATCATGAAAATTTAAAATCATCCTATTTAGAACTTGAAAAAGATTTTAAAAATTTTAAGGATGAATCAGAGCGCAAGATTTATAGATCAAATTATATAAATTAAATTTTGGAAGATATGAATTCATTTTATAAATTAACGATAAAAGCTCTCGATGATAATAGGATATCCCCTAAACTTGAAGAATTCACTAATCATATTTTGTATCCTAAATTTATGCAATCCCTAAATAGACAAATGAATAGTAGTAGACTTAGGAATCCTTTTCCAAAAGTCAAATGTAATAATTATGAATTGATTAGACCCATAGCTCATACCTGTACTTTGAAGAAGAAAACTTATTTGGTGTGAAAACCTAAGATGCATAAACATAGACATATCGTACATGTATCTCTTTATAAATTGCCAAAAGGAGAACCCAATCTTGTTCGGGTTCCCAGGTCTAATGTTTGATAATCTTGCAGGGTCTCTCTCACACAAGACCTCATGAGAGAATATGGTACCTGGACAGTTCAAAGCATATGATTGGAGATACTACACAATTCATATCGCTAGAAGCCAGGAGTAAAGGCAAGGTTACCCTTGGAGATGACATCATAAGGTAGATGATTCGGACAGGTATGATTAGAAATCTAAAGAATTTTTATATTGAAAATGTGTTATTAGTAGAAGGCTTAAAGCATAATTTGTTAAGTATAAGCTAGCTATGTGACAAAGGATATTGTGTAAAATTTTTTTCATACTAGCTGCATTTTAAGCCTAAATAGGAAATGATGTTTTGAATGGTAAAAGGGTAAACAATGTTTATATTCTAGACTTGAATTGCATTCAAACTCCTACTACTTTTTGTTTAAAAACTATTTTTGATGAGTCATGGCTTTGGCATAGGAGACTTTGTCATTCAAGCATGAAAAATCTTAGGAGAATTACCCAAAAGAACTTAGTGAGAGGTATACCAAAACTAGACTTTACTAAGGACCACCTTTGTGATGCATGTCAATTAGGAAAGGAAATGAAGTCCTCTTTTCAATCCAATAAGGATCTTAGAACTAGTAAACTATTGGAGATTTTGCATATGGATCTTTTTCGACCAGTTGGAATTGTAAGTCGAAAGGAAAAATAGAACATTAATATAAGCCGCCTGAGCAATGTTGGCAGAATACTCACTTCCTAAATACTTTTGGGCTGAAGCGGTTAGCACTGCATGTTATGTTCTGAATAGGATGAATTTGAGATCTAAATTAAATAAAACAACCTATGAGTTACTAAAAAAGAAGAACACCTAATTTGTCTCATTTGTATGTTTTTGGTTGCAAGGTGTTTATACATAACAATGAAAAATCTGTCTTACGAAAATTTGATCCAAAATCAGATGAAGGAATTGTTGTTGGATACTCAAGTGTTGGAAATCTTATAGAGTATTCAATAGAAAAACTTTGGTAATTGAGGAGACCACACATGTTGTATTTGATGAATCTTGAAATTTGGAAGCGCCAATTATTGTAGAAGATGAGATTGAAGATAACTCGCAAAAGATTGATAAAATAAATTTGGAAGAAAATGTGGAAGAAAATTTGGAGATAGAAAACCCTTTGCCTAGAGATTTAATATTTTCTAAAAATCACCCAAAGGAGTTGATAATTGGTGAACCTAATGAGGATGTAAGGACTAGGCGTGGATTAAATAAAAAAGTCAATCATTCAGCCTTTATTTCAACTGTAGAATCCATAAATAGTGATCAAGCACTATCGGATGAATTTTGTATTTTGGCCATACAAGAAGAGTTAAATCAATTTGTAAGAAATAAAGTTTGGGAATTAACTACAAGGCCAAAGGATTAAAGTGTAGTTGGAACTAAGTGGGTATTCAAAAATAAAATGAACGACTCAGGAGTAGTCATTAGAAATAAGGCTAGATTAGTTGCTAAGGGGTATAATTAGATTAAAGAGGTTAATTTTGAAGGAGACTTTTGCCCCTGTAGCAAGACTTGAATCAATTAGGGTTTTGCTAGCCTTTGCCTATTTTACAGGATTTAAATTGTATCAAATGGATGTAAAAAGTACCTTTTTAAATGGGGTAATTCAAGAAGATGGTTTTGTAGAACGACCACCAGGTTTTGAAAATTCTAAATACCCAAATCATGTTTTCAAATTGAAAAAGTCATTATATGGATTGAAACATGAACCTAGGGCTTGGTATGAGAGGTTGAACACCTTCCTACTTGAAAACTCTTTTTTTAAAGAGATTTGGAAAGGATATACTCATTGTATAAATTTATGTTGATGACATCATCTTTGGATCTTCAAATAAAAATCTTTGTGATGATTTTTCTAAAACATTGAGTAGTGAATTTTAGATGAGTCTAATGAGAGATTTATGTTACTTTCTAAGATTTAACGTTAAGCAAATTGAGGAAGGTATATTTCTTAGTTAGTGAAAGTATGTTAAGGACATTCTCAAAAAGTATGAAATGGATAATGCTAAACCTGTTAGTACACATATGAGTTCCTCAGTTCAGTTCGATAAGGACCCTAAGGGAAAATCTGTTGATCAAAAGAAATTTAGAGAGATAATTGGATCTTTAGTTTACTTGATAGCTAGCTTGCCCGATATCATGTTTAGTGTTTATTTGTGTGCTAGATTTCAATCAGATCCAAAAGAATCACATTTAGCAGCAGTAAAAAGGATTCTAAGATATCTATCTGTTAGGAACTCAAAACTTAGGAATTTGGTATCATAAGTTTAGCTCTTCATTTGAAATAATTGGTTATTAAGATTTTGATTTTGCAGGTTGTAGGGTGGATAGAAAGAGCACTTCTGGAACATGTCAGTTTATTAGAAATTCTTTAGTCTCTTGGTCCAGTAGAAAGCAAAATTCAGTAGCTTTATCTACTGTAGAATTACTTTGGTTGAAATAACAGTTGATTGATTTAGGATTAACTATAGGCACTACTCTAATTTATTGTGATAATACTAGTGTTATTTGTATTTCTAAAAATCCTACTCAACATTCAAGAACCAAACATATGGACATAAGGTATCATTTCATAAGGGATCATGTATCCAAAGGAGAAATTGAACTCACTCATGTTTCTACTGAAAATCAACTTGCAGATATTTTTACAAAACCTTTAGTCTTTGATACTTTCAGTGCATTAAGAACAAGGCTTGGAGTAATTGATTTGAATGCTTAATTAAAAATGTTTTCTGCAACATTGATATGTGTTTTCTAGTTAATGTTTTTGTGTGTTTTTATGATTTTATTTATCTTGTGTTTGTGATTTATTGTATTTGAGTTTTTTTTTTGTGATTTTATGCATTTTTTGTTGTGTTTGTGTTTTAGTTTTTTTATTGAGTCCATATTTCAAAAACATTTTTTTGAGTGACAATCGTTCGGGACGAAATTTTTTTGTACGGGACGAATTGTGTAGTGTGTCAAACTGTTGGATTTGAACCTTTTGCGTGCAGTTTTTAGTTTTTAATTGTCACTTTGTCTGTACGATCGTTACAATAGCCTGGGATGAATTTTTTTTTTCAAACGACGGGACGATTGAACGATAGTTGATTGGAAAAGGTCATTTTTATTACTATATTCGTACGTACGAACCTTTGGTTCGTCCGGACGAACAAATGGCGGTTCGATGTGGGAGACGGTTTCAACTGCCATTAAAACAATCATAAGTTCTGATCATCCAAGACGAACACGTGTTCGTCTGTACGATCATTTTGGTCAAAAGTCTGTACGAAAAGATGCTTTGTAAGTTGTGTGATTACGAAAAACTATTTTATTTTGAACTCATTCATTCGTCCATACGAAATTTTTTTCATACAAGACGAATCAAATTTTGTATGCGATGATGTAATTTTGTTCGTACTACGATTCATTTTTCAATAAATTAACAGGCTTTTGAACTCAACAGTCATCACTCACACATCACTTTCAAAACCTTTCGTCCTTTAGATCATTTTAAATGGCAAGTTCAAGCAAACGACAAAAGATTCTAGCCAAGGGACCACCTAGAAACTCTTCTAATAACTTTCTTTCCAAAGCTAATGAAGAGTCTTTTCCCAGATTCGTATCCGCTAAGATCACCCCCTATAGAATTCTTATTCAGGATCAATTAACCTTTTAGGTAATGAACTTGTTTGCTTCAACTCAGTTTGGTTTCATCCATACACTAGTTTATCTCTACAACAAAGAAACCTTTCACTATTTCCTGGCAAACATGTCTTTCAACTACGACCATTATGTAATCCATTCCTATGTCTTTAAGAAAAAAGTTGAAATCACCAAGGCTGACCTAGGAATTTTTTTAAACTTAAGAACTGAGGGAACTAGAGCATATACCTTGAGCACCACTTCTGAATTTGAATGGACTGAAATTAATACAGTGATTAGAGGAATCATTTTTAACGAGCATATGCCTAAAGTATCCAGTCTCGTTCGTAATGCTCGTATAATCCAGCATGTTCTTAGAAATTTTATAATTCCTAAAGCTGGAGATAGAATCAACATTACTCCTCTTATTTCTATGGTAACCTACTTGATTATGACTAAACAACCTATATATGAAGCCCAACTAATCCTTGACTATCTTTATGGACTCTCTGAAATTGGTCATGTTGAACATAAAAGAAAGAAGAACATTGCCTTAGGACATCTAGTTGCTTACATTCTGGAGAAGAAATATAATTTGGTTCATCCTGATCAAAATTTTAAAGAACCGCTCTACTACAACGATGGATCATTTAGAGCAATCTTCAATAAAGATGAACCGAGTAAAACACTTGTCATTAGTGATACTGAGGAAGAACATGAAGCTGTACTATGAAAGTTCGATGGGGATGTTAAGCCCTATGAACTTAGTCCCAAACTAACCAAGAGGGGGGGGGGGGGGGTGAATTGGTATTTTAAAAACTTCGTTTTTAAACAAAGAAATAAAGTCACATAAACCAAATCACACCACGAAAATAATGCGGAATTAAACGTGCGGAAGCAAGAAAAGAAACACAGAGATTTATAGTGGTTCGGTCGACTCGACCTACGTCCACTCCTTGGAGGCACCCTCCAAGTATTGCACTAAACAAAAAGTGACTCTCCTTTAGCCCCCACGGCTAGGTGGAGAAACCCTCACAAGAATCTCCTTTTTGCCACCCCGGCAAGGCAGAGAACCTATCTCCTTTTGCTTCCTCCTGAAGCTGGCAGAGAACCAGAACCAAAAGTACAACTCCTTACCTCTACCGACCCTTCCACGGACGAGAAACTCTAGACGAAGACGACGCAGAGAGATCCTTGAAGCAACCCTTGTGAAACCCCTCACAAGCTCCCCCTCACAAGATCCTCTCTCTCTCTTCTCTCTCTCTTTCTCTCCTCAAGGTCTTCTCAGGTCAAGGCAGCAGTCAAAGGTTTTTTAAAAACGTTGAACAAGAGCTCTTTAAATAGAAGAGCTTCAAAAGAGCTCATTAATTGCAAGTTGCCGACAATATCGTCCAGGCCGATCTGGACATCGGCCTGGCCGATCAGTACAAATCAATGAAGATCGGCCAGAGCATAGCCCTGAATGCACAACTGGACGATTGAAAATTAGCTTGATCGTCCAGGCCGATCTCACGATCGTCCTGGCCGATCAGTTCAAATCAGACGAAAATCGTCCTGACAATAGCCCTGAATATGGGCTGGCCGATATTGATCGTCCTGAAGTAACTTAAGATTTTTGACTAGATCGTCCGGGCCGATCCTGCGATCGTCCAGGACGATATGATCGTATCAATCATCCTTAATTACTTCCTTGATTTTCTGAACAATTATGGCATAATTTGTTAATATCGTCCAGGCCGATACGAGGATCGTCCTGGACGATAATTTAAAGATATGCTATACCATACTTGTCTATGGCGGCTACTTCTTTCTGTTTTGAGCTTATCGTCCTGGCCGATACACGTATCGTCCAGGACGATCGGTTAACGTTGGCTGCCTTAATCAAGAATCCTTAATTAGACTTTCTGTTTTAAGCTGATCGTCCAGGCCGATCAAAGATATCGGCCTGGCCGATATGAGTAAAAACAGAATTTCTAATTCTCTCAAGTGTGTGTGTGAAGGGTTACAAAGTATCAGTCTTTTTGACTATTACAAGAGGACTCAAAAGGTAAAAAACAAAAGTACAGACTGACTCAACCCTAAACCTACGCATTCCTGAACTTGGCTCCTTTTTGATTGTCCGATCGTCGATTCCTGAAAAGTTAGAAGCAACAAGCTATCCAAGAAAAGCATTGTTTGTCAATCATCAAAACATAAGCCATGAAAAATAGATTTGCAATAATCTCCCCCTTTTTGATGATGACAAAACACAAGTAGGAAAATCAAAATAAAACAGATTCATTAAAAAACAAGGTTACAACATCAACTTTTTCTTACCACATCCTATCCTACTCCCCCTTTTTGTCATCACAAAAAGAGAGTCCAAAAACAGTAAAAAAGAACAACAAACATCACGAAAGACTACTACAAAAAGACAAGAAATAATAAAGCACAAACTAAAAGAACGAGGGATACTGATCATCAGATGGAGGAGGTGGAGGTGGCTGCTGAAAGTAACTGGCAAGGGTAGTAAACTGAGCATTGAACCAGGCGATGTCCTGGTCATGCTGCTGCTGCTGGTGAGTGAGAAAACTGTCAAAACGAGCTAAGTCCTCAGCGCGGTGATGCTCGTAGCGGGCGATGTCCTCAGAGTGTTGCTGCTCTTGGGCAGCAACATATGCATCAAATCTGGTCTCCCAACGATCAAATCTCGCAATCAACTGATCTACCGGTGAATGTTGTTGGAGAGGGTTTGGGTCAGGAAAGGGAGCTGGAGCGGGAGCCTCCTCCTCTCTAGCCTCCCGTGGTTCATCCGGGTGGAGACGAGTACTGTGAAGGGTGCTGAATGAGTTGTTTGAGTAGAAGAGAGTTGGGTAATTTGGGGGATTGGGATATTGAATTTGGTATTTGGTTTCAAGAACATAGGCTATGATATGTCCTAAGGATAGATTTGGCTTTCTTCTGTGGCCTGGATCTCGAATTGTTGTTAGGTGATCAATGTAACGAAAGAATAGATCTGCAGTGTTAAATTCCTTATGTGCCATGATGTAGAAGGTAGTGAGGGAAAGTAGAGGGGTAATGTGGACACGGTCACCGGCTTTGGGAATGACAGAGGTGCGAAGGACATGTTGGATTGTCCTAGCATCTCTGACTAAAGAGCTAGTCTCTCCAACATGGTAACGGGCATTGGTCTGGCGAAGAAAGTGGTTTGCCGTGGACCAATCAAAATCAGGGTCAAGGGTAATAAGGTGCAGCTTATCTCTGGTGGTGGATAGCTGTAAAAGTTCAACACAGTCCTGATATGTGATTTCGACAGGGCGTCGATTCATATAGGAGGACAGGGCTGTGAAGGTAGGGTTTATGCGGAGGTTTGCAAAGAATTCTAACAGGAACTCAAAATTGAAAGGAAAAACCAGGGACAGAATGAAACAAAGGGAAGTGTGTGCGAAGAGATCCATTACCGGGTAGGAAATGTGGGTCGGATTGATAATTCTTGAAACAGTAATTCCACATTCCTTATAGCGATGATAAGCGGCTTCATCTTCTGCTTCACGGAACCGAGGGTCAACCCTTGCCCTCGAGGAACTTCCAGAGGTCTGACGGACGCGCTTCCCACCAGCCATATGAGAGAACTTTAAGCAGAAAATCAAAGGAGAAAGGATGAGGTGTGAGAAAACATGGCTGGATCGGCCTGAATTTAAAGAATCGTTCATATCGTCCTGGCCGATCGCGGAATCGTCCAGGCCGATATGTGTCAATAATTACGTACAGGCCGATTGGTCAAAAAGGCGGTCCAATCGTCCGGGCCGATCAGATATCGGCCAGGCCGATTAGACACAGGCTATCGGCCCGAACAGTCAGTCCGGACGACCGTTGAAAAAGCAGATCGTCCGGGCCGATTAGGTGTATCGTCCAGGACGATGCACAATAATTGATCGTACCGGCCGAAGTTAAAACGTTTTAAATGCTTGCCACGTGTATCGTCCAGGACGAACAGTGGATCGGCCCGGCCGATGGTCCAATAATGGATCGTCCGGGGCCGAATTTAAAGATAAAAACGTACTGACACGTGGATCGTCCGGGACGGTCCAGTGTATCGGCCAGGACGATGCACATAGAATGCATCGGCCAGACAAATAAACTATCGGCCAGGACTATCATCATGAGTTTTGATCAAATCGTCCAGGACGATGATGTATCGTCCAGGACGATGATTTTCATTAAGCACAGAAAAAAAGTCAGCAGATGGATTTTTGGAAAGAATTTGTCCTATCGGCCAGGACGATAAAAATATCGGCCAGGCCGATGTGACTTGAAATTGAAATCAAGAAAGGAATGGTGATGATCAAGACCCTCAAAAATAAAACAAAAGAAAAGACAGTCAAAGACACAAAAAAAATAAAAATAAAACAAACACCGAATATTTTTTGGATTTTAATTTTTCTATATATATATTTTTTTTGTTTTATGAAGGCATCATATGAGAATTCTTTTCTTGAATTTAAATTTTTGAAGTTTTTAGGAGATCAAGAGGTTTAACAAAATCCAATTAGAGGAAGGTAGAAAAACTGATTCCATTAACCCTAGATCAGACATTCTTCAGGGTACAAAAAAATCTCTTAAAAACAACAGAGTCCTAACTTGGAATAACACAAGAGGATTTAAGAGATCAATCAAGACTTGTTAACAACTAAAATATCTTAATAATAAACCAAAATAGTTTTTCTCAATCATGGAATTTGAAATCAAATCTTTGAACGTATCACATAATCAATGAGTTTTCTAAGTTTTAAGAGTTTTACCAAAGAGATGATAGCTTGCAATTAGTGGGCTAATTTTATGCCTCTTTTCACTTTTATTGGCTCTTTGAGCATCTTTTGATTTTTTCATACACTTTTGTGTATATAGTTTTCTTTTTAATTTGGCTTTATTGGCCTCTTTCCTTTTTATCTCTTGCAAGCTAATAACTCTTTAATATACCCTTAAAGAAAAATACTTAGTTGTGAGTATATCCTCCAAATATTAGAGAATAGGAGCTCTCTCTCTAACATAGGGAAGAACAATCCACAACACAAAATCAAAAACACGTGATAACTACAATGGTAAGATTTCAAAAGCTTGAATGATATCAAAGAATTTTGACAATTATGCATAAGATGATTTAATGTAGCAAGATTAGAAAGATATCTTAAAAAGCCATTGGTTAAACTGAGTTTAGACTTTTGTTTTATAAAAGAAAAATCATGCCACTAAACAAAGTCAGAATAAGGAAAAACATCAACAGTTTACTTCCTTTAACCAATTTTAAAAAACTAAACCCTATCTCCAAAAAAAAACTCCAATATTTAAAAGCTTGAGAAGTTTTATCATATGGAAGCCCAAAAAAAAATAAAGATCAAAGTGAAAAAAAACAACAAAAAAAATAAAAGCAAACTAAAGACAACAAAAAGTGAACACAAAAACTAAATATAAAAGTCACGCAAAAACTAAAGATATCAAGTAAGTGATAAAACAACGGATTTTAGCAATTGAGCTGCAAGCCTCCTTATGTTCAGTTATCCTATGCTCCCACGAGGTCTTTGGTGAGAGCACTCCTGCAAGACTCAACAACAGTTAGTTTTAGGAACCCAAACAGATTTGGGCTCCTTCTTAGGAAATGTAGAGTGCAATGCAGATGTGGTATGTATTGAATCATGCATCTTAGGTTTCCATACCCAATGTGTACTGCGGTGAACTGTGCAAGTGTGTGAGATGTGTCCTAACATGCCACAAGAAAAACATTGGATTCCAGGAAAAGGTTTTCTTAAATGATTTGAGTAAAGATGCCTCTTCCTAGGTTTTGGCCTTTGATTAAGAGTTGGTGTCATCCTAGCTTTCTTACATGTATCCAAATCATTTTGAATTCTCAAGTTAGTTCTTTTCAATGTATCATTCTCAATCCTCAATTTTTTCTCAATCTCTTTAGATTTCTTAAGATCATCATTAAGTGAGGTGTGTGAAGCTTTTAATGCATTACTTTTATCAATTAATTCCAAATGCTTCTTGTTTAATTCATCAAATTTATCAAGTAGAGCCATGTGATTTGAATCAATCGTTGCATGATCTTTGAGAAAAACTTCATGCTCTTTTTGTAGATTTGAATGTTCTAATTTTAGGCTAGCATGAGTTTTCTTAAGTTTTTTGTATGATGTATGGATTTTTTCACATATTTCAAACAATTCATCATAGGTTGGTTTACATACCTCTTCCTCATCACTTTGGTATTCTCCCATGAAACACAAGTTTGTAGTTTCTTCCTCTGGTTCAGTCTCAGAGGAATCAGTACCTGATTCTGCCCAGAAGCCTCTTTGGATTTTCTTATTCTCTTTCCTAGACTTAGCTTTCTCCTCACCTTTTTCCTTTTCTTTGCTTGAATGATCTTGAAGTGTAGGACAATCGGCTCTTACATGTCCCGGTTTCCTGCATTCAAAACAAACAACATCAGAAGATCCTTTAGTATGTTTATGATCCTTACCTTTTCTCCAACTTTGATGATGCTTTTGTTTCTTCCTTAGAAAGCTTTTGAATTGCCTTGTGATGAAGGCAACTCCATCGCTTTCAGACCCGGAAGATTCAGAATCCGATTTGTGTGCCTTCAATGCAATGGTTTTCTCCTTTTTCTTCTCACCTGCATCAAGATTTCTTTGATTCACCCCTTGCTCGTAAGCAATGAGTGAGCCAAGCAAGTTATCAATAGAATAGGTGTTTAAATCTTTAGATTCAGTAATTGCAGTAATTTTTGCATCATAGGATGAAGGCAAGCATCTCAAAATCTTGTTAACTTTTTCATAGTTCGAGAGTTCTTTTCCTAGTGCATGCAATGAGGTAGCAATCTGAGTAAACCTAGTGTACATGTCAGAAATCGATTCATGAGGTTTCATACGAAAAAGTTCGTAGTCATGCAAGAGAATGTTTAAACGGGATTGTTTAACTTCATTAGTGCCTTCATAAGTAATGCACAATTTATCCCAAATTTCTTTACCAGTTTTGCAAGTTGAAACACGCATGTAATCCTCAGATTTTAAAGCACAGAAAAAGCAATTCAAACATTTCGCATTCAATTGAGCTAAATCTCGTTCATCAAAAGTCCATTCGGTAAAAGCAACTTCAGTTTTAAAACCGTTAATTTCACGAGAAGGTGGAGAATAACCTTCTTGAATAAGCATCCACATGCGATAATAAGTAGATTGTAAAAAAGTTGACATGCGAGTTTTCCAGAAATCAAAAGGTAGGTTATCGAACAGAGGAGGTCGGGTAATAGAATACCCTTCCGTAGTGTTGCGATTCCCAAAGTTAGACATGGATCACATTCAAAAAGTTTTTAAACTTTAATTTTCGAAACGGGCTCTGATACCACTTGAAAGTTCGATGGGGATGTTAAGCTCTATGAACTTAGTCCCAAACTAACCAAGAGGGGGGGGGGGTGAATTGGTATTTTAAAAACTTCGTTTTTAAACAAAGAAATAAAGTCACATAAACCAAATCACACCACGAAAATAATGCGGAATTAAACGTGCGGAAGCAAGAAAAGAAACACAGAGATTTATAGTGGTTCGGTCGACTCGACCTACGTCCACTCCTTGGAGGCACCCTCCAAGTATTGCACTAAACAAAAAGTGACTCTCCTTTAGCCCCCACGGCTAGGTGGAGAAACCCTCACAAGAATCTCCTTTTTGCCACCCCGGCAAGGCAGAGAACCTATCTCCTTTTGCTTCCTCCTGAAGCTGGCAGAGAACCAGAACCAAAAGCACAACTCCTTACCTCTACCGACCCTTCCACGGACGAGAAACTCTAGACGAAGACGACGCAGAGAGATCCTTGAAGCAACCCTTGTGAAACCCCTCACAAGCTCCCCCTCACAAGATCCTCTCTCTCTCTTCTCTCTCTCTTTCTCTCCTCAAGGTCTTCTCAGGTCAAGGCAGCAGCCAAAGGTTTTTTAAAAATGTTGAACAAGAGCTCTTTAAATAGAAGAGCTTCAAAAGAGCTCATTAATTGCAAGTTGCCGACAATATCGTCCAGGCCGATCTGGACATCGGCCTGGCCGATCAGTACAAATCAATGAAGATCGGCCAGAGCATAGCCCTGAATGCACAACTGGACGATTGAAAATTAGCTTGATCGTCCAGGCCGATCTCACGATCGTCCTGGCCGATCAGTTCAAATCAGACGAAAATCGTCCTGACAATAGCCCTGAATATGGGCTGGCCGATATTGATCGTCCTGAAGTAACTTAAGATTTTTGACTAGATCGTCCGGGCCGATCCTGCGATCGTCCAGGACGATATGATCGTATCAATCATCCTTAATTACTTCCTTGATTTTCTGAATAATTATGGCATAATTTGTTAATATCGTCCAGGCCGATACGAGGATCGTCCTGGCCGATAATTTAAAGATATGCTATACCATACTTGTCTATGGCGGCTACTTCTTTCTGTTTTGAGCTTATCATCCTGGCCGATACACGTATCGTCCAGGACGATCGGTTAACGTTGGCTGCCTTAATCAAGAATCCTTAATTAGACTTTCTGTTTTAAGCTGATCGTCCAGGCCGATCAAAGATATCGGCCTGGCCGATATGAGTAAAAACAGAATTTCTAATTCTCTCAAGTGTGTGTGTGAAGGGTTACAAAGTATCAGTCTTTTTGACTATTACAAGAGGACTCAAAAGGTAAAAATTAAAAGTACAGACTGACTCAACCCTAAACCTACGCATTCCTGAACTTGGCTCCTTTTTGATTGTCCGATCGTCGATTCCTGAAAAGTTAGAAGCAACAAGCTATCCAAGAAAAGCATTGTTTGTCAATCATCAAAACATAAGCCATGAAAAATAGATTTGCAACATACTGCACCTGCTAATAAACCAAATTAACAGGATTTAGTTCAAAGATTTGACTGTTTAAAGACTCACTTTTATCAATGGTTTGATCAAATTGAAGCTCATATGCAGCAGTAGGATATACAGTACACTCAAGATATGGGATTTATGCGAGAACAGATAAACGATATAAATTTTAATATGCTTATGATGAGTAGCAATTTCAACTTCTTCGGTGCTGCACCTCCTCCTTCAAATCAGGGTCCATCAGAATGATTTCATGTACTTGATTATGTGTTTTCTTTAGTTGATGTGTTAGTTTTATGATTTAGGAAAATATGATGTATTTTCTTTTCATTAGATGTTTTTGTTTTTGAATCTTATGTCGTATTGATATCATTTGCTGAGATTGTAATAACCTTTATTTTGATATCAATATAAGTTATCATATTTTAGATTTAATCTTGTTTTTGAAATGTGTGTTAGCCCATATGACAATCGTTATAATTTTTTATCTTAAGAGTGCTATACTTTGAAATGCAAGTTAAAATTAAATTCATTAGAAAATCTAATTTTTCTAAATAAAAATTTTGCTTATAATTTGATGTAATTAAGATTGTCAATTTCATGTCTCTTATTTAGACTACATTAATGTCTAATATTATTATTACAATTGTAATGTTTTCTTATTTTATTTCACTTATCAATAAATATTTATGCACTTAGAAAAATTTGAAAATTTTGATTATTGATTTTGGAAAGATCAAAATTACTCTTGAAAAATGTACAAATGTACAAAAATCAAAAGGAATGCACAATAGTTTGCAAGTTGAAAAAGAGGCACAAAATATGCCCACAAATGAAAAGATGCACAAAAGTGTGTCACAAATTTGAAAAAGATGCGCAAAGCGCCACATGTGGTAGTTAATTCTTTCCATAATCTTTTAATCTCTTAATTCAAATTGATCTTCTGTACATTTATATTCCATATTGAAATTTGAAATATACAAATTTTCTATTCATTCTTTTTTCAGTGATTTTCTCTATCTTAGTGTCTAAATTGACTCATATTTTTGATATATACTTTTTATTATCAATGTTATATCTCTTCTTAACTTCTATGAATTACTAAGATTTGCCTAATGTTTTGATTTTATTTGCAAAATTTATTTCAATCACTTTCAAGGATCAATTATCAAAGGAATGTCATATAACTGCTTATATTTATGGTCTTTTTCTTCTTCTCTTTTTGCTGTTGTCAAAAAGGGGAAGAAAATATTGTTTGTTCGTATATTTTCTAACTCGTATGATTTTTTTCGTATCATTTTATATCCTTTTGAATTTTAAAATTCAAAAAAAGGGAGAGATAAAATTGTTGTGCAAAGCCTCCTTATTTTCAAATGTTCATCAATTCAGGAAGAGTTTAGGAGATTCTTTAAATTTGAAAATTATACAAACAATAATTATTTTTCCATCATCAAAAAGGGGAAGATTGTTAAAAGAGTTGCTAATTGCATGCTTTTCATTCTTGCAACTTGTATAGTTTTGATGATTCCAAATACTATTGTTTTAAGTTTTTTTATCTCCTAATATTTTTTGGAAGAATTGTTTTTGCTCTTGTGTGGACTAACATTTTAGGAATTTCAAACTCTAGACTAACGAAGACTTCAAATCAAATTTATCATGAGATAGTTTGTAAATTGAAGCTTGAATTTTTCTTTGAATTTAGTTTGAGAGAGAGTGATTGTAATTGTGTAAATAAACACACACACACACACTTAAGAAGATCTTTAAAAATTATATTGATCGTACGGGACGAACATAGTTCGTACAGGATGATCAAGTAAGTTATCTCCTCGGAAGAGCAATGGAATGAAGAGGAAGCGCACAAAATTTTTCTAAGTCCTAGTCGTCCAGGACGAATTTCCTATTCATCCCAGTAAGAAATGGGCTATGGAAAATTTTTGTTTAGATGAAATTCATATTCGTACAAGGATTAAATGCTCTCTGGAAAATTTTTTTCCAGATGAACTCCAATTCATCCCAAGACGAAATGTCCTCTGGAAAATTTTTGTTCAAACAAAATCCATATTCGTGCTAGGAAAAAATACTCTCTGAAAAATTTTTGTCTAGACGAACTCCAATTCCTCCCAAGACAAAATTTCCTCTGTAAAAATTTCGTCCAGTCAAACTCATATTCGTCTCAGGATGAAGCGAACCGACTCTTCAAAATTTGGCAACTTCCTATAGATTTTGGAACCGACCTATGGTATAACCGTTCATACTGGACAAACCTTGTTCATACGGGATGATTAACGTGTACGAAGACAGTTCGTACCAATATGCATTGGGTTCATTTCCAACTGAATTAAGTAACATCGTCAAGGATAATCCATGATCGTATGGGACGATCCACTGTTGACAGACTTGAATTTTAGCAGTTTTTAGATGATTTTTTTTGTCTTTCCTATATAAAGTCCAATATAAACTGCCACTTAATCTTTTTGCCTACTGATCTTCATGCCAATTGAAAGGAGAGCCAAGGAGAGAGTGTGAGAGAGTTTTTGAAGGAGAATTCTTACTACTGGAGCGTGAAGGTTTCACTTGGTACTCAGAGGTAAGAGTCTCTACTTTTAGTTTTAGATTACTTCACTCTTTTTTCTATTCCTTTTAGATTTCTTGTGAAGAAGATCTATCAAGGAGATCTGATTCTCTGCTGACACTTGAAGAGTGTAAACAGCCGAAGGGTTCTCTGCTGACACTTGAAGAGTGTGAACAGCCGAAGGGTTCTCTGCCAACACTAGGAGAGTCTGAACAGCCGAAGAGTTCTTGGCCCACACTAGGAGAGTATGAAAGGATGAAGGGTTCTCTGCCCACACTAGGAGAGTGTGAATAGCCAAAGGATTCTCTGCCCACACTAGGAGAGTGTGAAAGATGAAGGTTTCTCAGTCTACAACGGGAGAGCGTGAAAGGACGAAAGGTTCTCTGCCAACACTGGGAAGACTATAAAATGATGACAGTTCTCTACCTCACCGGGTAGTGGTGGAAGAGAGTCTTCCAAAGGCTTTACCGTCTTATTGTGGGTGCAAAAGGAGAGTCACTAGTGGTATTAGTGCAATACTCAGAGGTTTCCTCTAGGGATTGGATGTAGGTCGTGTTTGACTAAACCACTATAAATCTCATATCTTTTATTTTTCCACTGCTTTTTATTTTTTGTTTAACTGTTTCTAACTTGTGGTTGAAAAATATTTTCTATAAAATTCACTAAAGTTAATTTTCTCGGTTCGAAATTTTGAAGAGGGGTAAAATTTTTTAATTACCAATTCACCCCCCTCTTGGTTAGCCATTGGGACATAAGCTTTGGTTTAACAACCTAATTCATATTGAATAAGTTTTAACAAGAGCTTGATCACAATCACGACCCAAACCATTTATTTTTCCAGTAGAAATATAATTCTAGATTCTTTCCCAATATTTACAGTATCTTCTAACATCATGTTAGGAAATGAGTTTGTTGATGGAGAAGCTTCCCCATCCTTCATAACTCCAAGAAATACCCCTTTCTTAAGCTGCGCAACAGCCGTAAATCTTATTATCACACCTTTTCCTTTCCTTGCAACTTCAAGAACCTATTGGAAGACAAAATTGATCCCCCTTCATTAATAACTAGAGGCATTCTATAATGGATTTTTTATTTTGCTCCTTGAGAAAAGCTTGAAAGGACGTCTCCAAACTCAGGTGGAGATGAGGAAAAAGGCCTAGCTGGTCCGTGAGAATTTCTTATGGTAGTAGTACGCCGAGCATCCACTGGACCACCGGTGATTGGTTGCCAGCGATCCTCCGTCGCCATCGCCTTCAGTAAAAAAACCATGAAATTGAAAATTTAAAAAATAGCCGTAAAATTGCCAGTTTTCTTAGAACTTCTCTCTTTAGCTTCCCTCTCTAGCTTTTCTCATATCAGTTTAAACACCTTAAGAAGAGTTTCCTAAGATAAGTTTTTTAGAATGGCTCGAAGAATATATCCAATCTCAAGGCAAAGAGTGTCTATAAACACATCCTCTTTCCTCCAGATTAGCATTTTCTACTCCTTGGGTAATCTCACCTACTCCTTTTGTGTTTTGAGGCTCTACCCTTCTCTCCAAATTTTCAACTCCTTGGATAATCTCAACTACTCGAGTGTTTTGAGGCTCAACCCTTCTTCCTCAACTCTATATTGAATCTTGATTAGGATGTTAAACCCAAACAAATATTTCATGGATAACAAAAAAGGGGGGAGGGGGTTTAATTGTTAATTTAAAAAATTCTTTTCGATTTAAAAAAAATTGAAAGCCGTTGATTCACGAAGCAAGTTAATTAAAGTTTCAAAATAAGTTTTCAACCATAAAAAATAACTTGCAGTAAGTAAATGCAAAAATTTAAATGACACAAAGATTTATAGTGGTTCGGTCAAATACGACCTACATCCACTCCCTGAAGACTCCCTCTTCAGGTATTGCACTATTACCAAAGTGACTCTCCTTTTTCCCCCCACAGCAAGGCGGAGAACATTTTAAAAAACCTCTCTTCCACCAATCCCCGGTGTGATAGAGAATTGTCATCCTTGCACGCTCTCCAAGTATTGATAGACAACATCATCCTTTCATACTCTCCAAGTGTATACAGAGAACCTTCGTCCTTTCACACTCTCCAAGTGTAGGCAGAGAACCTTAATCCTTTCACACTCTCCAAGTATAGGCATTAAACATTTGTACTCATATCCTCCAAGTGTCGGAAGAGAACTGGATCTTCTCCAATGATCTTCTTATGAGAAATCTAGAAAGATAAGAGGAAGACTGATTAATAAAAATACAAAGAGATCTTTACCTTTGAGTAACCTTGTGAATCCTTCTCACTCCTCTTACAAGTAATCTCTCTCAAATACTCTCTCACACTCTCTCTTTCAATTGCTCTTGAAAAATCACTAAGACATGACTTTTTCACATTAGTTTTTAGTGGACCTTCTATATAAAAGACACAAAAAGTCGTCCAAAAATAAAAAATTTCAATTTTTAGCAACCATGATCGTAGAATATGATCAGATTTTGTACGTATGAATATTTCAAACACTGTAGCATACGAACTTGTTGTGAATCGATACGAAATCATTTCATACACGATCATCATCTCGTACAAACCATGTTCATTTGGTACAAATTGTTAGAATTTTTTTGTGTTCGTCGTGATGAAAAGGAACCCCTTAATTTCATGCACTATATGGAATATGTATGATGACATCATAATTAGGTACAAATAGTTATAAAAAATTTCAAATTCATTTGAACAAAATGTCAAGACGAAAAGGGACCTCACAATTTCGTACTCTAGAAGGCATGTGCGAACTATGATCGTACAATACAATTAGTACTTAGAAAAAATATTTTTTGAGCGAGAAGAAAGTCGACCATTTCGTACACTGCAAGGCATGTACAAATTGTTATCGTACAATATGATCCATACTTAGAAAAAATATTTTTGAGCAAGAAGAGACATGTATATTTCGTACTCTTTAAGGCATGTATGAATAATGATTGCTCAATACGATTAGTACTTAGAAAACATATTTTTTGTCTGAGAAGAAAATCGTACATTTCATACTCTTAAGGCATGTACAAACTGTGACCGTACAGTATGATTAGTACTTAGAAAAATTTTCATCTCCCTGTTCGTTACACTACTCATTGGAGAAAATAAATGATCAGATCATCCCATATGAATATATATTATACAGTACGAGCATTTTAAAAAATTGTGAATTTTAAACTCTCCCCCTGTATGTATATGCTCAAATACTCAATTACAATCACACTCTCTCAGACTCAAGAAAATGAAAAATACAGGCTTCAATTACAATAAACTCTAACTGATCTTAATTTAAAGTCTTTAATAATCCGAAGTATGATTTCCCTGAAATGTTAATACACAGAAGAACAAAATAATTCTTCCAAAATATGTTACGAGAAATAATAATCAAAATAAAAATATTTGGAATCATAAAAAACATACAACTTGCAAGAATATCAAAAAGGCAAGAACTAAGTAGCAACTATCTTAACAATCTCACCCTTTTGGATGATGGAAAATAAATTTTTATTTGAATAAAATTGAATACCCTAAATTTCTCTTTAACTCCCTCTAAATGAATAAACATGTGAATATAAGGGAATTATTTTAAGAACATAATTTTTTAATTTTTCATAAATAACAAAAACACGAAAACACACAAAAACATAAACAACAAACACAAACAACATAACACACTAACCATTGCGTATTCTTTCAATTTTTGCACACATTGTGCATTTTCTCTTAATTTATTTTTTGGGTCTTTCCAAGATTAGTAATCTAAATTTTAATTTCACTAATAAAAAAAATAAGCATATTAAAAAAGAAATAAATAATAAAAAGGCATCAATATTACAATATTTATATTTTAGTTATGTTTGCCTAAAAGAACATGAAATTGATTTCCTTATCTAAATCAAGTTATAATCTAATTTAAATTTAGAAAGATATATTTTTTTGTAAGAAAATTAATTTGTAAAGTAAAATAATTTATAACTCAATTAAATGATCAATTTCAAAATGATTTTGCTTATAAGGCATACTAACATTTTGAAAAGTAAGAAACAAACACATGTCTCCAAAACAAGACATTGTTTATTGATATCAAAAGGATAAAATACATTCATTTCAAGGATATCAACTCTAAAAAATTACAACATCATCACAGAAAAAAATTAACAACAAACAAACTCAACTACATGAAAGAAAAACATCATAATATCACTTGCAAAAGCTCTGTACAAATAACAATAATGAAGTACATCTAAAACTTAGAGGGGCACGGATCTGAAGGAGGAGGCTGGTTGAACACTAAAAAATACCTATTCGTTATAGCTATATTTGTGTTTACCATGCCAAACTAGCAACAAATCCAACCCATGTCCTCCTAGTATCTCGCATCCTACTAATTTAAATGAGTCTCAATTTAATCAAAATGTTGATCAAAGTGAGTCTCCAAATGATTAAATTGCTAGACCATTTCTCAAAAAAGGTTTTGGTCGGGTCCTTGTGAAGGTGCTGGAGCTCACCGTTCTCCCTAATTTCATCACTAAAACTCTAATCTCTTCTAAATAGTGATCAAAATGAAGCATCAGTAAAACAGATGAGAAGTTCAATGGAAGGATCAGGATGAGTTATGTTGTGCTTCTTTTAAAGGATATAGACAACAAGATGTCCTTAGGCCACATTCTCTTTTCCTCTTATAGTGTGAAAGTCCAATTTCAAAAAGGATGTATAGGTAATCCAAAATGTGTTGGGCTTCATCAAATGGATTTCCAATAAATAATAAGATACATGACAATGGACAAGAGTGGAGTCATATTCACTCTATCACCATTTTTAGGAATAATGAAAGTTCTTAAAATGTTTTGGATGATTTGGGAATTTTGGTTAAATTTATAGAATTAGGCTAACTGATTGAGTTGGGAAACATCTCTAAGAACTTTGTTAATTTTAGTACAATTAAAGTTGGATCTTGAGGTCTAGTGTGTGCTCTAATTCCTTGAGTTCTCAATCAGAGCTAGTTCCCTAAATCTTCTTGGGTAATATCTACATGCTATACATAGGACATAGGAACTTATCCTAGAGTTATGCTCACTTACTCTCATGTTGTCTAAGAAATAATAAAAGTTTTCTCTATGATATGCATAGATAAGAGTGAGAATGAGGGATAGTTGAGTGGAGGCAACTAGAGGCATCATGGATAAAAGAAGATCATCTTGGTTTAGAAGTCTAGATCGGGTGATCTTAGAAGAAATGTACTTAAAATATGCATCTTCATACTTTTTAGATAAGAAGTTAGAGTCAACAGCACTCAAAGAAGAAGATCCCTTTGAATGAAGAAGACGTTTGCTAGACCTAGACATTTCCTAGATAAGGATTCTAGAGAGTTTGGAAAGGAATAAAATGTGAATGAAAAGGATTTCAAAACCCTTCTATATATAGAAAAATTATTAATCGTACTATATAAAGTTTTCTTTATATGTATGATTTTGGAATCATAAGGGACTAAATATTTTTTCGAACGTTTGAACAGAAATGACCAAAGATGAAACATTTTTTTATAAAACAACATTTCTGAGGCATCCTTTCGTATTTCTTTTATTTCTAATATGGATTCAAGAATTATAATTTTGATGAAAGCAAACATTTTTTTACCACTTCTATTTTGTTATGACTACCTTGCCTACTAACATTTCAGGTTCATAAGGTCAATTATAAATCAAGCTAGCTAAAGATTGGGTAGACTAGGAGTGAGTCAGACTATAAGTGCATGTCAAGAGTTTTTACCTTTTCTTCAGTTAATTGTAATAAAGTGGTTCCTTATGCTAAGTAACCTTGCACACACACACTTATGGAAAAATTCTATTAGTTTTTTAGAGTTTTTTTGTTTTTGATCATATCATTTAAGATGATCCTAAATTATCCAGGATGATCAGTTTAAAAAAATAAACCCTAATTAGGGCATCCTGGTTAAGGCATCCATAAATAAGCAAATTATCCTGGACGATATTAGCATTATCCTCTATGATAGGATCAAATCAAAAAGAATAACCAGCCAAATTTGTTTAGGCATATTTTATTTTTGGACATCATTCTAGAAATTGTCTTGGATGATGCATTACAATGATGCCTAAATTAGTTTGGTAATTTAGGAAAGAAATTAAGATTTGATTGCTCGATCATATCATCCTAGATGATCATAGGATCATCCGGGACCATCAGTTAAACAAACCTTAGTTTCTTCTTGGACAATCAGAATGATGTTTTGGACGATGTGTAATTATTTATATTAATCGTCCGGGAAGATCCCAGATTGTCTTGGATGATCTGTTATTTTTCCATTATCGAGGCATGTAATCATGGCGATGTTCTCGACAAAATTTGATGTTTTGAACTAATCATTATGGGTCATCATGAAATTATCCAAGATAATCAGTTTATTTTTTCCATCATCCAGACTGGTAAATTTTTGCTGACTAGAGCGATTTCCTGGACGATACTTAAGAATTTTGAACTAATCATACAAAATGATGTTCTATCATCCTGGACAATTAGAATAAATAATTATTTTAATCGTCAAGACTCTCCAAAATCATCCCGACTAATTGAGCTAATTTTGAACTAATCATATAGGACAATCGGTAGATTGTCCTGGACGATCTTTGACAGTTAATTACAAATTAGGGAAAATTTGAAGCCCTTCTATATAAGATCTCTTATTTACTCATGAGGTTATCTTTTGATGCTATCCTAGTCTGAGAGAGCCAAATGGAGAGGGAGAGGAAGGGTGAAAGAGAGAGATAGAGGGTCTTGTGAGGGGGAGTTTGTAAGGGTTTCATAAAGGTTGCTCCAAGAAAGGATCTGTGTAGTCTTCTCTAGTCATCGTCCTGAGTTCCTTGGAGTTTCTTGAGAGGTTTACTTTAGTAATTGATTGATGTTCTCTGCCTATTTTAGGAGGAAGCAAAAGGAGTTTGGTTTTTTGTATGCTTCAGGAGGAAGGGGAAGGAGTCGGGTTCTCTACGTCACTAGGGTCGATGGAAACGAGGTTTGTAAGGGCTTCTTTGCCTAACTATTGGGGATAATGGGGACTCATTGAGTTTAGTACAATACTCCGAGGAGAGGCTTTGGGGACTAGACATAAACCAGGTTAACCGAACCACTATAAAATAATGTGTTCTTTCTTACTGCTTTTCGCATTTAATTTTTTCACTTCAAAATTTTCTTGCAGTAATTATTTATTTTATTGTGATTTTGTTTGACAAATTTTTAAAACACAATTCAACCCCCCCCCCCCCCCCCCCCCTTCTTAGTTTGCCTCGTGCTAGTTCATAAGGGCTTAACATCCCTAATAAACTTTTAAGTGGTATCAGATCAGGATTCATAAAATCTACTTTTTAAAAACTTTTAAATTTTGTTCCATGGCTAACTTTAGTAATTATAATACTGCGTAAGGGTATTATATTACCCACTACCTTCGTTTGATAACATACCTTTTGTTTTTTAGAAAACTCGCATGTCTATATTTCTACAATCAATTGACTATTGTATATGGATACTTGTTAAGGATGAATATTTACGACCAATTCGTGAAATCAATGGTATAAAAATTGAAAACTCTTTTACTGAATGAATATTTGATGTTAGGGTTTTAGCACAACTTAATGCAAAATGTTTAAACAATTTTTTCTATGTTTTGAAATCTAAAGATTACATGCTTGTTTCAACTTGTGCCAATGGTAAAGAAATATAGCATAGATTGTGTATTACTTATGTAGGAACAAATAAGGTTAAGCAATATAGATTGAATATCTTACTGCGTGACCACAAAATGTTTTGCATGAAACCTAATAAATTAATTTTTGAAATGTATACTAGGTTTACTCATTGCCTAAGAGCAAGGAATGAAAAGATAACTTGATGCAGGTGAGAAAAAGAAGGAGAAAACTATGGTGTTGAAGGCTAATGATACAGATACTAATTCTTTTGGATATGAAAGTGATGATCTTGCCTTAATCACTAGGTAATTCAAAAACTTTTTAAGAAAGAAACACCCGCACCATTAAAATTGAACAAAGGTAAGGGTGGCAAAAATTTTAAAAGTTTTTTGATATGGTTTACTTTGAATGCGGGAAGTTGGGACTTGTTAAAGCTGATTGTCCTACACTTGAAAGCTCACCCAAGCAAGGTGAAAGGTGAGGAGAAATCCAAGTTCAGGAGGGACAAGAAGTGGTTTCAAAAGGCATTCTGGATGGATTATGCATCTGACTCCTCTAAGACTAAACCCGAGGAGGAAACTAGAAACTTGTTTTTAATGGTGGACAATTATCTTGGTCAGTCTGACCATGAAAAGAAATGTGCACTAACCTACCATCAATTACTTGAAAATTTTGAACAAATTCATGCATCATATAGGAAACTTAAGAATTTGCATGCAAGCTTGAAATTGGAATTTTTAAATTTGCAAAAAGGGCATGAAATTTTACCTAAAGATCACTCTACAATTGATAGCTATCACATATGATTACTTGACGAGTTAAATAAAATGTATTTTCAGTTGGTTATTGAGCATGATTCATTGAAAGCATCCAACACTACAATTGAAAATGATTTTAAAATATATATTAATGAATTTGAGTATAGGCACTATCTAAAAGTTGATAACGCCATTTTAGAAAATGCTAACTCGATGTTTAAAGCTGAATTGAATGCACTTAAGAAAAATAGGACTACACCCACACCTGAATAATTTTTCAATCCTGATCCAATGCAAAATGTTTTGAAACCTAGGAAGGGACACTATAACTCAAATAGATTAATAAACCCCTTTCTTTATGTTAGATGTTTTTCATGTGACATGTTAACACACATATCACACTTGCAATATTCACCATAGTACATATTGGGTATGGTGACCTAAACTGTATGATTCACAGCATAACACACATGAATTGCATTCTTCTTTCCATAATAAGGGACCCAAACTTGTTTTGGTTCCTAAATCTGATGGTTGATGATTTTGTAGGTGTGCTCTCACCAAATACTTCATGAGAGCATGTGGTACCTAGATAGTGGATACTCATAACACTTGATTGGAGATGCTAACCAATTCATTTTGCTGGAGGCTAGGGTTTGAGGTAAGGTAACTCTTGTAAATAACACCACCTGGAAAGTGGTGGTTACATGTATAATAAGAAACTCCAAGAACTTTTTTATTGAAAATATTTTGCTTGTAGATAGTTTGAAAAATAACTTTCTCAACATGAGTTAACTTTGTGATAAGGGCTTTATCATAAATTTTTTGGCAAATACATGTATTATTATCTTGAATAGAATTATTATTTTTGTAGGGAAAGTGGATTAATAATGTTTACATGTTTAATTTAAATAATATTGAATATGTGCTTCATTTTACTTAAAAACTATCGCTAATGAGTCTTGGTTGTAGCATAGGAGGTTATGTCATACAATATGAAAAGTTCTAGGAGAGTGACCCAAAAAAGATCTAGTTAGAGGTGTCCCAAAGCTTAAGTTCACTAAAGACCACCTGTGTGATGCCTGTCATCTAGGGAAGCATGTCCATTCCTCTTTCCATTCCATTAAGGACATTATCACCTCTATACCTTTATAAGTCCTTCACATGGATTTGTTTGGACTGATTAGTTTTGCCATCTTAGGGGGAAACATTTATAGCTTTGTAATTATTGAGGTTCACTTCGATTAAATTTCTATCACATAAGAGTGAGCCTTTTGATGAGTTTAGATCCTTCTCCACTTGGATTCAAAAAAAGTTAGATTGTGAAATCTTTACCATTTGTAGTGACCATGGGGGAGAGTTTTAAAATGAGAGATTTGGAGACTTTTGAGAGGATAAAGTGATTGACCACAACTTCTCAGCTCTTTAGTCCCCTCATCGTAACGGGTAGCTGAAAGGAAGAATAGGACCAAAGCTGAGGCCGCTAGAGCAGTGCTTATTTAGTATTCAGTTCCAAAATACTTTTGGGATGAAGCGATTCACACAACTTGTTATGTGTTGAGTAGGATGAATGTTAGAGCCAAATTAGATAAGACACTATTGATCGCACTTTTGTATGAGGTCATTTTGATCTCTCTTAGACTATAGACCCTAAGACTTCCTAGACCCTAGGTTCATTCCAGACTCAAGATCATAGGATCCTTCTAGTCTCTAAACTTTAGTATCAATCTAGATCTTAGGTCAATCCATACCAAAATCAAGCCTTCATCCTGAAAAACTTTCCTAATGTTTTTTAAAATACTTTAAAACCTAGCCATTTGAGCCCTGTTTCAGATTCTATCAAGTGTATGTTGATGATATGTTCTTAATAGATTTAATATTAGATCCAAGCATAACAAGACACCTTATGAAATCCTTAAGGGTAAGACACCCAACCATTCTAACCTTCATATCTTTAAATGTAAAGTTTTTATTCTAAATAATGTGAAATCTCTAATAGAAACATTTGACCACAAATCTAATGAAGGAATCTTCCTAGGATACTAAAATGTTGAAAAATTCTTTAGAGTTAAAAAAAAAGGACACTAGTGGTAGAAGAAACCACAGATGTAGTTTTTGATAAATATGATAATTCTATAGGTTCTAGGGTAGCAGTAGAAGTAGTTGAAGTCACCAAAGGAATATAATATGCAAACCTAGAAGAAAGGGTAAAAAAAATTAAAACATAAAGAATGTAGATATTTTTCAAGTCATCTTAAAGAATTATTCTTATGAAAGTCATTTAAAGGTGTTAGAACTAGGCATATACTTTAGAAAAAAGCGAACCACTTTAGGATGCATCATATGACAATCTTTTATCTACTGGTCAAGTATAAAATAAAACTCATTAGCCCTAACCACAAGAGTAGATGAAAATATAGCCTTAAGAAGTTATGTGGCACATGTTATTTGGTTAAATAAACTAATTTTTTATATAGGACTACTTGTAGGCACAATTCAAATATTATGTGATAACATTAGTGCCATCTATGTTTAAAAAAAATCTAATCCCATACTCTAGGATCAAATACATAGACATAAGATATTGTTTCATTAGGGACCATGTCACCAAGGGAGATATAGAGCTATATCATGTAACCACTAAAAAGTAGCTTGCAGATATATTTACAAAAATGTAGTCCTTTAAAACAGTGAGCCTATTTAGAATAATATTAGGTGTCATAGATATTCCTGATTAAATGTTGAAACCCATTTTTATCCTCCCCAGATTATATTTTGTTCCCCCTTAAACTAGACAACGATAGCCTAAATAAATTTTATAATTCTAGATATAAACTTGTTAGGAGATTTTATCTCTGCCTTTTGAGGTGGTATATCATCTCTAATGGTTAGATCAACTTTAGAATTAAAATCTAAAATCAGTTCCAAACGTTCCAAAAGAAATTTTCAAAGCTTAAATTAGTATTCTTTGGAAATATTTAACCAATGATAATCACTATCGTCATGCCCGAATAATTAATAAATAGTGATATCTTCTTCCTTATGGGAGATATATCATTTGGTCATGATGTTTTGGGCATGAAATTAATGATAGTCTACTTAGAATACCATAGCTAGAAATTAGATCAAACTCCATTTTGACCTTTCACAGTTTTTTGCATGGATCTGGTCATGATATTCAATGAAGGATTTGCAATTTTGGATTCGAACCCCAATTTTGAAATTTTATTTCACTTCTCAAAGTGGTATGACTTTTCTAATGAGATGTTTGATCTCATAATTTGAATCAAAAAGATGATTCTAAATTTCAAAAGAAAACTAATATTTTTAATCTCAAAATTCCACAAAGTAAATCTCTCTCGCCATTTTTAATAGTGGCAGAATTTTGTTTCATTAGTAGTTTTAATTACCTTTCTTCCTTTGGTACCTCTACCCATTTCTCTCTTGGGTGAGTGTGACCAACATCTAAAATAAAAGACATATTGTAAAAGAGAGGTGAGACCTCCCAAAAAAAAAGCATATATTTATTTCATCCTGGTTTTGACCTTCTGCCCCTAGTTTAATGGGTATGGTGATAGTGTAAAATAGGATTTTGGAGACCTCCTTTTTAGTTTCATGAATTTATGATATTGATTCTATCATGTAGTCTTAAAATTATAAGGAATCCTAAAGATCTTGTTTTCACAACCTAAATATTTTAGCTCTAATTTCCAACTACCCCTTTTGACTTTTAGAAGTGGAGATGGTTGGGTGACCAATTCTTCTGAATTTTTCCTCTGATTCCATAAGCCTTCGGTCAAGGTGAAACTCAGTCCCATTACAATTTAGAATTTTGGAGAGGCTCTCATTTAATTTCAAAAATCTAAATCCTTTCAAAATTCCTCTTTTTCAAAATTCATACCATCAAATGCTACACAATGACATCCCTTTATGGGATGGCATATGTTATGAAAAGTTCAACTCTCATTAAATTCATTATTAATCTCTATCTCCTATTGATATATGCCGTATGGTAGTTTTTACAGCCCGACATATATCATTAAATCAAGATTTTCTTATGAGTTTTAACTTTATAAAAGAAAATTTTCTTTCAAAAATATCTATTTCCAATCTTTTTCTTTAATTCCAAAAATGAAATTACTAAACGACAAGAGGGGGGGTGAATTGTAAAAACTTTTTGATAATAAAATTAAGCCTAAACAAGAGTTCTAATTTTTTGTTGTTTTTGAAACTTTAAAACAAAGATTTATGCAATTTTTCTTTCACAAAATTTCACATGCAATAGATATAACAAATTTAAAATGCAAGCAAAAAGTAAATAACGATAAGGAAAGAACACACCAAGAATTTTATAGTGGTTCGGTCTAAATATGACATACGTCCACTCCCCGGAGTCCTCCACTCCGGGATTTTCACTATCAAAATAGTTCTCCTTTTGCCCCCCTCGGCAAGGCGGAGAAGCCTGTACAAACCTCCCTTTCACCAACCGGCGTGGCGGAATACCAAACTCTATTTTCACCCTCTTGGCGACGGCAGAGAACCTTCTCGTTTTTCTCCCTCCTGGAGAAGGCAGAGAACCTCGAGGTAACGGATGTATACGAGCCTTTCCCTTGGAGATCCTTCCTCAAATCCTTCTCGGGCCACAGGAGGAGCAAGATGCAGCAAGCTTGGAGCAACCGTGTGATCTCCCTCACACCTCTTCTCCCTCACAATGCTCACCTCCTCCTTCCTCTCTCAACCCTCAAGAATTTCTCTAGAGTTTTATCCCTTGGAATCCCTCTCTAACCACGTTCACCCCCTCTGTAATTCTTACCCAAAAAGAGTTGATTGACATCTAAAAACGGGCTCCAAAAACCTCTGATTTCAAAATTAGCCGTTACTGTTCGTACAGTACGATTCAACATCGTACAGTACGATCTTCACAAACAGCCGTCGTCCTGGTACGAAGATGTACGAACAGTATAAAAACAAATCGTACTGTACGATATAATATCGTACGGTACGATCCAACAAGATACTATTCGTACAGGACGATGGTCTGGACAATCGGATGTCGTCTCTGTTCATCGTATGGTACGATTACTATCGTACAGTACGATGTTCAAATTTTCATTAGCCCTGGATTACATGCACTAATCACGGGTTAATTTAAGTAAGTATTAAAAACGGATCGTACAGTACGAACTTGTTCGTACAGTACGAACGGCGCACAATCACTTACTTAAACTAAGTCACGGCTAGGGTTTTGGATCTGAACATATCGTACAGTACGAAAGACTTCGTACAGTACGATCTATTCACAGAATTGTCCACATAGCTTGGATCGTACAGTACGAAATAAAATCGTACAGTACGATCTACAGAGAAGAATTTTAGTTATAATTTGCAGTTAAAAAAAGAACTCTCCCCCTGTGTGTGTGCATGGTTGCTCTTACTCTTACGCATATTGTGGCCAGACTCAATAAAGTAAAAATACAATAAATGAAAAAATACATTGTTTGACTCATACTCCTAATCTACCCGGTCTTGAGTCTTCCTTTCTTCCTGAGTCACTTGTGATCTTCCTGAAATGTTAGTGCTCAAGGAAAATAACAAATAAAATAATAATCAATGAAAAGCAGTTCCAAAACACTCATTATTTGGCATCATCAAAATCTCAAACTCGGGGTCATGGGTTGCAACAATCTCCCCCTTTTTGATGATGTCAAATAATTTGTTGCAAGTAAGAAAGAAATCCATTTCTTTTGAAAAACATTTCTTTTGTTGTTTTTTTTTTTTGTTTTTTTTTTTTTAAATTAAACACAAGAAAAAAAATACTACAAGTAAGTACGAAACAAAAGATACTGCATTTAGATAAATAGGCATTACAACATCACAACAAACTTCTCCCCCTTTTGACAGCACAAAAAGGAGGAGCAACTAAAAGCAAAAAGTAAGAGAAGAAAACAAACAGAAACTACAATGCAAACATAAACAAACTAGGCAGACGGGTCCTGATCTGGTGGTGGTGGAGGTGGATTTGGTTGAAAATATTGAAAGAGAGCATCTAAGCGGTGATCAATTGCAGTGAATCGTTCGCCAAACCACTGCATATCAGTCTCGTGTTGGTGATGTTGTTCTTGAATATGCATGTCGAGACGAGTCTGCAGCTGGTCGAAGCAGGCGACTAAGTCATCATCAGAGTGCGCTGGTGCTGGTGCAGGTGCTCGGGGTGCAGCATGGCTTCGTGGTCGAGCTGGAGCTGCGGCTGGTGCATCTTCTCCTTCTTCTTCATCAAAGACGGGTTCTTCAGGCTCATGTCCCCGATGAAAGAGGATACGGAAGGAAGCATCCGTATAAAAAATAGGAAGCATGTCGGGTTCACCAGGGTAGGATAATTGATATTTATGGTAGAGGATATATCCTATTAGGTGACCAAGAGCCAGATTTTGTTTCCGTCGAGTGGTGGGAAGACGAACAAACGTCATGTGCTGAATATAATTGCTAATCAAATCGACCTCATCAAACTTAATCTTGGACATAATAAGGTAAGTAGCGACTGACAAGGTAGGGGTCAGATTGATGCGGTCGCCACCTTTGGGTATGATAGAGGTTCGAAGAACATGTTGAATGATACGGGCATTTCTGGTTAAAGATTGGACTAGAGGCTGGTGTTGATGAAAAACAGTATTCCTTAGGACACTATTTACATCGCTCCAATCAAAATCATCGGTAAGAAACGAGCGAACCATAGGTCCTTCAGTGGACAGCCCAATATGTTGGGCGATGTCAACTCTAGTTATTTCAACGGGGCGGCCACAAACAAAGGAGTGAAAAGTGGTGTTATCAACGGTGTAGGTGAGGTTGACGAGAAATTCAAAAAGCAGTTCAGAATTGTATGGAAACGCTAGGGTGAGTAGAAATTGAAAGGTGGTGGAGACAAAGAGGCCCATTACCTCGAAATTTAGAGCGGCCTGATTAAGCATTTTCGAGGGAGAAATTTTGCAAGCCTTGTATCGGTAGTAGGCTTCCTCATTCTCACTATTTAGAAAGCGATCGGGTTGACGATGGGATGAGGACGAGCTTCCGGCAGTCATCCGACCTCGTTTAGACATTGCAGGAGGGCAAGAAAACGAAGTGAAGGCTGAGTGAGGAGAGGGTTGAGTGAATGGAACAGCCTAGGCAAGGGCATTTATAGGAATTTCCGTATATCGTACAGTACGATCTGGGATCGTACAGTACGATATCCAATTAATATTTTGACGGGTGTTTCGGGAAAAGACAGTCAACTCGTACAGTACGATACGTATCGTACAGTACGATCAGGCGAATATCGATCGTCCTGAGGCCCTCAGTACGACTTTTGACCAAAAGTTTTGTACTGTACGAATAGGTGGATCGTACAGTATGATACATAATAAATATCGTACCGAACAGCTATTATTCAGATTGTCCTTTTGTGATGATGTGGATCGTACAGTACGAAACGAATGGATCGTACAGTACGATACGCAATAATGTCGTACCAACCGGCTTTAATTCATCCCAATCCATGCTGATGTGGATCGTACAGTACGAAACGAATGGATCGTACGGTACGATACTCAATAACGTCGTACCAACCGGCTTTAATTCATCCCAATCCTTGTGACGTGGATCGTACAGTACGGTATGGATCATACAGTACGATGAACAGTCAATGTAAGTGTTGATGTGGTGAGTGTGTGGTGATCAGGAGCAGTCCTAAAGATTTTTTTTTTTTTTTATGCATTTATATCTATGACACCTAATCTAGTCCTCAAGGTGCTAAAGGTGTCAAAAGCTAATGGTTTTGTGAATATGTTTGCTAATTGATCTCCTGTAGCGATATGATGTAATTCTATATCTCCCTTAGCGACGTGATCTCTAATGAAATGATGTCTAATGTCTATGTGTTTCGTTCGAGAGTGTTGAATTGGATTCTTAGAGATACAAATTACACTTGTGTTGTCACACATGATCGAGATGGTTCCAACAGGTAGTCCAAGATCAAGAATTTGTTATTTTAACCATAGTACTTGTGCAACACAACTTCCTACCGCAATGTATTCTGCCTCGGCTGTGGAAAGTGCTACTGAGTTTTGCTTCCTACTGGACCAAGAAACTAATGATTGTCCGATGAATTGACAGGTACCAAAGGTGCTCTTTCTATCTATCCTACATCCTGCGAAGTCAGAATCTGAGTACCCTAGGATTTCAAAGGAAGTGCTGTGTCTGGGATACCAAATTCCTAAGTTTGGGGTGCCTAGTAGATATCTAAGAATTCTTTTGACAGCAGTTAAGTGAGACTCTTTAGGATCGGCTTGGAAACGGGCACAGAGGCACACACTAAACATTATGTCCGGTCTACTGGCAGTCAAGTAAAGTAGGGATCCAATCATTCCTCTATATTTTTTCTGATCCACTGATTTTCCACTAGGATCCTTATCTAATTGGATTGTCGAACTCATTGGGGTGTTCATGGGTTTTACACTATCCATTTCATATTTCTTTAAAATATCCTTAATATACTTTGATTGGCTAAGAAAGGTTCCATTATCCATTTGTTTTACACTAAAGCCAAGAAAGTAATTAAGCTCTCCCATCATGCTCATTTCAAACTCATTACTCATTGTTTTTGAAAATTCATCGCATAAGTTTTTATCCGAAGATCCAAACAATATGTCATCTACATATATTAAAACAATGAGAATTTCTTCTTTGACCTTTTGTAAAAAGAGTGTAGTATCTACACTACCCTTTTGAAATCCTCTGTCCAAAAGAAATGAGCTAAGTCTTTCATACCATGCTCTAGGTGCTTGCTTTAATCCATATAGTGCCTTTTTTAATTTGAATACATGGTTTGGAAATTGTGAGTTTTCAAATCCGGGGGGTTGCTCAACGTAGACATCTTCCTTAATTACCCCATTCAAAAATGCACTCTTTACATCCATTTGATATAACTTAAAGTTCTTGAAGCAAGCAAAAGCTAAGAGCACTCTTATGGCTTCTAGTCTAGCAACCGGGGCAAAGGTTTCTTCAAAGTCTATTCCCTCAATCTGGTTGTACCCCTTAGCTACTAGCCTTGCTTTATTCCTTATTATTGTTCCTGAATCATTCACCTTATTCTTGAAGACCCATTTTGTTCCAACAACACTTTGCTCTTTAGGTCTCTTAACTAACTCCCAAACATCATTCCTGGTGAATTGGTTCAGCTCTTCTTGCATTGCTAGAATCCAGAATTCATCTCCTAAGGCTTGATCTATACTTGTAGGTTCTATCATAGAGATGAAAGCTGAGTGACTAACCTCCTTCCTAAGTCCATGCCTAGTCCTTACACCTTCTGAAGGGTCTCCTAAAATTAACTCTTTAGGATGACTAGAAGAATATCTCCATTCTCTAGGCAAAACTTCCTGAGGTTCGACCCTTTCTCCTAAGGTCATCGTCTCTACTCCTTGAATTGCCTCTATTTCATCATCTTCAATTTTAGATTCTGAGGGCTTATCTGATTCATCAAATACCACATGGGTGGATTCTTCTACTACAAGGGTTCTCTTATTAAAAATTCTATAGGCCTTACCTACAGAAGAATAACCTAAGAAGACACCCTCATCATACTTGGGATCGAATTTTCCTAAGGAATGTTTACCATTATTTAAGATGAAGCACTTACACCCAAAGACATGTAAATGTGAAAGGTTTGGTGTCCTACCCTTAAGGAGTTCATATGGAGTTTTATTCAACTTCGATCTAATGTTTACTCTGTTCAAAACATAACAGGCTGTGTTGACTGCTTCTGCCCAAAAGTATCTAGGAAGGGTATACTCCGCTAACATTGCCCTAGCAGCTTCTACCAAAGTTCTATTCTTCCTTTCTGCTATGCCATTCTGTTGGGGTGTTCTAGGAGCTGAGAAATTATGCTCTATTCCTATCTCTTGACAGAATGACTCAAATCTATCATTTTGGAACTCTCCACCATGATCACTATGGATTGTTGATATTTCACAACCTAATTTTCGTTGAATCCATGTGGAGAAAACTTTAAATTCCTCAAAAGACTCATTCTTGTGTGCTAAGAATCTTACCCAAGTAAATCTAGTGAAGTCATCTACAATCACAAATCCATAATTCTTTCCACCTAGACTGGCTGTACTAACGGATCCAAATAAGTCCATGTGTAGAATTTCTAGTGGCCTAGAGGTGATCACGTCTCTAATTGAGTGAAAGGATGATTTGACTTGTTTTCCTTGTTGGCAAGCATCACATAAGTGATCCTTGGTGAATTCTAACTTAGGTACACCTCTAACTAGATTTTTCTGAGTGATATTTCTAAGAGTTTTCATGCTAGCATGGCATAGTCTCCTATGCCATAGCCACGAGTCATCAACTATTGTTTTCAAGCAAAATGATTTTGAACTATCAACACAATCAAGGTCTAACATGTAAACATTGTTAATTCGTTTTCCTTCTAAAATAATTTCATCAAATAAAGTAATCAGGCATTTATCAGTAAAAAACTTAACATCAAAACCTTTGTCACACAGTTGACTAATGCTAAGTAAGTTATGCTTTAAACCATCAACTAATAAAACATTTTCAATTATAAAATTCTTAGCATTACCAACAATACCTGAGCCTATCACCTTCCTGGTAGTGTTGTCTCCCAACGTTACTTTGCCTCCAGTTTTGGTCTCCAATAGGATGAACTTCTTCATATCTCCAGTCATGTGTCGCGAGCAGCCACTATCCAGGTACCACATGCTCTCACTAGGTCTTTTGTGAGAGCATCCCTACAATTTCATTCAAAGGTTAGATTTGGGAACCCAAGTGAGTTTGGGTTCCTCCTTATGCTTGCATGAATGAGATGTATGCATGTTATGCTGTGATGAATGCAGTTTAGGTCTCCATACTAAGTGTGTCCTACGGTGAATTGTGCATGTGCGGGCTATGTGACCTAACATGCCACAAGAGAAGCACCTAACACCAGGAAATGGATTTACTAATCTATGAGTATGGTGGTGCCTCTTCCTAAGGTTTTGAAATGCATGCTGTGTTGGGGGTTTTCTAGGATGGCCTACTGTGAGTGATGCAATTTCATTTTCTAATTATTTTATCTTTTCACTATAAGTTTTATTTTGAGCTGTCAATCCATCAACTTCTATCAATAGCAAGTGCTCACTATGATCTACTTCTAATGCAAGTGCAGTTAGTTTTTCAAACTCTACATCTAGTTCAATATGTGATGTTTTCAAGGATTCATGCGCTTCAATTAGTTCAATATGCTTCTTATTTAATGCATCATACTCATCAAGAACTAACATGTGATCTTTATCTAAATCAGAATTTTCTTTAACTAAGTTAGCATGCTCAATTTGTAAGGAACTAAATTCAATATTAAGTTTAGCATGCATTTTCTTCAATTTCCTATACGAGTCATGAATATTCTCAGAAATAAGCAATAATTCATCATAAGAAAGTTGACATACCTCATCTTGATCCAATTGATCAAGGTTATCATTAGCCATAAGACACAAATTTGTTACCTCCTCCTCTGCTTCTTCTTCTGATGATTCTGAGGCAGAGTCGGCCCAAAAAGCTTTCTGTGTCTTTGTCTTTCCTCTCTTGTATTTAACTTTGTCATCTCCTTTCTCCTTTGCTGGTTGACTTTTCAGATTAGGGCAATCGGCTCGAAGGTGACCTGGCTTCCTGCACTCAAAGCAAATTGTATCAGATGAAACCTTATTGGACCTTGAGCTCTTACCTTTATTCCAGTTGTTCTGATGACGCTTTTGTTTTCTCTTCAGGAAATTTTTGAACTGTCAGGTCATCAGTGCTATCTCATTATCTTCCTCCCCTGCAGAGCTTTCACTTTCTGAGTTGCTAGCTTTTAATGCCACCGTCCGCTCCTTTTTCTTTTCACCTGCATCACTTTGCCTTTGGCTCACTCCTTGCTCATATGCAATGAGTGATCCAAGGAGGTTATCAATAGAATAAACATTAAGATCTTTAGACTCAGTGATAGCAGTTATCTTAGCATCATAGGAACTAGGTAGGCATCTAAGAATTTTATTCACTTTCTCAGAATTTGAAATTTCTCTACCTAATGCATGCAAGGATGTCACAATTTGGGTGAACCTAGTGTACATGTCAGAAATTGTTTCGCTAGGTTTCATACGGAATAATTCATAATCATGTAGTAGAATGTTAAGCCTAGACTGTTTTACTTCGTTTGTTCCTTCGTATGTAATGCACAGTCTATCCCAAATCTCCTTACCAGAAACACAAGTAGATACTCTCATATAGTCCTCAGATTTCAATGCACAAAAAAAGCAGTTTAAGCACTTAGCATTCAGTTGGGCTAACTCCCTATCCTCATTGCTCCATTCAATAAAAGGTACAGAAGTTTTCAAACCATTAACAATCTTAAACGGTGCAACATATCCATCATTTACTAACATCCACATGCGGTAATCTATAGATTGCAAAAATGTAGACATTCTAATTTTCCAGAAATCAAACGGAATGTTATCAAAAAGTGGTGGACGAGTTATTGAATAACCCTCCGCAGTGTTACGATTACCAAAGTTCGACATGATCGTTTTTTCAAGGTTTTCTAAAACACTATTTTTGAAAAACAAGCTCTGATACCAATTGAAATTACTAAACGACAAGAGGGGGGGGGGTGAATTGTAAAAACTTCTTGATAATAAAATTAAGCCTAAACAAGAGTTCTAATTTTTTGTTATTTTTGAAACTTTAAAACAAAGATTTATGCAATTTTTCTTTCACAAAATTTCACATGCAATAGATATGACAAATTTAAAATGCAAGCAAAAAGTAAACAACGATAAGGAAAGAACACACCAAGAATTTTATAGTGGTTCGGTCAAAATATGACCTACGTCCACTCCCCGGAGTCCTCCACTCCGGGATTTTCACTATCAAAATAGTTCTCCTTTTGCCCCCCTCGGCAAGGCGGAGAAGCCTTTACAAACCTCCCTTTCACCAACCGGCGTGGCGGAATACCAAACTCTATTTTCACCCTCTTGGCGACGGCAGAGAACCTTCTCGTTTTTCTCCCTCATGGAGAAGGCAGAGAACCTCGAGGTAACGGATGTAGACGAGCCTTTCCCTTGGAGATCCTTCCTCAAATCCTTCTCGGGCCACAGGAGGAGCAAGATGCAGCAAGCTTGGAGCAACCGTGTGATCTCCCTCACACCTCTTCTCCCTCACAACGCTCACCTCCTCCTTCCTCTCTCAACCCTCAAGAATTTCTCTAGAGTTTTCTCCCTTGGAATCCCTCTCTAACCACGTTTACCCCCTCTGTAATTCTTACCCAAAAAGAGTTGATTGACATCTAAAAACGGGCTCCAAAAACCTCTGATTTCAAAATTAGCCGTTACTGTTCGTACAGTACGATTCAACATCGTACAGTACGATCTTCACAAACAGCCGTCGTCCTGGTACGAAGATGTACGAACAGTACAAAAACAAATCGTACTGTATGATATAATATCGTACGGTACGATCCAACAAGATACTATTCGTACAGGACGATGGTCTGGACGATCGGATGTCGTCTCTGTTCATCGTATGGTACGATTACTATCGTACAGTACGATGTTCAAATTTTCATTAGCCCTGGATTACATGCACTAATCACGGGTTAATTTAAGTAAGTATTAAAAACGGATCGTACAGTACGAACTTGTTCGTACAGTACAAACGGCGCACAATCACTTACTTAAACTAAGTCACGGCTAAGGTTTTGGATCTAAACATATCGTACAGTACGAAAGACTTCGTACAGTACGATCTATTCACAGAATTGTCCACATAGCTTGGATCGTACAGTACGAAATAAAATCGTACAGTACGATCTACAGAGAAGAATTTTAGTTATAATTTGCAGTTAAAAAAAGAACTCTCCCCCTGTGTGTGTGCATGGTTGCTCTTACTCTTACGCATATTGTGGCCAGACTCAATAAAGTAAAAATACAATAAATGAAAAAATACATTGTTTGACTCATACTCCTAATCTACCCGGTCTTGAGTCTTCCTTTCTTCCTGAGTCACTTGTGATCTTCCTGAAATGTTAGTGCTCAAGGAAAATAACAAATAAAATAATAATCAATGAAAAGCAGTTCCAAAACACTCATTATTTGGCATCATCAAAATCTCAAACTCGGGGTCATGGGTTGCAACAATGGGTGGAAATTAATTTTCACTTTTGACCGAGAACTATCTTCTCAAGCTGAGTTGGGAAGTACCATATTGTTTTGAATGGATTTTATCACACTTGAGTTTTTCAAGGATGGTCACAAAATCATTAATATGGATGCCAGTAAGAAGTTCCCCTTATAGTGGAGTTGATTGTGGGATCATAACCAACCACGGCTGTGACTAGCGATGATGAGAAACAGCTTGAGATGACTATCGAGGCTCCTACTAATGATAAGTCTATTTTTGAGGAGGGGCTTAGTTCTGAGTTCACCTTCACCAATAAGAACTAGAGGAGGCTTAGAAAGAAAATTGCAAAGGTAAGGAAAGTTGTCCAGATTAAGACCTTGGCCCATGTTGAGCCTGAGGCTACTGAGTAGTTTTCTATTCATGCCTCCTCTCCCCTCCATAAGGGGAGTTATTTATACCCCCTTGCTGTTACTCAAGGTGAGGAGAGGGCGGCTAAGATAGCTCACTCCCCGCCATGTCCGGTTGATTACTGTATTAAAAGGACTCCTAAGGAGAAGCATCTCCAAAGGATAAGGATATTGAGAAACATAATCCACACCTGTGCCTCACCGTATGGAAAAACTAATGAGGAGTACATGAAACAATTGAAGGGAGTTATCTCACATCGCTTCCAAAAGTAAATTTTAAAGGAGGAAGCATCTGAAGCAAAGGATTTAACCCCTCAACTTGTCAAAAAGAATAAGAAATTCATTCGACAGCCAGTTACTTCTGTATTAGTCAATGGATACCAATGGGTGTCATGCCCTCCATCTTCCAAAATGGAGGGTATTATGCTCACTAGGTCTTAGAGAGGCTTCCATCTTGTCGGTAGTCCATCGGTCCCCCTTCCAAAATCTAAGAAGTTTGCCTCAATGTTAGTCAAGCTCAAGGAAGTTCTTAAAACTCAGAGATCAGTTGATGTTAAGGGAAAGAGGCCCAAATCTCAAGAGAAGAAATTTATGCCAAAAAGGACTAAGCTGGAGAATCTTCCACCTACTCCTAGAACACCTAATTTTATTCTCCAGCTGAAATGAATTCCAGTAAGTCCTCCCCAAGTTCCAGTTGATTCAATAGATATTTATACAGATACTCTAGCTATTGCAGTGGATAGTACTCTTCTTGCTAGTTCAATTGATGCTTTGATTACCAACCCCACTATTATTTCAGATTACTTTTCTTAAAGTCCATGTGTCATTCTTGGGCTCCCTACTCTAGGGTCCAAGGACCTTACCTTACCCGATGTGGGAGGTATTTTTCCTCTCTGATCCTGCCTCGCCTCCCGAGGTATATGCCTCTCACCTAGTTAAGGATGGCATCCTTTTGACTACCGGTGGACTACAAAAGGTACTTACCTCTCGATCCCAAGTCAATTATGGAGAGTCCGATCAACGATGTAGTATAAGAGATAAGAGATATTCAACAGAACAAAAAAGGGACATCAACCTTCGATCCTGATCTAGATGATCTGCTAGGGGAAGAGGATGACCCCACTGGAAGTATTTGTATGGTTGAGACCAGAGGGTCTAATAAAGAAACTAAGCCAAGAAAATGCCAGTCTGGTAATGAAGAAGGTTTAGCAGCATTTGAGTCAGATTTAGATGAGTCAGTAAGGGTTAGAGATGAACAGCATATAAAGAACTTGGAGACTCAGGTCATAGACATAATGTCACAAGTTAAAGAAATGCAAGAGTGACTGGATAAATCATAAGAAACCTCCCTCAAACTCAAATAGCTGGCTCGAGAGAAGTTTGAAAAGGTTAAAAGGATATAATCCAATTCTAAACCATCTGAGTCAGTGTTAGTGGTCCCTCCTTTGCTAGAGACACCTCTAATCCAACCTTTAGTTCTCATAGTTCTTCCAGCACTACCCCAAAATAACCTTAAGCAATTTGTTGAGGATAAGGTAAGGGAGGCCTTAGCCCATTCGCTAAGAACCACATCCATTTCGAAGGGTAAACCCTACCCCAAGAATATGATTTAGTTACTTACCCTAAAGGATTTTTGCCACCATTCTTTAAGATTTTCATTGGAATTTAAAACCTAAGACAACACCTGGCCCACTTCCAATTCAGTTATTCCAACACGGGAGGGTCAGATGCTCTACTATTTTTCTAGTTTATTAATATTCTTTAAGGCATTGCTTTTGAATGATATGTCGATCTGCCTAATGATTTAGTAGGAATATTTAATGAATTAGAAAACCTATTCATAAAAAAATTTCTAGAGTGCAGCAGTGCACTACGGTGGGCGATCTCATCATTAAAAAGAAAAAACTGGGAGAGTCTTAGGTTGAGTATATCTTGAGGTGGAAAAACCTCTCGATGAAGTGTGAACCCGAATTACAAGAGCAACATGCCATGGAAATATTTTTAAAGAATATCCATGGCTTGATTGCTTTTCTCTTGAAGGTTTTCATGATTAAAAATTTTGAGAAACTTTTAAATAAGTCTAGCAATCTGTAGGAAGAGGCTTCTAGGTTGCCATTCTTATGGGAGCAGTCCGAGGAAAAGAAGGGTCCTAAGTTAGTGAAATCTTTTGAGAAGAAGGCCACAGTCGCAATAGTTGATAAGGGAAAGAGGCCAATTGTTAGTCAGCCCACTCTTCCACCACTACAGCCACCTAGAAGCAGCCATTCCAAGTAACCCCTCAGTCTGTAAGAGATACCTTCATCCCTCTTAGAGAGCAATTGGCAAGACTTTACATATTTAAGAGGGAGTTGGTGAGGAAGATTTCAGGTGTTTGTTGAAGAAACCAAATTTCTAGTTACTTGAAGCTAGAAGTCTAGAGGATGATAATAAGAAAGATGTTCCTAAGTACTGTCCTTACCATCATCTGGTGAGTCACTCAATTAAAGATTACATTATTTTTAAGGACTCGGTGGAGAAAAAGTTCAGGCAAGGTAATATTATAATTCCTAAAGAATATTTGATAGATCTAGAACAAGCGATGATCAAAATTATCTCAGGTAACATTCATAAGACATCTCTTCCTACTGAAGATGGTTGAGACATTGCTTTATCCCTAGCATTTAAAAGTCAATTAATAAGTCTTTTCATTTTTTTTCAACAGTAGACTACGATAGCTATGGTCCAATTTAAGAGGTTGATATGGATGCTTCGCAGAAGGATGTTGAGCCGCTTTCAACTCTAGTAGTCATATATACTACCATAATACATAAAAAAGAAAGATAATTTTGTAGATAAGAAGTCTGTGGATGAGAGATATATCTGAGTGGCAGATGGTGGTGTAAAAAACCTTTCCCCACTCCTGTTATCTGACTTTTTCTTTGCCCCATCAAAGCGAAAGGGTCAAAAGATTAATAAAAAACATTCTTCTTCCTCTGTCTTGATGACTGACCATGAATCTATAATGCAAATTGATGAACCTTTTGCATTAAGTCAAAAGTCTTGTGAGGTTAATATGAATGATGAACAACCCGACCCTCCTGAGTCGACCTTCCAAGGAGATGTCAAATTTGAAACCTTATTAGATTGTGACATCCCCCAAATTTATTTTTAGGGAAGTCCTATAATGATAGAATTTTTCAGATTCTGACTACCTCTCAAGAAATGATGATCCAATGCCGACGGTGAGCATAGACATTGCCTTAGTTTACCCTCCCGAGGATATCGAGCAGGTGCAACTCCGCGGCAACAAAGTTTTACTCCCTAGGCTTCCCCCTTAGGATAAAGAAAAATAAGCTATTTTAAAGACCTAAATCCAAATTCTCCTCAGCAATCTGACTTCCCTCTAATTCCTCTAGCTTTCGAATCTATTATTTTTAAGGTTGATTATAATGTCTTAGCTTATCTTAGGAAGTTGCCAGCCAAATTAAGCATCAACGATGCCCTTCTTATTTCCAAAGAAATGAGGAAATATTTAATCAAACAACTTCTCAATATTGAGATTTTCCTTATTCAATTGGCTTCAACTTCAAAAGATGAGGCATTGTACTTCAAAGAGGCCCTTGGGGTAAATTTTTCAAACGAAGATCTGCTCTTGGGAACTGTTGACCATAACCACCCTCTTTACATTATTATAGATGTGGAAAACTTCAAGTTATCAAGATTCTATATTGATCCAGGTGCATTGGTCAACGTAATGAATATAAAGAATCTCACATATCTTAGAGTTAATACTAGTAAGATCTCAACTAACAAGTTCGTGCTACATGGGTTCAATGAGAAGAGTAAGAGGGCTTTAGGTTCAATTACTCTTTTTTTAGAGATAGAAGAATTGAAAATTGAAGCTAAGTATCCTATAACATTATTGGGTGATGTCCTTTAGTACACTATTAGGTAGGCCTTGGATTCATGAATATAGAATTGTTCCATCTACCCTATACCAATGCATTAAGTATCAACGAGATGGCATTAAACATATGATTAAAGGTGATCTGCAACCATTCTAAATTCAATAAATTAGGATCTTCGAGGATGTGTTATATTTTATACCGAAAGGGTCCTCATCCCACTCTATGGTTAAGATCAAACATAAGGAGAAAGTGGATGGAAAAAGTTCCAACCAAGAAAAAGAAAAAGATAAAAGTCAAGAAATGGTAGAATCTAGTAGTGAAGATGACCTCGATATCATTGTCCTTAGGGCTTCAAACACATTGCCTCAAAGAGGTCGGAAGATGGCTTTAATGGCACATGGTCGAGGCTATACTTCACTAGAAAAGAGAACAACACCAATATATATTCATCTAAAATCAAATTCTGATGACAAGCTAGAAAAATGGGGTAATGAGATTCCTTTCGAGTATCAAATTACAAATAATCCTCCAAAGTTTAATCTAAATTTAGATCAGGATAGTGACCCTGAGGTTGATGTTTCAAAAGTTAAAAGTGACAAGCCTGAATTGACTATGTATGAAAAGCTTAGTAAAGTGATTGAAGACCTTTCCATGACCCCACTATCAACTAGCAGGATTGCAGGGTTAGAGGTTAAAGTGGGCACTAACCTGATTGACCAAGTGAAAAAAGTCAAGAAATTTTTTTCTGGCTCCTCCTCCTTGAGGAATGAAGGTGATGTAACCCTCACGGAGGAAGATTTTAATTAATTAATGAAATTACCTTTTTGGCTACTTCCCTTTCTATGTAATGAATTCTTTCTCTAAAGGACTTGTACCGTATCAATGGACTAAGGGTCAAGCCATATACCACCAAAGCATTTAGAAAAATAAAATTAAGAAAAATCCAACAAGTGGTATCGGCTTTGGTACTGTTAGTTCGTTTGATGATGAGGAATATTGTTTAATAATAACTTACCATCTTGAATATTAAAATGTCTCTACTAATGCCATCAGTCTTCTCAACGTACTATGTTTGGAGGCTTTAAATGATCCTAATGAACTTCAAGTTCGGGATACATCCCTTAAATTCGAAGAGGAAATTAAGTCGCCAGTTGAAGAGTTAAGGGAAATCATCAGGGGAACTGACAATTTGGCCCTCGCCCCACTTTTATTAGTATCATGCTGAGTGAGGGTGAGTCCCAAGATCTGATTCAGCTTTTGTTTCAGTTTAGGGATTGCTTTGCCTGGACATATGACAAAATGCCATGTCTATCTGCCGATGTAGCGATCTATAAACTTGGAATTTGATACGATGTAATTCCTGTCAAATAAACTCCTCAGCACTTGTGCTTAGATATTGAGTAATAAGTCATTTCTAAAATCAAGAAGTTGGTCGAGGTTGGATTTATTCGAGAGGAATAATACCCCTCTTGGGTGGCCAGTGTCATGCCAATTCGAAACAAGAATGGTAAAATTCAGATTTGTGTCGACTATAGGAATCTGAACATGGCATGCACATGTCCTAAGGATGAATTTCCTTTGCATATACCCAAACTTATGGTACACATTTCCTCTTTGCATGTTGTTTTCTTCTTTATGGATGGCTCATCAGGTTATAATCATATTAAGATGGCTTTAGAGGATGAGAGAAACACTGCATTTAAAACTCCCATAGGAATTTTTTGTTATAAGGTAATGCCCTTTAGCCTAAAAATGCTAGGGTGACCTACCAGCGGGCAATGACTCAAATCTTTGATGACTTAATCCCCAATCAAGTTGAGTGCTACATAGATGATATAGTTGTCAAGAGTAAAGTCAAAGAGGCACTCCTATATGACTTAAGGGTTATTTTTGAGCTATTATGCTTCTATAATTTAAAAATGAATCCCTTAAAGTGTGCCTTCGGTGTCACTTCAGAAAAATTCCTAGGATTCATAGTGAAACACAGTGGAATTTAAATTGATCATACTAAAATCAAAGCCATCTTAAAATTTTCACCCCCTAGGAGCCTTACCAAGTTAAGGTTTCTTCAGGGTAGGTTGGTATATATAAGAAGGTTTATCTCCAACCTTTCTGTAGATCTCCACCCTTCTCTGTCTTAGCTAAGAAGGAAACTAAATACATATGGGATGAGACGTGTCAGAATTCCTTTGATGACATCAAGCAATACCTTCTAATCTGCCCGTTTTGACAGCCAGTGTTCCAGAGAAACCTTTTATCCTCTACACTATGACCCTAGATGAGTCTTTAGGTGGCCCTAGCTAAAGTCAGAATTCCTTTGAATGATGTATTACCTGACAAAAAGTCGTAAGTTTAATTTAATCTAAAGATACTATTGGGGAATTGTATTATGATGGTGCAGCGTCCTCTCGACGGGACACATCCCAACAAGCTATAATCCCCAAAAACGTTGAAATTAGCCTATTTTTTATAACATCGGAGAAAGGAAGGATGCATTTATCCTACCATTTATTAGAGCCTTGTATGAATAATGGCTGAGTATGAAGCTCTAATAACCGATTTGGAACTTGTAATTTTGATGGAGATCAAATTATTTAAGATCTTTAGTGATTCTCAATTGGTGATCAATATGGTTATAAGAACCTATAAGGTCTTGAATCCTAATATCCTAAATTACCACCAATAAGCCATTCACTTGCTTGAGCAGATTCCTATCGTAACTTTGTATAGGGTTCCCGGTGGAAGTAATTATGTGGCAGATGCCTTAGTAAATCTTGCAAATGAATTTGCATGTCTAGAAGAAGACTCCATCCCAATAGAGATTCAGAGTCATAAAGCCCTCTCTCCTATAAATTTGGAGCACATCACCAAACAACCTCTTCAGATCCTTTTTACCTCTTTTATAAATATTGAAGAAGGAGATTGGATATAACCATTAATCGACTACCTTCAACAAGGAAAACTTCCTCAAGATAAATCTCTCGCTAATAAAGTCAAGAAATGTGCTTAATCATATACACTAGTCAACAATGCATTGTACCATTAATCGTTCGATCAGATCTAGTTATGTTGTATAGACAAATGTGAATCCTTGAAGGTTGTTAAAAAAGTCTACTCCGAACTATGCGGTGCTTATCAATTGGGTCCAAAAATGAAGTTGAGAATCAAAAGACTTGGATACTACTGGCAAATAATGATTGATGATTGCATAAATATTGTAAAACGTTTTCATCAATGCGATGTTCATGGTGTGGTTTTACATCAGCCACTTAATGTGTTGTATCTCACGATAGCTTTATGGCCCTTCAAAAGTTAAGGCATGGATGTTATTAGGTCGTTTGACCCTCTTGTTGCGAATCTGATTTCTAGAAATATAATTTTAATGATAACAAACATTTATGATACTTCTATTTTTTCTACGACTACATTACCTACTAATGTTTCAAGTCCATAAGGTCGAGTACAACTCAAGCTAGCTCAAGATTGGGTAGATTAGGATTAAGTCTGTCTGTAATATACATCAAGTGTCTTTTACCTTTTCTATAGTCAATTGCAATAATGTGGATCTGATGCTAAGTAACATTGCACACACACTCTCAGCGAAAAAATTCTATCTATTTTTAGAGTTCTTGATTTTTGATCACATCATCTGAGATGATCCAAAATCATCCTTGATGATCAGTTAAAAATAGAAAACCTAATTAGGGTATCCTGGTTAAGACAGCTGCAATTAAGCAAATTGCCTTAGATGATATTAGCATCGTGTGGGACGATAAGCTCAAATACAAAAGAATCAGCCACCAGATCTTTTTAGGAATCTTTTATTTTTTGACATCATCCACGACATCGTCTTGGAGGATGCATTGCATGAAATTTTATTTAAAAAGTTATAAAAAGAGCATGAAATTTTATTTAAAGATCACTCCATAATTAATAGCAATCACATGTCTTTACGTGATGAGTTTTATGAGTTAAATAAAAAGCATTATGAGTTGGTCATTGAGCATGATTCATTTAAAGCATCCTACACCTCCCTTGAAACTGATTTTAAAACATATATTGATGAAGCTGAATGTAGGGAGAACTATTTGAAGTTTGATAAGGCAATCTTAAAAAGTGCTAACTCGATGCTTAAAGCTGAATAAAAATACTTGAGGAAAATAGGATTACACCCACACCTGATCTAAAAGTTTTGAAACATAGGAAGAGGCACTATAACCTAAATAGATTATTAAACCATTTTCCTAGCATTAGATGTTTTTTGTGTGGCAGGCTTGGACATATTTTGCACACTTGCACTATTCAGCATAGCACACATTGGGTTTGGAGATCCAAATTGCATGATTCACAGCATAACACACATACATTGTATTCTTATTTCATAAGAAGGGACCCAAACTTGTTTGGGTTCCTAAATATGATGTTTGATGATATTTTAGTCTAGCTTCACAAAAGACCTCATGAGAGCATGTGGTATCTAGACAGTGGAGGCTCATGACACATAACTACATAAACTTGTTGCTTAAAAAATTTTGATTTTCATGTTTTCTTCTTTTATTATGGTTGTTATTTTTTATTCTTTCTTTTTAGTTTTGAGTGTTGATTTTTTATTTTCTATTATTTTGTAGTATTTTCATCTCGGATGTTCTTACTTTTTAACATTTCTTTTTTGTCATGGCTAAAAGTATATTTTATGCCTTGTTTTTTATTTTCAAAAATTTTAGTTAATACTTTACATCCCTAAATACATTAAAGGGAGAAAAACTGGATGATCAATTATTTTTTCATCATTCAAACATGAATCCATGGCGATGTTCTAGATCATTTTTGTCATTTTGTACTGATCTGCATGGATAAAAGTGAGATCGTCTTGGATGGTCAAGTTATTTTTTCATTGTCGGAACATCCATCCAGGGCGATGTTATGAATGATATTTGACAACATAAACTAATCGTACAGTCTTCATGCATGATCTAAATAAACAAACCTTCTAATAGTCTAGACTCTCCCAAATCATCCTAGCTAATTGAACTGAGTCTGAACTGATCGTCGAGGATAATCGGTCGATCATCGTGGATGATCTTTGATGATTAATTACCAATTAGGACACTTTTGAAGCCTTTCTATTTAAGATATTTTATATACTCAATAGGATATTTTTTGCCGCTGTCCTGACCTGAGAAAGCCAAGAGAAGAGGGAGAGCAAGGGGGGGAGAGAGAGAGAGAGACAATCTTTTGAAGGGGAGTTTATGAGGGGTTTCACAATGGTTGCTCTTAGTAAGGATCTGAATAATCTTCTATGGTAGTCAACCCTGGTTCCTTGGAGGTTTGAAAGAGGAATACTTCAGCAATTGATTGAGGTTCTCTGCTTGCTTTAGGAGGAAGCAAAAGGAGTTGGGTTCTCTGCCTGCTTCAGGAGGAAACAAAAGGAGTTGGGTTCTCTGCCTCACCAGGGTTAGTGGAAAGGAGTTTTTGTATGGGCTTCTTTGCCTTATTATGGGGGAAAAAAGAGAGACACTATGCATAGTGCAATACCCGAAGGAGAGGCTCCGGGGAGTTGATGTAGGTCAAGTTGACCGAACCACTATAAAATATGGTGTGTTCTTTCTTATTGAATTTTTTGTATTAAATTTATGCACTTTAATTTTCTTATGGTAATTGTTGGTTTTGGTTTAAGATTGTGATTTGTTTAAAGAATTTTTAAAACACTAATTCACCCCTGCCCCTCTTTGTTAGCCTCGTACTAGTTCACAAGGACTTAACATCCCTGACAAACTTTCAAGTGGAATTAGAGGACTTTCACCTCCTTCTTCGAGAGGTCACATTTCATATTAGTAGAAACGGATTACCTTTCAAAGTGGGTGGAAGAAATTCCCTACATAGCATAACATCCCACCATGTCTTAAAGTTATTTTGTGACCATATGTGTATTGATTCGGCGTACCTCACAAAATTATATCCAATAATGGGCCCATATTCAAGTCTATAAATATTAATAGTTTTGTAAGATGCCAAAAGAATGATTGGAGATACTCAACAATCTATTACCCCCAAGCTAATGGTTAGCCTAAGGCCTTCAATAAAACCCTGGTGTAAATTATCAAAAAGACCCTTAATGATAACAAGCGACAATGGGATGACTTGTTGGTAGAATCTCTATGGGCCAATCAAACCACTTATAGAATATAGACCCAATCCACTCTGTTTGCACTAGTGTATGGATTTGAGGTCTTACAACCCTTAGAGATACAATTCCTTTGCTCAGAGTTGTAATTTAAAATCAAATCAGAAATGAGCAGAATGCAAAACTACATAAAGAAGAACTCGAAGGCCTTGAATAGCTACGTCTCCAAGCTCAATAAAGTCTAGAGTTATATGTATTCTAATGGTTCAGTTTCATGATAAGTCAGTGTGAGCTAGAACCTTCCAAGCAGAAGACTTGGTCTTCGTCCATCGGAGGCCAATCTTAGCTCTCAGAAAGATTGGAGGGAAGTTTGAACTAACCTGGGAAGGGCCCTTCATTGTAGAGTCTGTCTACGAAGTAGGCTCGTATCAGCTAGTGGATTGTAAAGGGAACAACCGAATGTTGCCTGTCAATGGGCGTTTCCTCAAGAAATACTATGGTTGATGTAGCTCGTCATATCAATTAATAAAACTTATATTTTCTCATTGGCAAGTTTAAAATAGTCTAGCTGTTTATCATACTTTTTAATATTTAAACTCATTCACCTTCTCCCGAGGATTGGATTCTCCCTTCCCTTGGGATTTGACCTTCTAGTGGTTGAGTACGCCCTTCGTGGCACCATCCTAGCTTTGAGCTTCTAGTGGTGGAGTATGCCCTTTGTGCCAACATCCTAGCTTTAACCTTCTATGGAGGAATATGCCCTTCATGGCATCATCCTAGTTTTGACCTTCTACTAGTGGAGAACACCCTTCATGATAACATCCTAGCATTGACTTTCTAGTGGTGGAGTGTGACCTTAGTGGGATCATCATAGCTTTGACCTTCAAATGGTGGAGCCTGCCCATCGTGACACCATCCTAGCTTTGACCTTCTAGTGGTGGAGTACAATCTTTGTGGCACCATCCTAGCTTTGATCTTTTAATGGTGGAGCATGCCCTTCATGGAACCATGCTAGTTCCCTCTACCCTTCTCTTCTTTTAGGTTAGGTGATCCCTTTCCTTAGGATTACAACCATTAGTGGTGGATAATGCCCTTTGCGACACCACCCTAATATCCACCCACACTTTGATTCCTTAAGATTTAACCTTCCCTATCCTTAGAATTGAAGTCAAAATTTTCATTTGGTCAATGCCAATATATGCAGTAGAAGTTCCTTCTATTACGTATATTGGGGGACTATTTGTTGACCTCAATTTTATATGAGGTCATTATGATCTCACCTGGACTATAGAAGCTAGGACTTCCTGGACCCTAGATTTCTTCTAGACTCTAAATCTCATAATCCTTCTAGTCTCTAGACCCTAGGATCAATCTAGATCTTAGGTCAATTAAAAACAAAATTAATGGATAAGGGCCTAGGTACTTAAAGTCTTTCCATATATTTTTTTAAAACACTTAAAATCATGAAAATTGACTCTCAATTTAGAGTCAATGAAGTATATGTTGATATGACATGTATGCAGTGCTAACTCTCCAAAATTGAGCTCATTTGGAGGACTCTGGCCCTAAAAACCATGTTAATTTCCAAACGTTATAAAACCTTTAAATATTTATGACCTATGCCACTAGACCTATCACCCAATGGAATTTGACCTTGGAGATCCCTCCAAATCCTTTGATCACTCCCAGTCTTTTGATATTTATATGTTGAGCATTAATCTACATTTTTCTGGATTTACTTTGATCAGAATGGACTTAAGGCCAAAATGAGCAAAATGCCCTTTAAAGAAATTTTTAGACTTTTGACAAAACTTCAATGTGACTTAATCTAATCAACCCTTGAAACCTCCTCCAATCATTTTCAAATATTATTTGGGATCTGTTAGACCCAATCTCAACTTGGTTAACCAAGTCAACCTAGTTTGACGTAAAAGTCTCTTAAGGGTCAAAATAGTCATTTTTTATTGAAATGACCTCCCCATGCCTTTGAACCTCTTCTAATACATTCAAACAGTCATTAAAAACTTTTTGATCCTATTCATTGCCCCTTGATTAACTTGGTTTACCAAATCAACACAGGTTGACATAATGACCCCTTAAGAGCCCAAATAGGTTATTTGTTCCAAATGACCTTACTAGACCTGGAGATCACACCTGTTAGAATACAAATATTCTAACAAACTCATTTAACCCAAAATTAGGTCTTTGGTCAACCTGGTTGACCCATTAACCCTAAAGGGAATTAAATGAGTCAATCCAACCTATTTGACCTCTCCAACCCATAATAAACTTTCAAATCAACTCCTAGACATGCCTTAAGCAAGACTTAGCTTTTGGTCAACCCAACCCAACTTGAGTTGACACAGCTAACTCTCAATCCTAAGTCGAATTTCTACGGAACATTTTTCCACTCTCCTTAGCCTTATTGTTGTTCTTTTTTTTCTAGTGACACTCATTATGAAACTTTTTTTACTTTTGGTGCACTATGTGTATTTCTTGATTTTTGGTGCACGTTGCACGTCTTTTGGCTTTTTTATGCACTTTGTTCATTTCTTGATTTTTGGCGTACTTCACGCATCTTTTAATTTTTGGCGCATTCGCGCATCTTTTGATTTCAATTATTATTGAGAAGAGGCTTCACGTTCATTAAAATCTCAAATTAGTTGCTTTCTTTCTGAAAGGGTGGGATTATATCTCAAGTATTAGAGAAGAATACTTATTCTCCTATATAAGGAAGAATTATCTTTAAAGCAAACCCAATCTTTTAACTAGAATGTCAACTTGACAAGGAAAATCCTTGTATATATTCAATGAATGCAACAGACGCCTATTAAGATTGAAATTTTCTAGAAGATTGAGAAATTTTCATTTCTAAAGTCAGGTTAAGTTTGATATATAGTTTATTTTTAAAAGTTAATTAAATCCACGGAAGTAGTCGGAGGGAGGAACAATTAACCCAATAGATGGAGTCAACTATAACTCTCCTGCATAAAGCTTAAAGTAGAGGTTAATTTCCATTAAAAGGGTGATTCAACTTATTTTAAAATTCGAACCCAAAACACTTGAGAAATTGAAAGTTTTTCATAAGGGTTGCACGTCTAGGTGGCAAGACCCTTAATATAGAATTAAATTCCTACATCTCTTTAGAGGGAGAGGCTGTTATGGGAATTGCACTATTACTAGAATGTGTTTCATCATTTCAATCAAAATATTTATCATTATTAGATCTCATTGAAAGTTTAAATTTTGAAGGTATCACTATCTAACACAATCTTAGATTATTTTCCCCTCATATTACTAGTGACCTAATAATTAGAAGAGTGGCACCCCAAGAGATTCCTACACCTCCTACTTTATAGATGATGTAGTGGGATACGTGTAGTAACATGCCCTAACATCTTCTAGTATAGTTGATGGGTCATAACCCTTAATTGGGAGCCTATGGCCTCTTGCTAGTGTTCTGTCTTAATTAATTCTTACTGTGTAGTGGCCAAAAGAGTATGGTGAAAATCATGCTATTCAACTCATAACCTCCCTCCTTTGAGTAATAGAAGAAGGGTGGAAATGGTTTCCACCAAAGGGGTAAGTGGAAGGAGCAACGAACTCTCGATAGGCCTTAATTTTTATTTGCTTTAAGGCTTCGACTTAATAGTCTTTTTAACCTTATGATTCTTCTTTTTTGGCTCTATTTCTTATCCTTTGGAGTCGAGGGTACAATGGGTAAGGAGGTGATAGTAGCCTCCATTTTGGAGATGGTGGAGATAGCTCATAACCTTATAGTAACTTCCACTAAGTGAAAGTTCTTTTGAGTTCCAGTAGATAGATCTATGATTATTTCTTCATTAATTGATAGTTTCAAGTTTAGAAACTCCACTCCAAACTGAATTGAACTTCCATAGAAGATTCCTTCTACAGTTAGGTTCCTATCCAAGGAGAAGATAAGTTTCCAGGCCAATTGAGTGTGCTTAATTTTCTAGAATTAAGAAAGTAATTTGAATTAATTAATCTTGAAATTGAATTTGACTTTGGGACTTGATTAATTTAACTCAAATATTTATAACTCAATCATGTTAAGTTTTCACTCAATACAGTGATTCGTAAAATTTATGAGGAGATCTTTAGAATTGAACTTGACTCTTTCACTCCACCAATTGACAAGTGAGAAAAGTGTATAAGTTTGAACTTGATAGAGGCTTGAATTTTGAAATTGGAATTGAATTGATTGATTGAAGAGAATTTTAAATTATTGGAAATTGACAGAAATTCCTCGAGACTTTGAAACTTAATTTTTAAAATTTTCATTCAACATAAAAGTTAACAAATTGAAGAAAAGATTAAAGGATCGAATTGACTCTTTCATTCCATTGACTAGCTTAAGGAGAAAAATGTCAAAGCTTGGATTTGACTTTGAAATCAAAATTGAAGTTGTATTTAAGGTTGAAGTCAAACATGAATTTAATGTTTAAATTAAATTTGAACTTAAGATTGAATTTAAATTTGAGGTTGGAATTAAACGGATCTTTTTCAGACTTTGAAACTTAACATATTGAATTTGGTTGAAATATGCAGATTTACAATAATTAACTTAAAGATCTTAAGAAATTAGGCTTGCTCTTTCATACCACCAAGCGATTTGGTGGTGAAATATCAAAGACAAAAATTTACTAGAGAGTTTTTGATTCATATTGTATATGTTCTACTATAACAAAATATTATAGAAGACACTTTGCAGTGACTTTTCAGGACTCAAAGATCGAACAGAAATCAGAATCAGCTCAAGATGGGGTAGATTAGGATTGAGTCAGTCTGTAATTTTATTTTTTTCCTCTTGAGTCAATTGTAATCTTTGGTGTGACTAATGCAAAGTAACCCTACACACACACACACACACACTTGAGAGACTTAAAATTCTATTTTTACTCAAATCGGCCGGGACGATATTTACATCGTCCTGGACGATCTGGCTTAAAACAGAAATTCTAATCAAAGGTTCTTAATTAAGGCAGTCAACATTAGCAAATCAGCCTAAATGATATGTGTTTCAGCCAGGATGATAGGATCAAAATAGAAAGAAATTGCCGTTATAAATAATTAAGGTATTCTATATTTTTGGAAATCGGCCAAGACAATCTTGGATCGGCCTGGACGATATTCACAATTATGCCTTAATTAATCAGACAAATCAAGGAAGTAATTAAGGATGATTGATACGATCACATCATCCTGGAAGATCTCAGGATCGACAAGGACGATTTATTCAAAAACCCTTAGTTACTCTTGGATGATTAATATCGGCCAGCATAAATTCAGGGCGATGCTCTGGATGATTTTCCTTTGATTTGAACTGATCGGCCTGGACGATCGTGATATCATCCAGGATGATCAAGCCAATTTTCAATCATCCAATTTTTATTCAGGGCGATGCTCTGGCCGATCTCATGGAATTTGTACTGATCGGCCAGAACGATGTGCATACGTCTTGGACGATATAGTCAGCAACTTGCAATTAATGAGCTCTTTTGAAGCTCTTCTATTTAAGAGCTCTTGTTCAACATTTTTGGTGATCCTTGGCTGCTTTCTTTACCAGAGAAAACCTAAGAGAGAGAGAGAGAGAGAGAGAGAGAGAGAGAGAGAGAGAGAGAGAGAGAGAGAGAGAGAGAGAGAGAGAGAGAGAGAGAGGATCTTGTGAGGGGAAGCGGGTGAGGGGATTCACAAGGGTTTCTCCAAGCAATGTTCCACTTCTTCTTCCCTAAAGTCTCTTGTCCTTGGAAGTGTTGGGAGAGATAAGTTCCAGGAAGCGATCAAGGTTCTCTGCCTGCTTCAGGAGGAAGCAAAAAGAGGAAGGTTTTCTGCCTTGCCGGGGGTGGCTAAAAAAGGTGTTTGTAAAGGCTTCTCCGCCTAGCTGTGGGGGCTAAAGGAGAGTCACAATTGTAGTGAAATACTCAGAGGGCGCCTCCGGGGAGTGGACGTAGGCCGAGTTGACCGAACCACTATAAACCCTTGTGTTCTTGTTTTTTCTGCTTCCGCATTTATTTCTTCCGCATGTTATTTCTTTGTGGTGATTTGGTTTGTATTTGTGCTTTGCCTAAAGATTTTTTTTTTAATACTAATTCACCCCCCCCCCCCCCCCCCTCTTAGTTAGCCTTGGGCCAGTTATCTAGGGCTTGACATCCCTAATGAACTTTCAAGTGGTATCAGAGTGGGATTCATAAAAATTATGTTTGAAAATTTTTGAATTTAGATCCATGGCTAACTTTGAGAATCGTAATACACCAGAGGGGTATTCTATTACCAGACCACCTTTATTTGATAATATCCCATTTGAATTTTGTAAAACTCGCATGTCTATGTTTTTACAATCTACTAATTATCGCATGTGGATGCTTGTTACGGATGGTTACACACCTCAAACTGGTAAACTTAACAACATTATTGTTCCACTTCCTTTTACTTAATGGACTTTAGATGATAGGGATCTAGCTCAATTGAATGCAAAATGTCTTAATTATTTTTTCTGTGCTTTAAAATCAGAAGACTACATGCGTGTTTTCATTTACAAAACTGGTAAATAAATTTGGGATAAATTGTGTATCACTTATGAAGGAACTAATGAAGTTAAACAATCCCGTTTGAACGTTCTCTTGCATGACTATGAACTTTTTCGTATGAAACCTCATGAATCAATTTCTAAAATGTATATGAGATTTGTTAGAATAGTTGTTATTTGAATGCTTTACATTTTTCCAACTTATGAAAGTTTTGATGATTCCAAACATTATTGTTCAAATGTGTAGTTATCTCCTAATAATTTTAGAAGATTTGTATTTTCTCTTGTGTGTACTAACATTTCAGGAAAATCAGACTCCAGACTACGATAACTTCAAATCAAATTCAACATGAGATACTTTGTTAATTTGAAGCTTGCATTTTTCTTTGAATTAAATTTGAAAGGGAGTGATTGTAATTGAGTGAATAAAAATATACACACACACATAAGGAGATCATAAAAATTTTTCGAGCAAGTTCCTATTCGTTCCATGTGCTCTATAGGAGATAACTGTCTGATCGTCCCGTACGATCGGATATTGTCCCGTACGATCAATATAAATTTTTTATGATCTCCATATGTGTGTGTGTATGTTTTTATTCACTTAATTACAATCACTCCCTTTCAAATTTAATTCAAAGAAAAATGCAAGCTTCAAATTAACAAAGTATCTCATGTTGAATTTGATTTGAAGTTATCATAGTCTGGAGTCTGATTTTCTTGAAATGTTAGTACACACAAGAGTAAATACAAATCTTCTAAAATTGTTAAGAGATAACTATACATTTGAACAATAATGTTTGGAATCATCAAAACTACATAAGTTGCAAAAATGTAAAGCATTCAAATAGCAACTATTCTAACAAGATTTACTCATATTGTTACTTCCTTGCATGCCTTAGGAAGAGAGATTTCGAATTTTGAAAAAGTAAACAAGATTTTATGATGCTTGCCTTCCTCTTTTGATGCAAAAATTTCTACTATAACTGAATTTAAGGATTTGAACATGTACTCAATTGATAACTTACTTGGCTCACTCATTTCTTACGAGCAAGGGGTGAATCAAAGAAATCTTGATGCAGGTGAGAAAAAGAAAGAAAAAATGGTGGCACTGAAGGCACACAAATCTGACTCCGATTCTTCCTGGTCTAAGAGAGATGAAGTTGCCTTCATCTCAAGGTAATTCAGAAACTTTCTAAGGAAGAAGCAAAAGCATCATTGAAGAAAAGGTAAGGATAACAAATATTCTAAAAGATCTTCTAATGTTGTTTGTTATGAATGTAGGAAGCCTGGACATGTGAAAGCCAATTGTCCTACACTTCAGGATCACTTGAGCAAAGAAATGAAAAAGGGTGAGGAGAAACCTAAGTTTAGGAAGGACAAGAAGAGAGTCCAAAAGGCGTTCTGGGTAGAATCTTGTACTGATTCCTCTGAGACTGAACCAGAGGAAGAGACAACGAACCTGTGCTTAATGGGGGAAGATCATCTTGAGCAAAGTGATGAGGAAGAGGTATGTAAACCAACCTATGATGAATTGTTTGAGATTTATGAGAAAATTCATGCGTCATACAAAAAACTTAAGAAGACTCATACTAACTTAAAATTGGAACTTGTAAATTTTTAAAAAGAGTATGAAGTTATTCTTAAATATCATTCAATGATTGATTCTAATCACATGACTCTTCTTGATGAATTTGATGATTTGAACAAAAAGCACTTGGAATTAATTGATAAGAATGAACCATTAAAAGTTTCACACACCTCTCTGTAATCTCATTTCAAGAAATCAAAAGAGAAAGAGAAAAACTTAAGGGTTGAGAATTATGTTCTAAAAAATACGAACTTGAGGATTAAAAATGAATTGGATACACTTAAGAAAACTTGGATGACGCCTACTCTTGATCAAAAGCCACGACCTAGGAAGAGGCATTATAACTCAAACCATTTAACAAAACCCTTTCCTGAAGTCAGATGTTTTTCTTGTGGCATGTTAGGACACATCTCACACACTGGCACCGTTCACCGTAGTACACATTGGGTGTGGAGACCAAAGGTACATGATTTATAGCATACCACACCTGCATTGTATTCTACTTTTCCTAAGAAGGGACCCAAACTAGTTTGGGCTCCTAAATCTGAGTATTGCAGGATTGCTCTCACCAAAGACGTCGTGGGAGCATAGGATAATTTGACATATGGAGACTCGCAGCTCATAATGGCTTAAACTTGCTGTTTCATAATTTCTTGAAATATTTTTTAATTAGTTTTGTGTTATTTTTTGTGTGCCAGCTTTTTGTTGTTTTAGATTGTTTTGTTTTCACTTTGCTTTTATGATTGGTTTTATATATGATTATTTTTTAAGCTTTTAGATTTTGGAGATTTAAAGCCATTGATTATCATATCTAAATCAGTCAAAGGGAGAAACACCGTTGATGGTTTCCCTCCCTCTAACTTCTTTTAGTGACATAATTTTCTTTTATAGACAAAAGTATATCTCATATTGACAACTGGTTTTTGAAACTAAATTCTTTTTATCTTGCTACAATAATCTATCTTATGCATAATATCCAAAGTTCTTATATATCTTTCAAGTTAATTAAAATCTTTCCATTGCATTTATCACATGATTATGATTTTTTTTGTGGCTTGGTCTTCCCTATGTTAGAGAGAGAGCTCCTATTCTCTAATATTTGAAGGATATACTCACAACTAAGGTTCTTCTATAAAGGGTTTGTTAAAGAGTTTTTAGGTTGCAAGAATTAAAAAAGAAAGAGGCCAATGACGTCAAATTGAAAAGAAAACTATATACACAAAACTGTATCAAAAATCAAAAGATGCTAAAAGAGCCAATCAAAGTGACAAGAGGCAAAAAATGAGCCCACTAAATGCAAGCTATCCTCTCTTTTCAAAACTTTTAAAACTTAGAGAACTCATTGGTTATTTGATACTTTCAAAGGCTTGATTTCAAATTCCATGATTGAAACAAATTACTTTGTTATATTATTTATAAGATATTTTTTTTGTAACCAAGTTTTGATTGGATCTTCTTTTTACCTAATAAAATTTTTCTAAGTTGGACCTTTTATTTTAAAAAAAGACAATTATTGCCCTGAAAGAAGTCCGAGCTTAGGATTAACAAGATCGGATATTCTACCTTTTTTAGATTTTGACTTGTTAACTCTTTGATCTTTTGAATCTCTAAGATTTAATTGTTTGGAAATTCATCATATGCTTGCTTTGCTAAAAAAATTTAGAAAAATTAAAAATTAAAAAAATTCTTTTCCTTATTTATTTTATCTATTGTTGTTTGTATTTATTGTTGTTTAGGGCTTTCTCTGATCATCTCCATCTAACCTTATTTTACAACTCTTTGTTACATCATCCTAGCCGATATTTATATCATCCTAGACGATAAGACAATTCCTTCAAAATTCCATATGCTGAACCTTTTCTGAGCTTGCTATAACTCTTCGTCTTGGACGATAATTTATCATCCTAGACGATCTGATCGAACTCTGTTGCAATCAGGTTGATAGTCTTGGATGATAACATATTTCGTCCTGGCCGATGCATTTATGGTCATCGTCCGGGCCGATACACTAGATCGTCCAGGACGATCTACGTGTCAGCACGTTTAAATCCTTAAAATTGGCCCTAGATGATCCATTATTGGACAATCGTCCTGGCCGATCCACTGTTCATCCTGGACGATACACGTGGCACAGATTTAAAACGTCATATATTCTGCCGGTATGATTAATTATTTAGCATCATCCTAGACGATACACCTAATCGGCCTGGACGATCTGGTTTTTTGAACGGTCGTCCAGCTTGACTCCTCGGGATGATTGCATGTGTTTAATCGTCGTAGCCAATATCTGATCAGCCCGGACAATCGGACTGCCTTTTTGACCAATCGGCTTGTACACAATTATTGTACCATATCGTCCTGGATGATTCTGCGATCGGCCTGGATGATATGGCCATTTTCTTTAAATACAGGCCATTCCAGCCATGTTTTTCACCTCACACCTCTTCTTCTCTTGGGTTTTCTTACTGATTTTTTGCTATGGCTGGTGGGAAGTGAGTCTGACAAGCTTCTGAAAGTTCCTCGAGGGCCAATCTGGACCCTCGATTCAGGGAGGCAGAAGATCATGTAGCTTATCATCACTACAAAGAATGTGACTTCACTCTTTCTAGAACCATCAATCCTGTCCACCTTTCGCATATGGTAATGGATCTCTTTGCTCACACTTCTCTTTATTTTAATCTTACCCTCGCTGTCCCTTTTTCCTCAGAACTTTTGTTAGAGTTTTATGCAAATCTTTGTATAAATCCTACTTTCACAGCCCTGACCTCCTATGTGAATCGACGCCCTGTCGAGATCACATATCAGGACTGTGTTGAACTTTTGCAGCTATCCACCACCAGGGAAAACCTGCATATAATTGTCTCTGATCCTGACTTTAACTGGTCGGCTGCAAATTATTTTCTATGCCAAACTAATTCTCCCTTTGATGTTGGTAAGACTAGCTCTTTATTCAAAGATGCTAGGACAATTCAACATGTCCTTCGCACCTCCATAATTCCAAAAGCTGGGGACAGAATCCACATCACCCCATTACTTTCTCTTACCACCTTTTACATCATGGCCCATAGAGATTTCAATGATATTGATCTAATGTTTCGACACATTGATCATTTTACTACAATCCGTGATCCAGGCCATAGGAGAAAACCCAACCTTGCTTTAGGACATCTCATAGCCTATATTCTTGAAACCAAATACAATCTTCAATATCCTGGTCATCGCGACCTTCAGCCTCCTTGCTACTCAAATAATTCTTTCACTATCCTTCACAGTACTCGTCTCCACCCAGGAGATGAGGAACCTTGAGGGGCTGAGGAGGAGGAGGCTCCCACTCCCGCTCCTGTTCCTGATCCTACTCCTCTTCGACAGCACTCACAGCTTGACTAGTTAGTAGAGAGGTTTGATCGATGAGAGACCCGCTTCGACGCTTACGTTGCTGCACAGGAGCAACAACATTTTGAGGACATGGACCGCTACGAGCAGCACCGCACAGAGGACTTAGCCCATTTGATAGTTACATTACTCACCAGCAGCAGCAGCATGACTAGGACATCGCCTAGTTTAATGCTCAGTTTACTACGCTAGCTGGCTACTTTTAGTAGCCACCTCCACCACCTCCATCTGATGATCATGATCCCTCGTTTTTTTAGTTTTTGTTTTCTATTTTATGTTTTCTGTAGTTTGTCTTGTAGTTTGTTTTAGTTTCTGTTGTGTTTTTCCTTTTTCTTTATGTGTGTCTAGGACCCTCATTTTGTGATGATAAAGGGGAAGTAGGATGTGGTAGGAAAAGTTGATGCTTGTAACGTTGAAATTTTAATGAACTGCTATTTTTATTGAGATTTTCCTACTTGTGTATGCCATCATCAAAAAGGGGGAGATTGTTAGAAACATGTTTTTAGATTATGATTTTGATGATAGCAAACATATCTTACTTCACTACGATTGCTTTTTTCTACTAACCTTTCAGGTCTCAAAGATCGAACGGAAATCAAAATCTGCTCAAGATGGGGTAGATTAGGGTTGAGTCAGACTGTAATTTTATTTTTTTCCCTCTTGAGTCAATTGTAATCTTTGGTGTGACTAATGCAAAGTAACCCTACACACACATTTGAGAGACTTAGAAATTCTATTTTTACTCAAATCGGCCAGGACGATTTTTAAATCGTCCTGGACGATCTGACTTAAAATAAAAATTCGAATCAGGGCTTCTTAATTAAGGAAGCCATCATTAGCAAATCGTCCTGGATGATACGTGTATCGGCCAGGACGATAGGATCAAAATAGAAAGAAATTGCCGCCATAAATAATTAAGGTATTCTATATTTTTGGAAATTGGCCAGGACTATCTTGGATCAACTTGGACGATATTCATAATAATGCCTTAATTAATCAAACAAATCAAGAAAGTAATTAAGGATGATTGATACGATCACATTGTCCTGGATGATCTCAGGATCGGCTAGGATGATCTATTCAAAAACCCTTAGTTACTCTTGGACGATTAATATCGGCTAGCACAAATTCAGGGCGATGCTCTGAACAATTTTCCTCTGATTTGAACTGATCAGCCTTGATGATCGTGATATCATCTGGGATGATCAAGCCAATTTTCAATCGTCTAGTTTGCATTCAAGGCGATGCTCTGGCCGATCTCATGGAATTTGTACTGATCGGCCAGGATGATGTCCATAAAGTCTTGGACGATATAGTCGACAACTTACAATTAATGAGCTCCTTTGAAGCTTTTCTAATTAAGTGATCTTGTTCAACATTTTTTATGATCCTTGGCTACTGTATTCACCTGAGAAAACCTAAAGGAGAGAGAGAGAGAGAGAGAGAGAGGGAGAGAGAGAGAGAGAGGATCTTGTGAGGGGGAGCTTGTGAGGGGATTCATAAGGTTTGCTCCAAGCATTGTTCCACTTCTTCTTCCCTAGAGTCTCTTATCCTTGGAAGGGTTGGGAGAGGTAAGTTCCAGCAAGAGATCTAGGTTCTATGCCTGCTTCAGGAGGAAGCAAAAGGAGGAAGGTTCTCTGCCTTGTCGGGTGTGAAAAAAAGTGGTGTTTGTAAAGGCTTCTCTGTCTAGCTGTGGGGGCTAAAAGAGAGTCACGATTGTAGTGCAATACTCGGAGGGCACCTCCGGGGAGTGGACGTATGTCAAGTTGACCGAACCACTATAAACCCTTGTGTTCTTGTTTTTACTGCTTCCGTATTTATTTCTTCTGCACGTTATTTCTTTGTGGTGATTTGGTTTGTATTTGTGCTTTGCCTAAATTTTTTTTTTTAAATACCAATTCCCCCCCCCCCCCCTCTTGGTTAAAATTGGGCCAGTTTTATAGGGCTTAACATCCCTAACAAACTTTCATCTTCCTTTACTCATGATTTAAATCTTACCTCCACTATTCCTTTAGACGTGGTCCCTTAAGAAGATACCTTCCTGGTGTTTGAAAAACATGCCTAAACTCAAGCTTAGGCATTTAGCACATTCACAGAGGTAAAATCCCAAACATGATCTCTCTAGCTATAATGTCCGGTCAAGTGTGATGTGATCCATCAAATAAACAAATTCTTACCATTGGATTAAAGGTTTATAATCCTTTATTGCTCTCTATGTACTTTGGTGTCATTTTACTTGAGGGAACTCTGAAATCATGCAAGAAAAGCTTACGACTCAATGTGCTAGGGAGAGGTACATGATGAAATCAGAGCTATTTATCTTGATCAACAGATTTGATTAAATCCCATGGTGTTGGTGCATGATAGATCATAAGTGTTTGAACTTGGATCATAAAACTAGGGTTAATGTTATGGTATTAATATCACCAATGATAGATTGGTCCAATCATGCGGTGTCGCATATAATGACCGGCTAACCATATAATTGTCACTTAAATAATTAAAAGACCCTCCCTAAATAAAAAAAAAAATATTCTCATACACTTGGCCAAATAGGGTTCTCTTAGGCTCATTTGAATAATTTTTATGAGGCCTATAAAAGAAAGATGGTTTAAGATCTATTCTCTTATGAATTTAAAGTTGTTTTATAACAACTCCTAGGGTTAATTTTAAAAATATTCACTCAAATTAATTAAATAGATATTGAGACTTTGGGAGATTATTTTGGGCAACTTATTGGCATGTCTAAAATTAGCCACCTCTATTTCAATTGATTAATGGCTTCATTTTGCTAATTTAAATCTATGGGTTGGTGATTAGACCTTAAATTCAAATTAGAATAGTCCCTTTTCCAATGAGAATTAGGTTTTGAAAATTTTGTGCTTTGAATGTGCTTAGTCTAAGGATTAAAGACCTTTGATTACACCCCAACACAATATTTTATTATAAATCTAAACCCGAGTACAACAATTTTGATGATAATAAAACATATTATTTTTTTAATACTATCTTCTATTAATTATTGAATACCGATTTTGTTGCCCTGCTCACTAACATTTCAAGTCTACAGTTAACTTGCAACTTCAATTAGCTGAAGATTTGGTATATTAGGGTTGAGAATATTTGTAATTTCAACTTTAATGTACTGTTACCTTTCTTGAGTCAAGTCATATATATAGTGGCTACTAAGCTGAGTAACCTTATAGACACACACTCAGGGGAGTGAGTTGGTTAGTAATAAATTGTTTTGTTTTTCAAAGTAATTCTATTATATGATTCATATCTTTATGGAAGATTAGTTAAAATAGAAAACTATTATTAGGGTACCTCTATTAATTATGATTGATTAAATTCAAGATATTATATGATCTCTATTGTATAGGATGATTCATTATAATTAGAAAATATCAACCAATCATAAATTTGGCAATATTTTAATATTCATAATATATGTCCTATCATATCATATGATCATCATTATATTATACAATCGATGACAATCATGCCTAAATTAATCCTATAATTAGGTGTTTGATTATAGTTAAATTCATCAATTAGATTGTAATGGATAATCAGAAATGATCGTACTGTATGACATGATTCTTGCATTGGATGATATTTAAACTCCACCCCTAGTACTGGATGACTAGCTTTATATTTGTCCTGAACATACAAGATGATCAAAAAGATTGTATTGAACGACCCAATTCTTACATATAATGATATTTAAACACTGGCCCTCATACTGGATGATTAGATATTTGTTCATCCTAATTATATAACACGATGTGCCTAATCATATAAGATGGTCAATATAAACACTTGAACTAATCATACAGTGGGTTGCAATTTGTAATTGCTAAAAGTATTATTTTGAACTAATTGTACCAGGTTGATCTTGTATTGTATTGGATGATTAGAAGCAACAAATTTAAATTTAGGACTTTATTAGAGGATCCCTATTTAAAGCATTATATTGTCTTATTTCCCAAGACTTTCGGTTGCTAAAGTTTTTAAGAGGGAGCAAAGAGGAGATTATGAGAGCTTTGGGAGAGAGAAGTGAGGATGAGTGTTTTTATAAGTGAGAATTTTTTTGTAAGAGAGATTTGTGAGGGACTCACAAGGTTACTCAAACTAAGGTTCTTCCTTATCTTCTTTATGCTTCTGCATTGATCCTTTAAAGGCTCTGAGAAGATTTTCTGCAGCATAAGGTCTATGTTCTCAGCCTTTTCTTAGAGAGAGAAAAAGGATTTATGGTTCTTTGACATCACTTGGAGGGTGTAAAAAATTTGAGGCATGATATCGTCACTATGAAAGCTTTTGGTTCTCTATTACACTGGAAAAGTGAAAGTAATTTTTGTAAGGGCTTCTCTGCCTTACTGTGGGGGAAAAAGTAGAGACACTAATTTTTGTGAAATACATGGAATGGTTGGTTCAGGGGATTGGATGTATGTCTGTTTTGACTGAACCACAATAAAATCTTTGTGTGTTTTTGTTCTTAATATTCTGCACTTTTATTTTTCTGTGATTTACTGTATGGTTAATAAACTATGATTCTCTATCACTTTGAATTTAATTATCATCTATGTTATGGCATTAAATTGTCTATTTTGTAGATATTAAAAAAATTTAAAAGAATTTTCATTTTATTAAAAAATTTCTAAATTACCAATTAACCCCCTTCATGGTTAGCTTTGTGCAAGCTCTTTAAAGTCTCCCAACCTTCTTGAAATTTCAAGAGGTATCTGAGCTATTTTCAAAAACTAAGTTTTAGAAAACTTTTGATAATCATAATACTATGGAAGGGTATTTAATTACATAACCATCTTTATTTGATAATATTCCTTTTGATTTTTGGAAAATTTCCATGTCTACTTTCTTACATTTTATTGATTATCGCATGTGGATATTAGTTCAAGAAGTATATTCTACACCTTCATGATTTGTAAATGGCACTAAAACCATACTGCCTTTTTCTGAATGGGGCATAGTTGATAGTGTTTAAGCCAAATTAATTCTAAAATATTTAAAATGTTTTTTTGTACAATAAAATCAAAATATTAGATATGCATATCTACCTATACAAGTGGATAAGAAATTTGGGATAAACTTTGCATAACCTATGAAGTAACAAAGGAAGTAAAATAATCAAGATTGAATTTTTTGCTCCGTGATTATTAATTGTTTCATATGAAACCTAGTGAATCTATTTCTGAAATGTATACTAGATTCACTCAAATTGTCAATTCCCTTCATGCATTAGGTAGAGAACTTACAATTTTTAAAAGGTTAATAAAATATTGCATTTTCTACCTAGTTCCTATGATGCAAAAAACACTACTATTGTTGAATCAAAGGATCTGAATATTTTTTCTATTGATAACTAAATTAGATCACTCATTGATTACGAGCAAGGAGTGAGTCACAGGCCAATTGATGCAGGTGAGAAATGAAAAGAGAAAATTGCAGCCTTAAGGGCTGATGATTCTGATAGTGCCAATTCCATTACTAAAGGTGATAATTATATTGCACTAATGAAAAGGCATTTTAAAAGATTTTTAAGGAAAAAAGTAAAAGTGCCATTATTAATGGAATAAAGGAAAATTCAATAAAAATTTCAAAACTTCTTTTGATATCTTCTATTTTGAATGCACGAAGCAAATCTTAAATCTCGCCCAATAAAGGAGAAGGGTGAAGAACAAGCCAAATTCAAAAAGGTCAAGCAATAGATTGAAAAGGCTATTTGGGCAAACTCCACTTCAGACTCATCTGAGATAGAATCTTAAGAGGAGATAACCAACCTATGCTTAATGGTAGATAACCATCTTGATCATTCTGATCAAGAGAAGCTATGTGAGCTTTCTTATGATAATATGTTTGAAGTTTTTGAAAAAATTCATAATGGAGATAGGAATCTAAAGAAAATGTACGCATGCCTTAAATCTAATTTTTTAATTCTATAAAAATATCATAAATGCCTTATAAAAGACCACTCTACATTAGATAACAATCATATGGCCTTGCTTGATAAATTTGATGCCTTGAACAAATAACTTATTGAATGAAGTACTGAGCATGATTCTATGAATGCATATATTAATGAATTAAAAGATTTACTCAAAAAATTAAGTGTAGATTTAAAGCAATTCATCATGCTGGAGGCCAAGGTAGGGAAAATATAACACTTGGAGACAACACTATAAGGAAAATGTGGTGGTCTGCTATAATTGGAAACTCAAAAAATTTTATGATAAAAATGTTTTTATGATAGATGACTTAAAACATAATTTGCTCAATATTAACCAACTCTGTGATAAAGGCTTCAATATAAAATTTTTATCTACCAACTACATAATTAGCTTAAATGGAAATAATATTTTATAAGAAAAAGGATTAATAATATTTACATGCTTAATCTAAACTGCTTTGATTATGCTACTTCTCTTTGCCTAAAAACTACTGCTGATGAATCATGGTTATTACATAGTAGATTGTGTCATGAAAGCTTGAAAAACCTTAGAAAAATCACTTAAAAAAACTTAGTGAGAGGCTTACCCAAACTAGAATTCACTAGGAACCACCTGTGGGATGCTTGTTAGATAGAAAAATAAGTCAAATCCTCTTTCTACTCAATTAAGGACATTAACACTACTTTACAGTTTTTTTCACATGGTTCACTTTGGACCTATTAGTTTTACTAACCTAGGAGGGAAAGTATTTGGGTAGGTGATTATTAATGACTACTCAAGGTTTACATAGTTTAGATTCTTATCTCATAAAAGTAAATAATTTGTGGAGTTGAGGACATTCTCCCCTTGGATTCAGAGGAATTTAGGTGGTGAAATTATGACAATTAATAGGGATCATGGTAGAGAGTTTAAGAATAAAAATTTTGTTTCATACTGTAAGGAGCAAGGAATAGATCATAACATTTCAACACCTAAAACCTCTCAGCAGAATGGGTTAGCTAAAAGAAAGAACAGGACCTTGGTAGAAGCTGTTAAGGCCATGTTAGATGAATACTCACTTCTTAAATACTTTTGGGCAGAAGTAATAAATATAGTCTCTTATGTTTTGAATAGGGTTAATATTAGATCCAAGCTAAACAAGACACCTTATGAATTCCTTAAGGGTAGGACACCCAACCTTTGTCACCTTTATGTCATTGGATGTAAAGTGTTTAGTCCAAATAATGTGAAATCTCTGCTAGAAAAGTTTGACCACAAATCTAATGAAGAAGTCTTTCTAGGATACTAAAATGTTTGAAAATTCTTTAGAATTTTTAATTAAAGGACACTAGTTGTAGAGGAAACTGATGTAATTTTTGATAAATCTGATAATTCTATACGGTCAAGGGTAGAAGAAGAAGTAGTTGGAATCACCAAAGGAATATAATCTGTAAACTTTAAAGAAAGGGTAGAAAACAAAAATTTACTACATAGAGATTGGAGATATTCTTCAAGTCATCCTAAAGAATTATTCTTAGGAGAGCCATTTGAATGTGTTAGAACTAGGTATAGACTTAAGAAAGAAGCGAACCACATTATGATACTTCATACGACAATCTTTAATTTGTTGGTCAAGCATAAAGTAGAACTCAGTAGCACTGTCCACTATAGAAGATGAATATATAACCATATGATGTTATGTGGCACATGTTTTTTGTTAAATAAACAAATTTTTGATATAGAACTAGCTGTAGGCGCAATTCAAATCTTATGTGATAACACTAGTGCCTTCTATATTTTAAAAAATTCAATCCAACACTCTAGGACCAAACTCATAGATAAGACATTATTCCATTAGGGACCATGTCGCCATGGGAGATATAGAGCTACATCATGTAGCCTCTAAAAAGTAGTTTGTAGATATCTTTAAAAAAAAGGTTTGCTTTTAAAACCATGAGCACATTAAGAACCATATTAGGTGTCATAGATATTTATGCTTGAAAAACTAAAACCTGATTATTATTTTCTAATTTATATTTTTGTCCTTTCAAGTTATTATTTTTTGTTTAAGCATGTGTTTGTTTATTTCTTTTAAAACTTAAGAATTTGATCACTACTTACTTAAGTAGTTGAACTGTTCTTTAAATGAAAATCTTACTTATTCTTGTAAGTAGTAATTGACTCCTCTAAAATAGTTAAAAGAAGAAAAATTGAATATTATCTCTATTCCTCTAACTCCTTTAGGGGTGTAATTTTTTTGAATGAAAATCTATTTTAAATTAAAAATTAATAAGTACATCTCAAATTTTCTTAATCTATCTGTTTCACCATACTAGATGGACTAGGTTTAAATTTTTTATTTACTCTTCTTTATATAAGAGAGTGAGTTCTTCTTCTCTTATATTTGGAAGATAATCTCTTTTTTTTTTTTTTTTTTAAACCGTGCATAAGCAATGTATTGAGAAAGAAATGAAAAGGAACAAACCTAGATAAAAACTATAGTGGTAACATCTCATCCTTGATTAAATCAATCAAGGAGATCGGAATGTTACCAAAAGAAAAACTATCAAAAGTAAAAGCTCTATTTAAAGCTAAAGTAGCACAAAAATCAGCTACTTTATTACATTCCCTATTAACATGATGAAAAATGACCTTATTAAAGTCATTAAGGGAGTAAAGCTCTTTGACCGGCCATTTATCCAATTGCCAATCAACTTTCTTCAAAGAATTTTGTAAGAATGTAATCACATTGGTCTTATCACTTTCAATGATAATACCTTTACTTTCAAGCATCCAACCTTGCATAAAATCTCTTATATCCACAATCACCTCCATCTCAAGCTGGGCAATGTCCCAATGAATCTTATTTCTTCCAAAAGCAAGAAGACGTCTACCTTTATGATCTCTAAAAATTCCATCGATACCACCTCTATTTGAGCTTAACAAGGATGCATCCACATTGATCTATGTCCAATCTAGCAGTGGAGGGCACCAAGTACTATAGGATACCCTTAGGAGATTAGTACCCCAGTTAGCTAGATATGGAGATGACTTCAAAACAGCTAGGGAAAGCACAATTGCAGAAACAGAAGAAATTGGAGTCCATATAGGTTCACCTTAATTTGAGAGAGAGAAGCTCCACAAATTAAGGAAGGAATTGGAAGAATATTTTGAAGAACTTGAGTGCCATTGTTGGAGATGGAAGAAGGTGGCCGGTCATCCAAGGATGACCGGAACACCAAAAATTTGCTTTCTACCGTGAGTCCAATCATGTTGGATTCAAGAGGTAGATTCTCCTTCAAACGAAGTTCTTCTTTTCGGATTTTGGAATCTCCTCTAGTCATAAAAGAGAGAGGTTTAAATGCTATGAAGAAACCTTTTCCAATTTATGGCAAAGGGAAGGAAATAATTTCATTTTTAAATGATAAACCAAAACCTTTATCGGCTATCATTGCTGGAGCAAATGATAAGGAAGCATCTTCATCAGGAGGAAGTTTTGCTTATATTTTGAAGAAGGATCCAATTACTTCTTCCAAATTGGATATGCCTAATGTGTGGATTAAAAAACCTCACATTAAAATAAATTTTAGTGAAATACATGACGATATTGGAGATGAAAATGTTGTCATTCTTGACAAGGATAAGGAAAAGTCTAATGTTCAAACTTTGAACAATTCCTTGGTTGTTAAAATTCTTAGAAAAAACTATCCTTTTTCTAAGTGTTCATTTGAATTAAGAAAGCAATGGTCGAAATTTGGAGGATTTCATATTACATTGCTTGGTCTAGATTGGCTCCTTTGTTCATTTCAATCCCATGAAGCCATGGAGGAAGTCATTAACGAGGGACCTTGGCTTGTAGGGGGTTTTGTGGTAGGCTTAGACAAATGGTCTCCTACCTTCTCTCCTTATTCTTTGAATGTAATTTCTTCTCCAATTTGGGTTCGTCTTCCTCATTTGCCATTACATTGTTGGGATGAATCCAATATCACTAGAATTGTTTCTAGAATTGGAACTCCACTATTATTGGATGGTAACATGTTTAGATGGGGGAGAAGGGAATTTGCTAGAGCTTGCATTCGAGTAAATTTGAATTCTAAACTCCCATCTGGAATTTGGGTGGAAGGGATTCATAGTAGATTTTTTCAAAAGTTTGAGTATGAAAATCTATCATCTTTTTGCTTTATATGTGAAAAATCGGCCATATTGATTATGTGTGTCCTAATTCAACACAATCAAAATCATATTGTTAAAGAGGTCCCTTTCATTCAATCTGATAATACTTTGGGGCCTTGGATGCATGTGAAGTTCAAAAACAAAAGAAGATTATTCATGAGAAAAAGCTTTTTAAAGATTTCTCAACCATGGATAAATCAAATGATGTTTGTGTTAAAATCAAAAATGCTGCCTTGGAAGATGTTGAAGGAGACGGGAATACAGGTTCAGAATTTTCTGATATTCATTTCACAGCTAGGGATGTTGCTGAAAATAAGGAAGAAGAAGGAAAGGCAGTTAGATAAGGAGTTGAATCTTCCACCGTCCATCATGTTATTTCTGAAAATCTACAAATTCAAACCCCAAAAATGGAGGAGAATTTTCCTGCGGAACAAATTTAGGAAATTCAGAATTTTAATTTTGAATTTTGTTTGGCTGATCCTGTGGAAGTAGAATGCAATAATTTGAATCTCAACAGCAATTTGAATTCAAATTCCGAATTCAAAATAGGAGCTGATGTTGTCGATTCAACTCTAGATGCTGAAAATCAGGGAGCTAACATTTTGGCTGATCCCGTGGGAGTGGACTACTCCATTCCTTTTATAGAAAATGTATTATCGGGAGCATATGGATCAGTTATTAATTTGAATTCAAATCCTGAATTCAAAATCCCTGAAAGTGTGGAAGCTATTAAGGAAGGTGCTGTCCCAACCGATCCAAATTAGGTTTCTGAAATTTAGGGAGCTAACAAACTAGAATTTTAATTCAAAAATTCAGATTCTCAAGATGAAGTTTTGATGGCTATTTCCAGCATTAGTTTGGTATTAAGTTAACAGATTTATGTTCAATAAGGTCCCTTGAGAATCTGAATTTGTTTTCCAGGGTGATTAGTATCCCTGGAAAACAAGATGTAGAGGGGAAAATGATGTAAAGGGGAAAATGATGGCTTCTAGTATTTTGTATTTGACATCAATGGCAGGTTCCTGCAAGGTGTACCAAAGTGTACATGCAAGAGTTTAAACTTAAGATTGCATTAGAAAATAGAAAAGGGCTATTTTTTTCTCCATGGAAAATGTTAGATATACAGAAATTAGCAGTCTGAGAAGACCAGCCAAATGATGTGGTCCAATATGTTTGTAGAACATATTGTGCCATGTCATTTAGCTGATTATTAGACCCACTAATTTTGTCGCAAACAAATAATCCTCTTCTTCATATGTTTGTCACTGTGATTCTGATGATTGCTGTCATTCTATAAGCAAAAGATTGTATCCTTGCACGTAAACTTATGAAAATAGCAAACTATTCCTCAATCTGAGAAAAAATAGCAACTTTCATGGAATAGAATTAGAGAAAGTATATCAAGAGCCGATAACTAAGGCTTCGTTTGGGATGGCTTTCTTACTGCTTCGTAAATCAATTTTTTAGTAAAAAATTAAAATTTTGTATTAAAAAGCAGCAAGAAAGCTATCCCAAATGAAGCCTAAGATTGCTTGGATTGATTGTTTACATCCAAATATTTAGAAAATCCGGTTGAACAGATTGCACAAACATATAGGATGACAGCCAGATGATTCCATCTGATTATAATAATCTTGTTTTTTTTTTAACATCATTTGCATTTAAACACTTATCATAACTTTTAGTTTTTTTTACCATTTGGCTTAAAAACAACTTATTATGTTTTTAGTAAGAATAACATGTCATTTTTACCTATGCAGCAAAGGCTTTCTAATAGATAATATTCTGGTGAGAAATAACAGCACATAAAACATACCTTTAGATCTGAAGACTAGCAACCATTCCCTTCAATCGCCTAGCCTTCTTCTCTTGCTCTATTTCAATCCGCATAGAGGCAACCTCTTTCTCCATAGCAGTCTTTTCCCTGCGTAATTTCCTTGTTTCTACCTCCATTGCCTTGTGCAGTGTATCAACTTTCTTTGAAAGAGACTAGATTGTCATTTAAAATTTTCGAAGTAAGAAATCAAGGAGTTCTAGTTAATGATTCTACATAAATGTTTATAGAAAAATGGGTTATACCTCTATAGAATTATCCTTGTCTTTCAAGTACTGATCCTTCTCATGGCAAGAATTTCTTAAGCAAACCACCTCCTTATGAATGCTGCTTATGGCTAAAGGAGAGTCACGATTGTAGTGAAATACTCGGAGGGCGCCTCCGGGAGTGGACGTAGGTCGAGTTGATCGAACCACTATAAACCCTTGTGTTCTTGTTTTTTCTGCTTCCGCATTTATTTCTTTCGCACGTTATTTCTTTGTGGTGATTTGGTTTGTATTTGTGCTTTGCCTAAAGATTTTTTTTTTAATACTAATTCACCCTCCCTCTTAGTTAGCCTTGGGCCAGTTCTCTAGGGCTTGACATCCCTAATGAACTTTCAAGTGGTATCAGAGTGGGATTCATAAAAATTATGTTTGAAAATTTTTGAATTTAGATCCATGGCTAACTTTGGGAATCATAATACACCAGAGGGGTATTCTATTACCAGACCACCTTTATTTGATAATATCCCATTTGAATTTTGTAAAACACGCATGTCTATGTTTTAACAATCTACTAATTATCGCATGTGGATGCTTGTTATGGATGGTTACACACCTCCAACTGGTAAACTTAACAACATTACTGTTCCACTTCCTTTTACTTAATGGACTTTAGATGATAGGGATCTGGCTCAATTGAATGCAAAATGTCTTAATTATTTTTTCTGTGCTTTAAAATCAGAAGACTACATGCGTGTTTTCACTTACAAAACTAGTAAATAAACTTGGGATAAATTGTGTATCACTTATGAAGGAACTAATGAAGTTAAACAATCCCGTTTGAACGTTCTCTTGCATGACTATGAACTTTTTCGTATGAAGCCTCATGAATCAATTTCTAAAATGTATATGAGATTTGTTAGAATAGTTGCTATTTGAATGCTTTACATTTTTCCAACTTATATAGTTTTGATGATTCCAAACATTATTGTTCAAATGTGTAGTTATCTCCTAATAATTTTAGAAGATTTGTATTTTCTCTTGTGTGTACTAACATTTCAGGAAAATCAGACTCCAGACTACGATAACTTCAAATAAAATTCAACATGAGATAATTTGTTAATTTGAAGCTTGCATTTTTCTTTGAATTAAATTTGAAAGGGAGTGATTGTAATTGAGTGAATAAAAATATACACACACACATAAGGAGATCATAAAAATTTTTCGAGCAAGTTCCTATTCGTTCCATGTGCTCTATAGGAGATAACTGTCTGATCGTCCCGTATGATTGGATATTGTCCTGTATGATCAGTATAAAATTTTTATGATCTCCATATGTGTGTGTATGTTTTTATTCACTCAATTACAATCACTCCCTTTCAAATTTAATTCAAAGAAAAATGTAAGCTTCAAATTAACAAAGTATCTCATGTTGAATTTGATTTGAAGTTATCGTAGTCTGGAGTCTGATTTTCCTTTAATGTTAGTACACACAAGAGCAAATACAAATCTTCTAAAATTGTTAGGAGATAACTATATATTGGAACAATAATGTTTGGAATCATCAAAACTACATAAGTTGCAAAAATTTAAAGCATTCAAATAGCAACTATTCTAACTTAGGAGTCTGATATTCCAGGGTGATTAGTATCCCTGGAAAACAAGATGTGGTGCTTTGAAAAATCTGGAATACTAATCACCCTTGTGTTGTTTATTTCTTTGGTATCCCTTGCATCTCATATCATTTATAATAAGTTTAAGTTAACAAATTTATGTTCAATAAGGTCCCTTTTTTATGTTAAAAAAGGAACCATTAGATTCTTTTACCTAGTTTGTATTAGGTTGTCCTTTCTTTTATAATTAATGCAATTTTGTATTTTCTCAAAAAAAAAAAAAAAAAAAAGCCACAGAAGAACTTGGCATAGCCACCTTGCAATGCTTTACTAAGTTCCAATTCTTCCAGGTAAGAAACACAACAACACAATAAATTTGGGCCATACTAGAGTTACAGCCAGAACTCCTTTTAGCACTTCTAAAAAACACTCCAAAGAATGGAAAATAGGAATAAAAAACCCCATTCTTGAATTTTACTAACAACTTCCTTAAGATACTTACAGTGAACAATAATGTGATCATAGTTTTCAACCACCTGACAACCTTTAGCACAAGAATCATCAACTGTAAGTCTTTGAAACTTAAGAAAGTGATTTGTGGGAATAGCGAACTTACTAATTCTCCCACAAAAAATTTCCACATTATAATTAAGCTTTAAACTCTTAAGACAACTATAAAATCCATCATCAACACTAACGCCTCTCCCTTTCATTACATTGTCATAAGCCAGCATAGAAATGGTTTTACCTGAAAATTTACAAATGGTTTCCAGCTGATCCTCCCACTGACCATCAATTTGCACATTCCTGATAAGGCTGACAAGATCTTCATGGAAACAAATGAGAAGCTTTCGTTCATCACACTCCCCTGAATCAGAAATAAAGTGTTGAACTCTCAGATTTTCCAAAGCACCACAGTCAACAAAGGTTGGCCAATCGTTGAGACATTTATCCAACAACCAAATATCACTCATAACATGAATTTTATCTCCTCTTCCCACTCTCCATCTAACAATGGAAGATAATCTCATAATAAAAAGTCCTTAAAAATAAAGAAAGCAAGCAAGTTTGTAAAAATGAAAAGAGGCATAAAATGAGCCTAAAAGCTAAAAAGATGTGTAATAATCGCCAAAAAAATTATAAGATGCACAAAGTGTATGAAAATCAAAAGATATGTAAAGTACGTCAAACACTGATAAAAGATGCACAAAATAATCCAACAATGAATTAGCTTATGTTCTTTAAAATCTTTAAATGTTAGATAAATCCATGTTCCAATTGATAATGTCTACACCTGAATTAAAAAATAATGATTTTTGGTCCATCACTTTTCAAAGTTATTTTTCTTAGATATATTTCAAAAAACAAGATTAAAAATATCACATTTCCTCTCTAATTTATTTTTTTTATCCATTTTTTTTTTTTAAGAATTTTAATCTATAAGGAGCCTGAGATAGGGTTGACAAAATTTAAGTTAGTAACATTTCTGGTTCTTTATGTCATAAATGCATTTCTTAGTGAACAAATGCTCTAATCATAAGGAAAAAAATTCATTTAATGCATATGAACATTTCTTATGAACATTTCTTACAAAAAAACAAAAACAAAAAAAAACATGATTTTATCTTATTTTTTATTTATTTTATGTTATTCTTGTTTTGTTTTTATTTTGAACCCTTCCTAATCATTACATTATATCCTTTAGCTTATAAAATTTTTCTTCACATTGTCCAGTATGATCTAAATAAAACAACAACTTTTTGATCCCAGCACATCCAACATCTAATATCATTCACTTATTGGTAATTGTACTGTATGATTTCCTCTTCATACTATACTATCTATGTGGAAGGAACCAATGTATAAATTGAATTCATCCTATCTAATCTTTAATTGACTCCTCTGGACAAATGTTCTCTCTATCTCTAATCATGCAGTGCAATGTCTGATTGAACTATACGATAAAACCGAATTTTTTAACTAATCATTTCGATGAATTGATTACACTCGATCATCATATATGGTCTCATAATCATATAATATGATATGGTGAATTCTTTTTAAAGAGCAAACTTCCTACATTTTCTTAACAAAATTATTCTCTTCAAATCATTTTCTTTCCATCTTGAGATCTTTATGGTAATACGAAAGATTTCTTGAGCACTTGCAGATAGTTCCTCTAGACGCACTATCCATATTATGTTTCTTGAGGCCGCTATGGAAGAGTACTATAAATGATATAAAACTACTGGAATAACCCCTTCTAAAGTCATCAACCAGGAGATTCAAAACTTTCAGTTACTCCATATGCTTTCCCTTACCACTCTTGGATTCATCCTCGCCCTTGCCAATCCACTAAATTATGAACTTCTATTTTAACGTTTTACAAGCCTTTGAATTAATACTAAAATTATTGCCCTACAATTTATTAAAAGGCCTATTGAAAAAATCTACCATGACATCCATAAATTTCTTCACCTTTCTACCACTGGAGAAAAGTTCATATTTTTAACTCAGATCATGATTATAATTAGACCCAAGCCAACATTACTATTAGATAATATAATGTTAATTATTATATTCATGTCATCAACTAATTTATGCAAGATGTTAGGATCATCGAGCATATTCTTTAAATTTTCATCATTGCTAAAGCTGTTGATAGGATTAACATTACAAATGTTCTCTCACATGCTACCTATTATATCATGGCTCACATAGACTTTAATGAATTTTATTTGATAATTTGATATTTTAACAATCTTACCTACATTAGAGATTATATATATATATATATATATATATATATATATATATATATATATATATATATATATATAAAGAAAGCCTAACCTTGCCTTAAGACATCTGATTACCTTAGTTTTATAGTCCAATTAAAATCTTAAATTTCGTGCTCAACCTTATTACCTCCCAATATTATATTCCAATAGCTCCTTTCATTACATTTGTAGTGCTCATTGCCACAATATTCAATATAGTGACCACAAGGGAAAGGAGGGAGAGGAAGCATAACCTCAAGCACTTGCTCCTAACATCCAATAATATATGTTTGATCAACATGTATAGAGATTTGATCAGTGGGAACTTCACTTTGAAGACTATGTAGAAGTGGAACGACAACAACATGAATAAGATTTAGCTCACTTTGACTCCAACATCGCCTAGCAATAGCAGCAGCATGACCAAGATATGGCCCAGTTTAGTTAGCATTATTCCTCCCTTCATCACTACTTTAAGCCACCACTACCACCACCTATAAAGGGTCCTCATGATTTCAAGCTTATTATGGTTTTTATTTATTTTTATCAATTTTGTGGATCTTTTCAGTATTTATTCTAGCCCAGGCCTTTGGGCCTTTGAATTTTCACCTACTTTTCCTCATGGTGGTGGCTCTATCTTTATCCAATCCTTCCCCCTGGAGTAATCCACCGTCGGTCTCAGTATGTGGTAATAAGTTTTTTTTTGTGCTAATGGTAATGATCTTTACTCTAAATATAGTTCTATTTGCAATGTTTTTGTGGGAAATGCTCCTTCTAAAGATTATGGTTTGCTTTCACAAAGTCTTCGGTTAAAGGTTCTTCGGTGTTGTTTATTTTAGAAGAAGATATTTTAAAACTCGCCTCTCCCTTTTAATTTACGCTGGTGGGGATGTTTTCAGTTAGACGCCCAACTCTTAATTCCATTTCTAAATTTTTTTAAGTAGACATAAATTGTCTAGTGTTTTATATATCCGTTTATTAGATGCTAGGCATGTTGTTATCCAATTGTCTATCAATTTAGACTATAGCAAGATTTTAGCGAGAAGATCTTTTTACATTATTAACTATCAGACGAGACATCTAAAGTGGACTCCTTACTTTGATATCAAAGAGGAGTCACCGATCATTCCTATATGGATTTATTTTCAAAATTTAAGGATACACTTTTTTAACCCGCATGTCTTGTATGCTTTGGGATCCATATTCGGAAAACCTCTGTAATCTAACCTAGCTACCGCTTCTAGATCTAGGCCTTTTATTGCTCATACTAGGGTGGAATTGTACATTACCAAAAAACATCATCATGAGGTGTGGCATGGATATGAAAACTCTGGTTACTTGAAAAAGTTAAATTTGAAAACATACCTTACTTGTGTTTCCATTACAAAATCCATAGAAATTCCTTCAATGAATTTTTTTTTTTTTTTTTTTGAGTTATCCCATTCTAAAAAAAGGGGATTAAAGAGGGGAAAAAGGTGGATCTTTTTGTTAAAAAAAAATTATTGAATTCATACTATTCTTTTATTGCTTTTATTAAAGGTGGTTCTTTTTGTTAAAAAAAATTTATTAAAGGCCTTTTATTGCTTTCGTCATTTATGCTTCTTACTATAGAGTTCATAGTAAAACTTTATGTTATAATATTATTGGTTTCTCCTATAATGTTTATGAACCTTAGATGGTTGGAGGAGACTTTAACACTATTACTTTTGTTGCTGAGAGAGTTGGGGGGAAACCTCCTAATTTTTAAGCTATGGAAGACTTTAATGACATGCTTTCAATGTGCAATTTACATGATTTTGGCTTTTATGGAAATGCTTTTACTTGGAACCAATGTACCATGTGGAAACATTTGGATCATATTGTTTTCAATAATGTTTTGATTTCTAAATATCAGAATATTCATATTGAGCATTTGTATGATACTCTCTCAGATCATTCTCCTTTTCTCCTGAATATTTCTTTACAATAAAATGCTACTCATTCTCCTTTTAGATTTTGAAATATGTGGCTATTACATGGCTCATTTCTTAGTAATGTCAAAACTAATATGCATGCTCCCTTATTTCCCAATAATAATAGTGTTGGCAGGATTTGTTTTTGGCTTAAGATAAAAAGGCTCAAACAAAATTTGAATTGGTGGAATAAATGTGTTTTCAAGAATATATTTGCTATTATTGTGGATGTTGAGGAACTTGTTGAGTTGGTTGATATTAATTTTATGAATTATCCTAATGTTGATAAAAGGGTTTCTTTAAATGATGTCAAAGATAATTTAGTGAATCTTCAAGAACAAGAAGAAGTTTATTGGAAATAAAAAGCTAGTTGTAAATTCTTAGTTGATGGGGATAGAATTACCAAATTTTTTATAATATTTCCAATCACAAAAAAGTTGATATATATATATATATATATATATATATATATATATATATATATATATATATATATATATATATATATATATATATATATTCACAAGATCTCTACTCCTGAGGGTTCTCATTATAATTCTCCTTATTTGGTTATTTAGTAAGGTGTTAATTAATCCAAAGATGTGTTTAACAAAACTTTTATCCCTGATTTTGATTTGGGTTTCTCCTATATTCCTTCACTTATTTCAACTGAGGATAATGTTATGCTTACTAAATTTCAATGTGAGGAGAAGATTTTCTTAATTATGAAAGATATGAATTTTTACTCTGTTGTAGTGTTGGATGGCTATACTACTAATGTTTTTCAAAAAATTGACATGTCATTAAAGATGACTTATTTAATGTCGTTGTTAATTTCCTTAAAGTGAATCCTTTTCTTTAATTTTTTACTTTGACTGCTATTGCTTTAATTCCCAAAAGTAATATTACAAATTTTGTGAGTGATTTTCATCCTATTAGTTTTTTTTCTTCTTTCAACAAACTAAATGCCAAGTTAATTATGTCTAGATTAACATTAATTCTCCCTAACATCATCTGTCTTGAACAAATTAGTTTTATGAAAGGTCATTCCTATTTTGATAATATTTTATTAGCTCATGGATTGGTTCATGATTTGGAGGCTAATATTGTTGGTGATAATGTTATTTTCAAGATTGATATTACCAAAGATTATGATAATCTTTATTGGGATTTTCTTTATTTTATGTTGAATCTCTTTGGTTTCAATAATGAATTCATAACCCTCACTAAAAATAGTAGTAAACATTATTTTATCCTGATTATTATTAATGGGAAAAGTCATGTTTTTTTTCTCATGGCCTCCATCAATTAGGATCCTCTATCTCCTTCTTTTTTGTTTCTACTGTAGAGTTTCTTTCTATATGCCTTAATGAGCTTTTTACAAAACACCCCACTTTACATTACTGTATTATTGGTGGTTTCCCCATCTCGCACTTAAGTTTTGCATATTATTTTATTATTTTTATGAATGGCTCCAAGAAAATGCTTAATATTTTTTTTAACTTTCTTGGTGAATTTTAAAGGGCTAGTGGTTTAATTTTTAATCCTCTTAAAAGTTGTTTTATTTGTGCTAAATCTATTTCTCACCATAGAATCATTTTTATTCATGATAGATTTGGTTTTTTGCATAAGCATTTACCTCTTAAATACTTAGGAACTCCTCTTTTTAAGGGTAAAAAAAGGTCCCACATATTTGGGGACATTTTCTCTAAAATTCACAAAAAAAAAAATTATCTACTTGTGCTTTTAATTTCCTCTCTTTGGGGGGGTAGATTAGTGTTAATTAAAAGTGTTCATTGGTTTGTTCCTATCAACTTATTTCATACTCTATCTCCGATAGTGAATATCTGCAATAGTCTTGAAAGAATCTTCAACAAATTTCTTTGGTGAGCAAAAAAAAAGGTAAATTTGATATTATTTGGGCTTCTTGGCGTAGATGTTCTAGTGTGAATTGTGAAGTTAATTTGGTTTTTAAGAACATGGATGGCATGGCTCTTTATTTTTCTTATAAATTGTGGTTCAATTTACGGTCTAAAAAGAGTCTTTGGTCTAAGTTCATAATCTTTAAATACTATGTTGGCAAACATCCTCTTAACTATTTTTTCAAAAAAGGGTATTCTTTCAACTGGAAAAGGCTTTGTTCCATTAAATGGGATGCTAAAAATTTCATGCAATGGGGGTTTGGGTGGGTGAATCTTTTTTGGCATGATAATTGGTTAGGGTTTTATTCTATTTATACTTTGATCAATACTCATACTACTAGTGCTTATAAATTTAACATTTTATTCATTAGAAGACTTGAAATGTCGAATATCTTGTAGATATGGTTCCTAATTTTATCATTAATCTTATCCTTAAAGTTCCATTACAACTTGACCAGGAAGATACTATTTTACTTTCTAGGTCTAATGATGGGAGCTTTGTGCCCGAAGAGGTTTGGAAATCTACTAGGACTCTGCAATATTCTTCGAATATTTTATCTTCCATTTGGAAAAAAGGTATTTTGATTTCTTAATCTATTTTAGTTTGCATAATTTTTAAAAATTACATGTCTGTTGGTATTATCTTAAGGAAAAAGATTTCAATCTTGTCTTTGTTAATGGTCCCATTGCTCTTAAAAGTTTGTTATATTTTGATAATATTTTTATTTCCTAATTTTGTAAGGCGTATACCAACAATATGAGTACCATGCATGATTGAATTGTCCCTTCAAAGAAGCATATTCATAATGTTTTACCCATTATTTTTTGTTGGTTTCTTTGGAAAAGTAGGAACGAGGCGAAGCAAGATAACATTACAATGAATGCCTCAACCATTATTATCAAGATTAAAGACAAAGTGAGGCAATTATATTTAACTAAATTGATTCATTTAGGTTATTTTAAAAGATGTTCTCATAGACTCATACTACTGAGTTTTTTTTTATATTAATGTCCTAAGATTAATTTTAAGAGTTTATTTTTTAATGTATAGTTGATTACTACTTTTGTTGCTCACAGAGGCTGTGAGATTTATTTCACCCTTCTTGGGGCTAACTTAATTGCCTCGTAGGACTAGGTTACACAATAGTAACAAATTTTATTAATATAATTTAGTTGGTTTGAAATTTATTAAAATAAAAACACAAAAATTTATGGTGGTTCCGTCCAATTAGACCTACGTCCACTCCCTCATGACTCCCTCTTCAAGTATTGCACTATTACCAAAGTGACTCTCCTATTTCTCCCACAATAAGGCAAAGAAGCCTTTACAATTAGCATCTCTTCCACCAATACCTATTGCGGTAGAGTACCATCAACCTTTCACACCCATCCAAGTTTTGGCAGAGTATCATCATCCTTTCACACTCTCTAAGTGTCGTCAGGGTGCCATCATCCCTTCACACCCTCTAAGTATTGGCATAGTATCCGTTATCCTTTCACACTCTTCATGCTTCGACAAGATTCTTCAAAGAAGTAAGGATGAGATTCACCACAATTACGAAGAGATTTGTCACAATTACAAAGTGATTCTAACCTTGAGTAAGCTTGTGAGCCCTTCACACTCTCCACTACTAAGAACTATTTCTTAAACACTCTCCTAAATCACTCTCACACTTGCTCTCTAAGAAAATATAAAGAAGGATTTCATTTATAGTCAATTTAAGGACTTTAAGTATGAAAGACACAAAAATTTGTCCAAGAAATTAAAATTTTTCAATTTGACCATCCATAATCGTACGTTATGATCGACAATCGTATGTATGAACATTTCAAAATTTGCTCGTATGATCCAGTACAAACCAATTTTGTACTCTGATTGACCTGAGTATGAACTTATATCATACAATACAAACTGTTTAAAATTGAACAAATTCATCCGAAATGATTTAGAACGAAATGATTTCATACATTGAATAACATACTATACAAAATCCATATCACAAATACAAACTTTTAAACAAACAATGTTTCATTTAATACAAGAATGGCCTCAACCTTTTCATACTCTGGAAGTTGTCTATACGATCCTATTATCGAACAGTATGAATAGTTCAAAAAAATTACTTGTTTATAGGGACAAAAAGATACTCATTTATTTTGTACTTTTGATGTCATTTGTACCAACCTATGATCATATATTATGATCAGTTAAAAAAATAGGAGTTCATTCAGATGAACATGTATGTATCTATTTCGTACTTCGGAAGGCATACGTAAAAAGCTAACTACTTTCTAGAGGTACGCTCAAGCCAAATTATCCCGTACAATGTAAAATCCTACAGTACGATTATTTTAAAAAGTTATAAATTTTTACACTCCCCCAGTGTGTGTGTGTACGCAATTACCCAATTACAATCACACTCTCCCTCAGACTACAGAAAAGTATAAAAAGTACAAAATCCAAAAACAATAAACCCTAATCTAATCTGACTTGAAGCCTTCAATAGTCTAGAATATGATTTCCTTGAAATATTAATACACACAAACAACAAAAGCAATATTTCCAATATATGTTAGGAGCGATAGTAGTCAATACAATAATATTTTGGAATCCTTAAAAAAACATGATATGAAAACATAGTTGTGTAAACTATGTTGCAACAATCTCCCCTCTTTTTATGATAGAAATTTTTTTTTTTATTTGAGTTAACATTCAAAAAAAAAATTCTCCTTAGCTCCCCTTCAATGAATGACCAACTAAATAACAAGAGGTTCTCATGAAGATAAAAAGGAATAAACCTAAACATAAAAAAGACACCAAATAAAAAATAACACGAATAAAAACACAAACTCGAACATAAACACAAAACAAAAAAACCATGAAAATGAATGAACATTAAAACAAAAATTTACACATGCACTCAATGCAAGCACACACATCAATCGTCAATCATCAAACAATATTCTGACTCCCCCTTTTGACAACAACAAAAAGGGAAATATAAGTTGAAATGAAAGGTTTCTATAGATAAACCAAAGAGTTGAAGGAGAAAAAGATTTTCAACTAATTGCAAATATAATATTAATTTCATTGTACTAACTAGAAAAACTTTAAAATTTTAAATCAAAGACAACTAAGATAACAAATGTCAACCAAGTTCTTTGATCATTCTAGAAAAAATTAAATAAAAAGATTTTTACAAAAATGGTGAAATGAAGATTAGTTAATTTCAAATTCAATAATGTATGTAATTGTTAATTCGATAGATCTGGATTAGAGATTGAATGATAAAGAAAAGTTCACAATAAAAAATTCAATTGGCAAAACTACTTATCTATTCAAATATTGGTTGCACACTTTATGCCTCTTTTCTATTTGGGCTAAATTTGTGTCTCTTATCATTTTACGAATGATGGCGCATCTTCTCTATTTTTGGACATATTGTGTATTTTCCCCTTTTTTAATTTTTGTGTATTTCCAATATAATTTAAAATCAAATTTCATTAATAACAAAAAAAACATATTGGAAAAGAAATAAAAATAATAAGACATCATTCTTGCATTAATTATAGCTTAGATATGTTTATCTTTCAGAAAATGAAATTAATCTCTTTATCTAAATCTAGTTATAATTTTAATTTATATATTTTGAAAGATTAAATTTTATAAGAAAATTAATTTGTATAGTAAAGTAATTTATAATCCATTTCAACGATTAATTTCAAAAGGTTTTGCTCATTAAAAAGCATAAACATTCCAAGAATTAAAAATCAACTTACTTGAACAAATCATTCCAATATTCCATCGATTATAGAGATTACATAGAAACACATATTTTAAAAACATATCATCATGAAAAATCATATCATATCATCCAGTCTACATCATCTAAACACATAAAAACACTCAACTAAAGTAGAAACATCACAATAACAAATACAAACACTCATAAGAAACAACATGATAAAAGTACATCTAAAAATCTAAGGTGCCCTAGTTTGGAGGAGGTGCTGGATTGAACATTAAAAAATAATAACTAATTATAGTTATGTTCATATTCACTTAGTCAAGCTATCCACAAATGCACCCCATATCTTCATTGTGACAAGCATTCTACTTTTGAAGGTGAGTCTCAATTTGATCAAAGCATTGATCAAAATAAGTCTCCAATCGATCAAATTGCTGAACCATTTCCTGGTAGTAGTTTTGGCCATGTTTAGGTGCTAGTGCTAGAGAAGGATCTCCCCCTTCGTCTTCATAATCATCAGTCAAACTTTAATTTCTTCCAAAAAGTGACTGAAAAGACGCATCAATGAAGTAAATAGGAAGTTTAGTTGGAGGTTCAGGATGGATTAAGTTGTATTTCTTATAGGATGTAGGCAATTAAATGTTCTAAAGCCTTATTTCTTTTCCTTTTATGATGAGGAAGTCAAATTTTAGAAAGATTTTAGATATAGTCCACAATGCATTGGGCTTCATCAAAAGGCTTTTCAGTTATAATCAGATAGGTGACTGTGGATAAAAGTGGAGTCATATTTATGCGATCACCAGCCTTAGGAATAATTAACGTTCTCAAAATATGCTGGATGATTAGGGCATTTTGATTTATGGTGTATTATCTATCTAAATGACTCACTTGTGAGCACCTCAAAAAGTTTTATTAATTTCAGTCTAATCAAAATTGGCCCTAGAAGTTAATGTGTGGACTTGAATTCTTTGGGTTCTCAAATGAAGAATGTTGCCAAAGTCTTCTTTGTAATTTCTACTTCATTTTTTTTAACATACAAAATAATCCTACAGTGGTTCTCATAAAATCTCATGTTGGCCAAGAAGTATTGGAAGGTTTCTTTGTGGTAGGCATAAATAAGAATAAGAATGAAAGAAAACTGAGTCAACAAAAATAAGGGCATGACAAAAAAGTGAAGATCACCTATAATGAGAAGTCTAAAAGGGGTGATTTTGGCAAAAAAAAAATACCAATAGAAGGCATCCTCATTTGCTTTATATGGGAAGTTGTCATCCCCACCACTTCTAGATGATGAACCCTTAGAAATATGAGGTCGCTTGCTAGAACTAGCCATTCCTAAAATGAGGGATCTAAAAGGATTTTAAATGGATAAGGAAGTGAAAAAAAAATGATTTCAAAGACCCTTCAATTTAAAGAAAAAATGACCTGTCATGCAGGCTTTTTACCAGAAGATCATACATAATAGGAAACGACTTTTCATAAAATGTCTTTTTCGAGGCATCCTTTTGTACAATATTTTTGTAAAAATGATTGTATAAATGAACAGGTGCTCATCCAGGATGATCAAAATATTAAAGATAATTTTAAATACAATTAGCTTCGCCCCCCAGAGAAACTAACACCTAGATCATACAAATGAAATACAATTTTTTAGGTATGATCAATAATAAATAACTGACTCCAACTTGTAAACCGTCCCCACTCGTAAAGACTAATCTATACAAATCATGCAGTACAATGATGTCATTTATAGTACAAATCCTATAAAAAACTATGTTTTGCGTGCTAAACTTTGAAACCTACTTTGCACAAGCTATATAATTCATATAGGATAAAAATATTTCATACAGTATGAATAAAACACTTAAAAAATTAGGCATGAAATAAGAAAATTTTCTCAAAACCAATCATCATTCTTTTTTTTTTTTAACAAGTGAATGTTTCATATTAAAAATAGAAATACAACCAAAAAAATATACAACAAAAATAGAAATAAAATAAAATACACAACAAATCACAAAAAAAACAAACATTAAAAAAAAAAGACACATATATACAACACATCAAGTTTGCAGAATTTTCAATTAAGCATTAAAATCAGTCACACCTAACCTGGTTCTTAAGGTACTAAAAGTGTCAAAGGCTAGTAGTTTTTTTGAAAATATCTACAAGTTAATTTTCCATAGAAACATGATTCAATTAAATCATTCCCTTAGCTGCATTATCTCTAATAAAGTGATTCCTTATGTCTATATGCTTGATTCTAGAATATTAAATAGGATTCTTTGAAATGAAAATGACACTAGTATTGTCACAAAAAATTAGAATTATGCTAATTAAAAATCCTAAATCAATTAACTATTATTTTAACAAAAGAACTTGTACCACATAAGTACCTAAGGCAATGTACTCTGCTTCAGCAGTAGATAATGCTACTGAATTCTCTTTTCAACTGGACCAAGAAACTAAGGAGTTTCCTATGAATTTACAAATTCTAGATATACTTTTCTATTCAACCCTACAACTTGCAAAATTTGAATCAGAATATCTAACAATTTCAAATGAAGATAGATGCTTAGGGTAGCAAATCCCTAATTTTTGAGTTCCTAAAAGATGTCTCATAATTCTTTTTACTGCTGTCAAATGTGATTCTTTTGGATCATATTGAAATCTAACCCATAAAAAATACTGAATATTATATCTAGTCTACAAGCAATAAAATAAAAATATTATCCAATTATTTCTCTAAATTACTTTTGATTAATAGATTTTCCCTGAAGGTCCTTATCAAATTAACTAAGGAACTCATAGGTGTAGTAACTGATTTAGCAATATCTATTTTATATTTCTTGAGGATGTCCTTAATATACTTTGATTGAGTAAGAAAAGTTCCTTCCAACATTTTTATTTATGCTAAAACCAAGAAAATAACTTAAATTTCCCATTAAACTCATCTCAAATTCACTATTAATTATTTTTGCAAAATCATTACAAAGATTTTTATTTGTAGATCCAAATATGATATCATCAACATATATTTGTATAATAAATATGTCCTCTCCTATTTTCTTTAGAAAGAGAGTGGTGTCCACACTTCCTTTCACAAAAAATCTCTCTAATAGGAAATTGCTTAACCTCTCAAACCATGCCCTAGTTGCCTATTTCAGTCCATACAATGCCTTTTTCAATTTAAACATATGATTAGGAAATTTAGAACTTCTAAGACATGCAGGTTGCTCAACATAAATGTCCTCTTATGTCACCCCATTCAAAAAGACATTATTGACATCAATTTAATATAGTTTAAATCCTTTAAAATAGGCAAAGGCTAATAAAAACCTATTTTCTTCAAGTCTTGCTACAGGTGTAAAAGTCTCTTAACTACCAATGTTACCTTATTTATCACAACTCCTGAATCATTCATTTTTATTTTTAAATGCCTACTTAGTTCCAATAATACTATGTTCCTTTAGCCCTTTAATCAATTCCCAAACATTATTTTTTTAGAAATTGATTCAACTCTTCTTGCATCGTCGAAATCCAAAATTAATACAATAGTACTTAATTTATATTTATTAATTTAATCATCAATATAAAAGATGAATGGTTGACTTCTTTGCTAAGTTCATCCCTAGTCCTAACACCATCACTAGGTTTACCTAAAATCAATCCCTTAGAGTGATTCTTTGAAAATTTCCATTCTCTATGCAAATGATTTTCTCTCTCAACATTTTTGTCAAAGTTCATATTTTCAATTCCTTGGGAGTTATTTTCAATATGATCCTCTTCTAACCTTGGCTCTTCCATAATGTCATATTCAACAAAAGTAATATGTGTGGTCTCCTTAACCACGAAAGTTCTTTTATTACAAATTCTATAGAATTTTCCAAAAGTAGAGTATACAAAAAAATTTTCTTCATCAGATTTTGGATCAAAATTTCCTAAAGGGGTTTTCCCATTATTATGAATGAACACTTTACATCAAAAAATATACAAATGTGACTAATTTGGTGTTCTCACCTTAAAAATTTCATGGGGTGTGTTATTCAATTTGGATCTAATGTTCACCCTATTCAAAATATAACAAGTTATATTAATCGCTTCATCCCAAAAATATTTTAGAAGTGAGTATTTTGCCAACATAGCTCTAGAGGCTTCAATTAATGTTATGTTCTTTCTTTCAACTACCCCATTTTACTTAGAGGTCCTAGGTACTGAAAAATTATGATCAATTCATTTCTCTTTATAAAAATCTTCAAATTTTTCATTTTCAAACTCACCTCCTTGATCACTTTTAATTTATAAGATCTCACATCTTAGTTTTCTCTGAATCCAAATTGAAAAACTTCTAAATTCATCAAATGATTCACTATTATGAAATAAAAATATATTGTAAGTGAATCTTTAAAAAACATTAATAATCACAAATTCAAATACCTTACCTTATAGACTTATAGTGCTAACCAGTCTAGAAAGATCAATATGAATAAGTTCCAATGGTTTTTCAGTTCAAAGATCCTTGATTGAATTAAAGGAGGACTTCACCTATTTTCTTAGTTGACATGCATCACACAAGAGATCTTTAAAAAGTCTAGTTTTGGTATTCCTCTAACGAGATCATTTTGGTAATTTTCCTAAGGTTCTTTATGCTAGCATGAAAAAGTCTCCTATGCCATTAACATGATTCATCAAAAATTATTTTTAGGTAAAAAGCATTAGGAGAGTTAATACAATTTAAATCAAGCATGTACACATTATTTACCATAATTCCATTCAAAACATCGATTTCATTTTGGCTTATTATGCAGCTAGTTGGAAAAAATTTTACACCATAACCCTTATCATACAGCTAACTAATACTCAACATATTATGCTTTAATCCTTTTACCAGTAAAACATTCTTAATAAAAAAATTATTCAAGTTTCCAATCATACATGAGCCTACCACTTTCCTAGTGGTATTATCTCCTAGTATAACCTTGCCTCTATTCCTAACTTCCAACGATATGAATTATGTAGTGTCTCCAGTCATACACTTTGAACATCTACTATCCATGTAACAAATGCTCTCTTGATGTCTGGTATGATAGTGTTTTTACAAAATGATCAAATGTTAGTCTTGGGAACCCAAAAAAGTTTGGGTTCTCCTCTTGGCAAAATTAATCTAGATGTATGTATGATAGGATTTGTTTTATGTATCATAGGTCTCCACACTAGAAATGATTTACTATGAATAATGCAAGTGTGAAATATATGTTTAATCATTCCAAAAGAGAAGGTTTTAACTCCAACAAAAGAATTTTTCAATCTACATGAGTAAAATTGACTTTTCCTAGGTTTTAAATTTTTTAATTTCTTATCAGGATAAAAAATTATTCAGGTGTGGGTGGAATCTTGCTTTTCTCATATGCTTTCAATTATACTTTAAAAATTGAGTTTGCACTTTCTAACACAACATTGTCAACTTTCAAATAATGTTCTCTATTATCAAATTCATCCATAAATATTTTAAAATCTTTTTGAAGTTTAGTGTGGGATGATTTCAATAGTTCATGCTCTTTATTCATTTCATCAAACTCATTCAATAGTTTCATGTATTTGCTATCAATTTGTGCGTGATCTTTCTTAAGGATTTTATGCTCATTTTATAATTCTATAAAATCTAAGTTCAACCAAGCATGCATCTTTCTGAGTTTTCTATATGCAATATGTATTTTCTCAAAAACATAAAAAATCTCTTCATAAGTTAAGTCACATACCTCTTCTTGATCTAATTGATCAAGCTTGTCAGCCTTCAAACACAGGTTGGTGACTTCCTCTTCTGCTTCTATTTCTGAGCAATCCAAAGATGAGTTTGTCTAAAAAGCTCTCTATAATCTCTTCCTTCCTTTCCTCACATTTATTTTTTGCTCCACCTTCTCCTTGCATGGATTGGCCTTAAAATTTAGACATTTAGATTTGATGTGTCCAAGCTTCTTACATTTATAGAAAATCACATTGTTAGAAGACTTAACATTTTTGTGGAACATAGCTTTATTCAACTACTGACATCTCCTTTTTTTCGTTTTTAGAAAACTCCTAAATTATCTTATCATCAAGGTAATTTCATCTTCATGCTTATGCTCAAACTGATCACTCTCTGAGTCATCCATTTTCAATGTTATGTTCTTCTCCTTTTGCTTCTCATCTACATCAATCTGTCTTTGAGTCACAACATGCTTGTAAGCAATTAGTGATCCAAGAGGATTGTCAGTAGTATAAATATTTAAATCTTTATACTCTATAATAATAATTATTTTTACATCATAAGTAGTAGGCAAATAAGGAAGTATTTTATTTACTTTCTCACATTCATTAGTTCTCTACCCAAAGCATGTAATGAAGTAACAATTTGAGCTAAACATATGTATATGTAAGTGATCGATTCCTTTGGTTTCATGCAAAATAGTTTATAATCATGTAGTAAAATGTCTAATATAGATTATTTCACTTTGTTAGTTTCTTCATATGTGATACAAAGTTTATCCCAATTTTCTTTCCACTTTTTACTAGTAGAAACATATATGTAGTTATTAGATTTTGGTACACAAAAAAATTTTCAATCATTTTGCATTTAACTAAGCTAAGTCTCATTCTTCTATAGTCTAGTCAATAAATAATGTTTTAGTTCTAAAGCCATCTATAAGTCTACTTGGCCTAGTGTATCCTTCTTGTACTAAAATCCACATGTGATAGCCAAGCAATTGAAAAAAAGTAGACATACGTGTTCTCTAAAAATGGAAAGGAATATTATCAAAAAATAGGGGTCTAGTTATCGAATACCCTTTGGGTGTGTTATTGTTTCCAAAAGTAGTCATGATCATTTTCAAAAAGTTATTTAAACCTTAATTTTTGAAAATAGGCTCTAGCTTATTAGACCTAATTCAATTTTCCCAAAGCTAACCAAGAGGGGGAAGTGGGTGATTTGGTTATTTTAAAATTCTTTTAGGTATAAAAAATCAATTTTTGATTTTTGCACAATGAAAATTTTTATCAATTTATAAATTTTTAACCACAAAACTTTTAATGTGAAGAAAAATAAAAATGTTGTAAAATAAGAACACAAAAATTTAGAGTGGTTTTATCGAACTAGACCTATGTCCACTCCATGAAGACTCCCTCTTATAGTATTACACTATTACTAAAGTGGCTCTCCTTTTGCTCCCACAACAAGACAAAGAAATATTTACAATTGCCCTCTCTTCCACCAATACCTGGTGCAGTAGAGTACTGTTATCCTTTCACACCGTCTAAGTTTTGGCAGAGTACCATCATCCTTTCACACTCTCCAAGTGTCGGTAGAGTACCATCGTCATTTTATACCCTCTAAGTATCAGTAGGGTATCATCATCCTTTCATACTCTTATGTCTCTGCAGAGAATGAGATCTACTTCAAAGATCTTATCTTAAGTGTCTTTAAAGAAGTATGGAAGGGATTTGCCATGATTACAAAGAGATTCTCACATTTGAGTAATCTTACAAACCGTTCATACACTCCACTAGTAATAACTTTCTTTCGAACACTCTCCCAAATAACTCTCACTAAGAAAATACAAAGATGCATTTTGTTAACAGTAAGTTTAAGGATTTTATTTATAAAAGACACAAAAAATCATCCAAAAATCTAAAAATTTTCAATTTAACTATCCACAATCGTACAGTATGATCGACAATCATATGTGCAAAAAGTTCAAAATTTGCTTCTATGCGTATGAACAGATGTATACTCTGATTGACCTAGCTACGAACTTATAACATACAGTATGATCCATTTAAAGCTTAATAGATTCATCCGATATGATTCAATACAAAATGATTTCATACTATTAATAACATACTGTACGAAATCCATATCCTACAGTACAAATAATTTTAATACAACCATGTTTCATTTGGTATGAAAATGGGCACAACCTTTTCATACTCTTTAAGTCATTTGTATGATCCTATGATTGTACGATACGAATAGTTCAAAAAATTTACTAGTTCATCTAGGCAAAAAGATAAATTCATTTCAAACTCTGAACATCGTTTGTACAAACATATGATCGTACAGTATGAACAATTCAGAAAAAATTAGGAGTTTGTCGGGATGAACTTGTAAGTATCTATTTCATACTCTAGAAGGCATATTTATGAAGCTAACTTCATATAGTATGAACAGAACTTAGAAAATTTTCCTGTCATGGTTTGATTAACTTCTTTCTAGAGGTATGCTCAAGCCAAATCATCTCATATGATGTAAAATCATCTCGTATGATTTTTTTTAAAAAGTTACAAATTTTTACACTCCCTAGTGTGTGTTTGCAAGTTTACCTAATTACAATAACACACTGTTAGACTCAAGAAAAGTATAAAAAGTATAAACTCCAAAAATAATAAACCCTAATCTAATCTAACTTGAAGTCTTCAATAGTCTGGAGTATGATTTCCCTGAAATGTTAGTACACATAAACAATAAAAGCAATATTCCCAATATATGTTAGGAGAAACAATATTCATTATAATAATACTTTGTAATCATCAAAAGCACATGATATGAAAACATAGTTATGAAAACTAAGTTGCAACACTTTATAACTCTCTTATTGTGTTCACTTATTTAATTAAGCTATAATTCATTTGCATTCAATATTAAAGGTATTATTTTAGATTAGGTGTGTACTTATTTATAAAAGGATTAAATTAATTAGAGTTTAATCCTTTAAATGCCTTTAATTTAACATTTTTTTAGTTTATGTTTGTTCTTTTGAATTAGCTTATGTCTTCTAAATTTAGTTTCATTGAAGGGTGGTTAATAGATTAATTAGATTTAGCTATGGTTTATGTTAAAATTTCATCTTTAAGTGCTTAGGTATATTGATTATGATTTAATTAGTAAAAATTAAATATTCAATTGTATCTCATTTGGATTACTTAAGGGTTCACTAGGAGTTTTTAATTATTAGTTAGTCATCACTTAGGATTAATTAAGCTGAGAGAACAATACATCTAATCCTATAATAAAATGTTGCTAAAATTTTATATGCTTTAGTTTTTCTATCATAAAAGGAGCTGGCATCCTAAGTCTAAGTTTTTTAAGACTCAATCCTTAGTTTTTGTGCTTAAATGTGACTGGTGTTGTGTTGGAAGAAAGATGTTATTTTTAACACTTTGGGCATATACGCGTGTCTAAATGGGTTTAGAGATCTTAAATAAACAAATGAGTCCTAGTTAAAAGTGAAGTTTATGCAACGAACTAAGGTTGGGATGTGTATAACCAAAAGGGCACCTAACGGTTATCCTAAATTTCAAAAGAACTTACTACATTGGGGCAAAGACCTAGTTGCTCCGCCCATAGCACCCCCATCAGAATGAATGGGGGCAACTGATGCTTGTATCAGTTTGTCAAAGCTCCTACTTCTATTTCTCTTAAAGCTCTTTTTTTTGCTTTCCAAGAAGTACGTCACAAAAAACCAAAAATATGAAGGGTTGTATTAGAGCAAGTTAATATTAATTATGCAAATAATTAAAATAAAATATAATTAAAATATTAACATATGCTTTTTCGGGCTGGTATACCGGTTGAGACATTTTCCTTTTAAAACTTTCAATTTTGTAAGCATTTTACCATATTTACTCTCAAAGCACAAGTACGAAAGAAGTAGTAGAAGAAGAGTGAAATCATAGAAGGAGGAGTGGTAGGGAAAATAAGAGAGCTAATGTTTACTTGCCAAATTATCACTTCCCAACAATCATCCAATAAATTCTACTTTCCAAAATACTTTATCTCCCAACACACACTCACATGCATTTCTCTTATTCCCACATTCACAAAATTTCTCAATCAACTACTAATTCCTTCATGCAATTACAACAGAACCATCTCAACACCTTTTCCAAACATAACATGAAAAACATTCCAAGTCACCTTTCATGCTTCCACTAAAGACATAACAATAAAACCATACACATTTTGAGGATGAAAACCCATATCATACTTCTCCCAACAAAGCAAAAAACAAAAAACTTGTTTGACATTGAAACCCACCTCAAATGCAATTATATAAAAAAAGATGTTTTAAAGCAAAATTTTACTCCAAAGTTCAAGAGCCATTTTCATGCTGTTTCCCACATGCTTTTCACATAAAAGTCCAACAAGCCAAGAAAAATAAAGAAATACTCATATTCCAACCTAACATTATCATCCAAAAGAAGTTAAGGGTATACAGGTATCTCAATGTTAGTTTATTCATTCCAAAACTCAAGAAGACATTCCAATCAACATAAAGCAATATCATGCTTGGGTCTATGCAAAATTTATATTTTTAAAGAGTACAAAAATTTTGAACCTTCAATAATACCTTATAAACAACATGTGAATACTTTCCATCAAGAAAGAAAATATAAGATTGCTCTCCAACAACGTTTCTACCTTCATACTATATGTCACCCAAAATTTCAAAAGAAGATTTAACATAAACTTGTAATCATGCTTTTGTGTCAAACATATAGCATTGAAAACAAAGAGCTCTTTACATAGACTAACTAATGAAATATCATAAAGGTGTTTTGGAAACTCATAAGTAAAGCTTTAAATATTTGCCAAGTTACTTCTCTTGATTCCGCCATAAACATTATAATGAGATCTTAAATTTATGAAGGTGAGGATTGAGACCACTTCTCCAAAAATCATGAAAATTTCCAATCATAAAGCAAATTATGAAATTTTCCAACATAAAGAAACAAGAGTACTTTCTAACACGAATGCTCGCCACATCTATTCCTTTTAGACCCAAAGATAGCCACCAAACACAAGGCATGCAGAAAATACTTCAATTAAACTTGAATTATCAAATGAAACATAAAGCATTTGAAGGTTTTCTAATCTTAGTGAGATGCATCAAGTAACCACAAGTGTATAAAAAGGAAAGTTCTAAAATTTTTGTACTCATTCATTTCTTTTACTCACATAGAATAAGGCTCATAGTAACAAAACATAAGTTCCACAAGATTCATTCGTGCTTAGGAAAATAAAATCTCCAACAAATTCATAATTTTTAATTAACATAAAACATTATAGCACAATTTTGGATGTGGACCATCCCCAAATATCCTCAAAAAAATCATCAACAAGCCATACATTCACAACCGGTAACCATTGCACTTTTTGTCATCAAAACTAAATCCAAGACCTCAGAAAAATATCAAGTATATATTGTCGTTAATACAACAAAATCAACCCAAAACTCAAACTAAACACAAGAAATTGCGAGTTCAAAGATTTGAGAGAAAATGCCTTTTCAACTAATTAGGAAATGACTTCCATAAGACTAAGAAGCAATATAGTTCATTATTTGCAAGAAATATCCTTCAATGTAAAAGCATCTGAGATGCATGAAATCCTTAATATAAGATTTATAACAATGTTAGATCATTCGATTCTTTTGAGTCATTTAAAGATTGCACATGATAACCCTTCTCCAATAGCTGCTGAAATACCCTTACCACTTACTTAAAGTCAAGAATAAAATTGAATTGATGAAGCAATATTATCTTACAAGTTTTAAGGAAATCTATTGATACTACTCACTTTTGCCTTTTTAAGATAACCCCCTCCCAAACTACTAATTAAACAAAGACTACTAATGAAACAATGTATTTATCACTCCAATACAATCTCAATATACCATTTCTTTATTCATGAGCATAATTCATTATCTTATACGTCATGCCTTTAATGAGAATAAATATTAAACACCATGATATTCTACCAACTTTTTTAAAGCATCATGTCAAATTGGATAGAGATAATGTATGAAGACATACATGTAAATAAATGTTGGTGAGTACATTGGCTACGTATGTTTTGTCATAGAACATCATGAAAAGGAAATTAGCTAAATAATAACCAACATCAACATAGACATCCATTCCCCATCTCGTATTCTAAAGAGCATCTCCCTCTCCTTGGGCAGCTGAGAGGGGATGAAACCTACTATCCCTCAAGAGGGAAGAGGTCTCGGGTATGACATACTGTCCATCTGCACCAACAAACTCAATTTAAGCTAATTCCCTTTCTCTACTTAGTCTCTCGTGGATCTTCCTTAATATTAAAACATATAGAAATCTACTGAATAAATTATATCTGATACCACAATAGGTGACAAGATAGGTCACACAAACCTCTCACATAAAATACATTCATATAACTGATTAAAAGGGCTCATTCATATAGCATGAACATCCTAATATGAGCAAGACCATCATATGAAATTTTGATACAAATTATGACAACCCAACTTCTCTTTGAGGGAATTTTAATATATATTTAGTTTGTAATATTTATAATGTTTCATGAAGCAAATCGAGATGGAAATCATCACTTTACGATCACAAATCTTCATGAGATCTTCATATGCATGCATGCTTTGTTGAAATCTAAGATTCTCTAAAATTTTGGAATGAAAGAAAGTGACCACAATCATCAAAGTCTTAATCATAGCATTTCACAATAAGTTACCAAAACTTTGACGCATAAGCTCAATTATGTGACTATCAAATCTATATGAGGAAGGAAATTCATGCATATGAGAAGGAGAAAGGAGAAAAAGTAATAGAGGAAAGAAGAAGGAGAAATGGAAGGAGTAGAAGAAGAATAAGAAGTGTTGGGAATGGAAGAAGTAGAGAGGAATAGCAAAGAAGGAAATATACATGCTGTTGTGGAGAAGCTCAGTCGGTAGATAAGGTAGGGGATGTGAATAGGTCTAGAGCTTGTAAGCAAATAGGGACGAAAAAGTGGGAGTCCTTATCTAGGGTTTAAAAGCACAAGGAGGCCAAGAGAGAGGGAGGGGAGGAATCCTCTTGCCTTGTAAAAGAGGGGAGATAGAGGAATAAAAATTGGGTGGGCTAGGACTTTGAGAAATGATAGAGGGACAGAGGTGCATAGCTCAGGCCTTCAGCTTGGCTTCCAAATAGTGAGAGCTAGAAAGAGGGGGGACCATGAGGACTGCAACTCGCTAATACGTAGAGATGAGAGGAGAGCTTTATCTATGCCCCTCAGACCTCATCTCTAATGCTTTGGGTAAAGACTCTATAATTCACTACTAATGTGCCTCTTAAAGCTCTACACTATTCTAAAAATTCAAAATTGGACAGTGTTGCTTGCCTCTTCACTAAAATGGCTCTATTCCATGCTAAAATGAGAGTGTCACAGGAGTGAGCCTGAGGCAACATTATACTTCATATTTAGCCGAAATTAAAGCCGTCGAATTCATTTCCTGATATAATATCAAATTCAAATTGATTTAAATTTTGATTATACTATAATTGAAATTATGTTGAATAGAATGCGTTGAAATTAGATTCAAAATCACATTCCATTTGACTTGATTCAAATAAACTCATATTTGACTCAATCAACAAAATTAACTTAACCAAAATCAAACTCAAAATTGACAATGATTCATGTTGAATCAAGCTCGAGGAGGCTCGATCAACTCAGTTAAACATTCTCAAAGGTGAAATGAGATAAAAATGAGTTCAACAAGCACCACATGATTTTTTTTGGATGAAAAGTTATAAAATATGTTAAAATTTATATAAAAAATTGGAAACTTGTAGATTTATAAAAAGAAAAAAAATATTTTTTTTGCATTTTTATTTTTATCATTTTTTTCATTTAAAAATCATGGAATGGCCATTAGTTAAAATTTTTTATCCTACAACAATAAAAATTTTGTACGGGCTTACAATTATTGGAATGAGGTATTTAAGGCAAATTATATCTAAAAAGGTTTTGTTTTTTTTTTTATTATTGTTCATAATTATTTCAGATTTTATATGAAAATATGTGTTAGGGCTCCCCCCAAACCCTCTTTAATTCTATGGTGAACTAAGAAATTTTCATTTTATATTTAAAGTTAATCACACTTGTTTGTATGTCCTGTAGAAAAATAATCTAACAGAGGTGGGGGATATGTGGTGGTCCTCATTATTATACTCATCATCACTCATAATGCCAATGAAGTGAATTGATTGATGATATATTTCTCCAAAAAACTATTACACCTGGTTAGCATGTATAACACTTATTGAATTATCATTGTTTTTGAAATAAAGGTATGATCTCCAATCTATGCTTAAAAGGATCATTATGGAATATCAAAAATCTTGATGATGGCCCTCGAGAGATTAACCCTTAGATGAAATATAGTATCATTAATAAATTTATATATGTAATTAGCTAGTATTTACTTTATTTATTGCATTATTTGCTTTTTTTAGCTTATATGATAATAAACTCTTGTAATTAGGAATTTCTAGTGTAGACTAGGGCTGTCAAAAGCCAATTTTGGGTTAGGTTTTAGTCGAACCTGAATCTAACATGAAACTTTTTAACAAGACTTGGACATGACTTGCTTCTGGACTGGGATGACCCAAACTCGACTTGTATGGGTTATGGTTCACCCATACTCAGGGCCTCAATGCCTCTTGCATATTTTTTTCATTGACACGCAGACCAAATGTCATCATTATACCTAAACATCTTCATCATCATCATCATGTCAAACATCATGGTCACACTAGAACACTAACTGGACATTTGAATCTTTGAATATGTTACACCATAGGTTATCGTTACACTAAAAGTCAAAGATAACACATGGACATGGTTGGAAAAGTAAGGATGATGGTGGTATTATTGGATATGGAGGCACTTATAATGGAAAACACTGATAGTACAGGTTAACACCTGGAAGAATATAGATAGGGTCAGTCACATCAAAATAGGAAGATGCCAACGATGCTGAGGATATGCAATCAGTTACACAATATTTTTGGGTCAATCCAGGTTGGTTTCGAGTTTCAGGATCAACCCAAACCGACCAAGTTTTAGAAAAAGGTAAAAATTTGTAACCCAAACCTAGCTTGATTTTGGTTTGGGTCAACCCAAACCAAAACATTTTGGGTCAGATTCGGGTTGGGTATTTGGCCGTGTCACATATTAACATGACCCATAGTGTGGACCTTACCTAAAAAGGGTGCCATAAAGGATTCCAAATCAACATGCTCTTTGAGATCTTTTAGATGTGAAGACTTTGGCCCATTTTTTTTCCTTTATACATTTACATAATTTTAACTTCTTATAGAAAGTTTTACATTAAAAACCTTTGCAAAACTTTGTAATATCCTAGGGTCACTTCTCTAGTGATTTTTAAATAGAGACACTTTTTTCCATCATAATGCCCTCTAAGGGGATATATAACAATGAGCCATCATATAGACATTTAAAAATATAAATAAGACATAATAATAATCATAATTAAGAACTTTAATCGTATCTAAAATAATATATAGTAACTTTAAACATACACACACATACACACGAATATATATATATATATATATATATATATATATATATATATATATATATATATATATATATATATATATATATATATATATATATATATATATATATATATATATATATATATATAGGGTTCCTAAATAATAACCTGGAAAACTTTTTTTTTTTTTTTTTTGCCAAAAAGAACAACTAATATAATTGGAAAAGATAGCTTTTATCTATTTAAAAAAAATCACAACTCAATAAAATAAGAATTGTTTTATAAATTCTTGGAATATTAGAATGTTTACTTTCTTCCTGAAGGTGGTTGCATAGCCTGGTGGAGCGGATGGAACTAAATGAGACTATTGTGAAGGACACCTTATGGAGTGCAGTGATTTACAATCCATCTAATGGGTGAGGCAAGCATAATGATTTAAATGCACTATTGACTTACATAATATGGGCCCATAAATGATTATTTGTGGGAGGTTTTGAGTATGTTATCATTTGAATTACTTAATTGGGGTTGATTAGGTGATTCCATTTATGGTATTTGAATATAAAAGAGGTTGATTGTGAAACGAGCATAAAAGATAGATAATACTTTTGAATTTCCTCAACTTCATAGAGTAAGAAAATCAAGGATTAGTCTTTATTTGAGCCATCATAAGGAATATGTATAGCTCATAAAGGCTATTGGAGGAAATAGAAGTGAGCCAATGATTTATTTCCTATGATTTCTCATATACCTCTTAATAGGGAGAGTTTATACTTTAATTGAAAAATAGATATAATTTCCAAGAATATTGAGATCACTAGATGATTGAAAATTGCATTGTAGATTGCCCAACATCCACTAACATGAATTAGTCATTTATTGTACGTATAAATGGTTCCTATAATGTAACTAACAGGGTGATCATGGTGAGCGTTAATGTAGATTGACCTTCAACATTATTGATATTATACATATGAGAATGAAGCATGTCATTGATCTTCTTTAGACATACGAAGATCAATGAGGGTTATTTCGTCAACATTATTACATTTTTTGATTGGAACATTTATATTATAAGTGGGAGAAATCTCCATTCATCATTCGAGTTCCTAACATCACCTGAGGTGTTGATGTTGTGGATGTTGATGAAGATATTTTTATGAATGTATTCAATGGGTGTAATTAAGCGGTTGATCTTGATGTTGACAATACTTAGTTGAGTGAGGTGAATGATCTCAATCCCTTGGTGTCCCCTATTTTCTCCATTAAAGATGTTAAGTAGTTTCTTGAGGTTGGCTCTTGCATTTGTAGTTGAGCTGTGAGAACTTCTTATAGTGAACGATGATAGCCTCATACATGGCAATTTTTATGTAGATTCATTCAATACATATTACTTGTCACTACCAAAAAATGCAATTTTCTTGCGATAATTTACCACTATAAAATGTCCTAAATCTGCTCTAAAAAATAATTTTCTGAAAGATTTTTATTTGCCAATGAAACACGTGTCAAACGGTGGCTTACGGTGGAAAATATCTGCTAGAAAATTTTTTTATGATGTTCAAATGGATTTTCGACATAACCATGGTAGCAAAACACAACATTTTAAGATGAACTACCAATGAATATTTTGTTTGTAATTTTGGCTATTTTTTTCTCTAGAATTGTTGATGGAGCTATCCATCATAATTTTACTGGTAATATCGGTTCAATTATTTGATGACCAACTGCTAAAAATTTAGAAGGCACTTGCTGGCAGAAATTAGCAGGCAGAAATTTTGGCACAATTTTAGAGAATTCTACCGGTAATTCTTGAAGAAAATGAACACCATAAGTATATCACCAAACTCGTTATATCATCATTTTTAATGTTTTTTTGCTAGAAATTCATCTGAATTCTATAGCACCAAAAAAAAGCACCTTACCTATATTACTAGATAATATAACGTTTGTACAATCAAAGTAAAAAAAAAATAGTTAATTTAAGCTTTTTTTTATAGAGTCATTTCAACCATGCACAAAAATATTAATGCTAAAGTAATTAAATATTAAATTAAAAGCAAATGTTCAAAAACTTCTACATTAAACGTCCAATTATTATACAACAAAAACTCAACATAAAACATACAAACATATATTGTCTAGTAAAAATCTTTATCATCATTCTCCTTTATCGATCTTAGCTTCTTTCCACTAAACTACCCCCCATTTTCTAACGGCTCTATTAATATTTAATTTTTCTACATTTGCATGCGAACTTGAGATTTTTGAACATTCTCTAGCTCTAATTCCCATTGTCCATTAGACTTGAGCAATAAAGACCAACAAATGAATTGATCAAATATTTTTCTCCATCTAATCATAAAAATGTTACTTAATAGCATAAAGGAAACTTCCTAGCAATTTTCCACTCTCTCAAAAAGTATATTCAATTTACAAAACATATATCATGTAAGTTGTGTCTAAATTTTAGAGGTCAAGTGATATTTATCATAGTAGCTATTAGTTTTATACTTTTGTCTTTGATATTTATTAAAAGTAAATAGATTAAGCTCCATGATGGTCAGTTAGTAATAATATACATATGGCATATATGAAATAAAACAAATTTTCCTATTAAAATTATTTATTATCTTATTCTAATCATAAATTACATCCATGATTGATTATTTCTGAATCAATTATGATAAATGTTATTGGATTGATATGTGTATTAGCAACTTTGGCCACAATTTAAACCAAAGTACCCGGTTATCTAGCTTTAAGAAATGTTACTTAGAGAGTGGTTAGCATTTGGCAATATACACCTTTAAAGCCTAAAATGAAAGCACCCAAACAAAAATAAACATATTGAAATGCCTTGAAGTATCAAATAGCATATGAACATCAAATATGCTTGAGTTTGTATAGTTTCTAATGTTTTATAAATATTTTTTAGAGATAAAGTTAATTTAGTAAACATATATACTTGTTTTTTTACCCCCAACTCAAAATTTTTGTTTAATTAATTTAGATGCAACTCCTTCCTAATATCAACTCCCATATATTTGCTCACATCTATGTACATTTAGGAAAGTATCGAAGACTTCAAATATAGTATAATATATTTTTGAACTTTGAATTTGGATGAAGGGCTTTGATAAATTGGTAAAGTATATGGAAATTCATTCTTTAAAAAAAATGATTATAATTAAATTAGCATTCACATATATTAAAGCTTATTTTTAGGTATCTTTTGTTCCTAAAAATTGAAGACCATACATCAGTAAAGAGAGAGTAAAAAGGATTAGTGGCCTTTGAGAGGAAGTTGGACAGAGTAACATCATCGGGAATGGTTGATTGGAAGTAGTTAGAATGAGTGGAGAATAGGTCACATGAGAATGGATGTAGGAGGGAAATTCACCTAATTTGATGGTGAAGGGGGTTAACAAATTATATATGGCCTTCTATGGCTGAAATTTTGCTGCAATTTTACCAGCCAAAAATTCCACTAGCCAATGCCTCCGATTTTACGTAAGCATACAGTATTCTGGTGGCAATCCTACAAGAAAAAGTGTGACAGATATTCTACTAGAAAATACCACTAGCTAACTTAAAATAGATGTCATTTGAAGGTAAAATTTTGTTTGTAAAATTATGGAAAAAATTCTACCGAAAGATTGTTAAAAAATTCCTCGAAGATTTCCATCGTCTAATCCTCCGGTAATTCGACCACTATTTCTAGTGAGTTATGGCCCATCAAAATTTCTGGTGGAAATAATCATTTTTCTTGTTGTGTTTAACAAAGAACCAAATTTTTTTTCTGAATGTGTTCTAGCTCATTTAAAATGATTCATATGCTTTCTAAACGGTAATAAAAATTATGAACGGTTCTATATTTTTTACAATATAAATTGGAAATTTTTTAAAGAAACAATATAATAAAAGTGCTTCAGCTCATAACGGCTCTATTAATATTTAATTTTTCTTGTTGTGTTTCCCAAACAAATAGATGGTGAATCTGTCAGAATATAAAGAGGACAAAGAGAAGCATTCAAGATAGTTATGAAGCAATACAAGAAATTATTTTAGAAGAATAGAGCCATCAACAGTATCACATTTGTCCAAATCAAACCTAGCAAAAGTTATTTTTGGCCTCTTAGAAGATGATATTGTCCGGATAAAAAAATAATTGTTGGAACAATAGTTTAATAAATCTTTAAATTAAATTAGTATCAATATATCTTCTACTTCATCTCTAGCCATATCACTTTTCGTAAATGTCATTGTTAGCTTGTTCCTCACTTTCCTTTGCCTCCAACAACTGTAACTTCTATCTACTCAGACATTCATTTGATTTATACCTGGATTGGAAACATTCAAAAAATATTAGTGTATTGGGCTTAAATTTATTATCTTGATTAATCACAGCTAGGATGGTTGGTTGATTTTGTTTTGGCTGAGCTATAGGAATATTAATCAGTGCTAATTGGATTTATTAACTTTCACATCTAATTCGATTAATTGGAGATGAGTTGAGTGCTATTTTGATTGCTGACTAAGTTTCATTTTGGCTCACAACACAAAATTACAAAACCAGAGAAAATGACCACGCCGAGCTAAACTGAAATTTGTTGTATAAGATGTCATTTAGGCTGCCAATATATCATGCAATGATTTAAATATAGGATACATTGAGATTGTACCATGCACTAAATAAGTATTTTTCATTTGTATATTCAATTACAAAATGAGCTCCTTGCATGTAATGCTGATATTTCAGGTAAAATATTTGTTCAAAATTCGCTAGAAGGAAATGAGCACTCAAATGCAATTTCATCTTATACCAACACCAAATCAATTATTTCACCTTCAATATCTCACTTGCAATACTTGTCCCAACCAAGCACTAGCTCCTTCTCTCAACCTACAACTAACATACTTTACTTTTTTGCCTGGTTAAACCTCCATATACTAAGAAATGTCTAAATGGTATGTTCCTAGTCCTAGTCTTCGATGAGCAGATGTCCATCAAAGAAAAAAATTAGTGCCATAGTATCATAACACTGCTCCGAATCAACATCATAATGAGCTTGTTGGTGTTATTGAGTTTCTATTTTAAGTGGAAGAATTGTTATTTATTTTAATCAGACACAAAAATTAATTATTTTAAAAATTTATTAATATTTCTTCAATTGCTATTTATAATTTTAAATTCTAAAATTTTAGACGGTTCATAAAAAAGAATTTTTATTTAAATTATTATTTTTTTATAAAAATTCTATTTATTTAACTAAAATTGTATGATATATAAAATCATAAAAAGTATTTCAAGTGAAAGCATTAGTCCACTTATGCCCCCTTAATTCACCCTTTTATTTTATTATAAAAGTATAATGTGTTTAAAACATATCAAATTATACCAGTCATCACATGAAGTGCAGACATCACATGAAGTGCAAAATTTTATTAAGACACTTTTGAAAAGGCTTCAATGTCCATAGCTTCGGCCCCACTCCATAAAGCCTTGCATGGATATTAGAGCTTTTTTTGGATGAACATAGGTTTTAGAACTATAAAATATTTATGGATTAACATAAACATGCATGATATATACAGATAGTGGCGGAGTAAGAATTTTCATTATGTGGGGGCATAATATTTAGAAAAAAATTCTTCTAAATTATAAAAAAATGTTAATCACATAATTGATCATTACACAACACTAATTGATCTATTTGTCTTGTGTTATAATTTTATGTAAGTGATCGGTATGTGAGTTTGCCTAAGTTATCCTAAATGTCGCCATATTTATGGAACATGGGATTGGTTGCATCAAAACATTAAGGTGTTAAGTTGTACGGCCCAATGGGTTGGCAAAACTCACAAGCCTTAAATGTTTCCATTTACAGAATAGAACAAAAAAAGAAAATTGAAGCCAAAATGAGAACTAAAAGGGGTCAAGTTTAAGAAAAATATGTGATGATTTTACTTTGTAAGGGTCTGACCTAGAACAATAATAATCACAATAAGCAATCTTCATTCTTTTTAAGAATAAGCTCTTCTACGAACAAAGATGAAATTTAATCTCTGATAATCAAAATTCTAACCTTTGATATTTAACATTATAATTGCCCCTTAATTATAAAGAAATTAAGAACATCTTAATGGTTTTCATCAACTCATATAAAGTTGCTTTCCTTCGATATTTAATTATTTAAAAAAAATTGGATAAATTTGAAAAAAATTTCATAAGTACATTTATTGTCCCACACACCCCTATTTTATAACCAATATGATGAAAATTATTTGATCTAGCTACATCAATACATTATTTTTAACCCAATCAACTCGATCTATCTATCACTTGTTACAACCATTACTCCAAAAGCCTATTTTTAAGTTCCCCACATCATAGACAATATTGAACGAGTGTTCTTGCAAATTACCAATGATTACATCCTCACTATCATCATTAATTTTAGCAAAGACTAAGCATGCTCTAGATATTCTGGCCACGTAAAGTATCCTCATGACATCTAAGTAAGTTGTCACTTCACCGTCATAGATCAAGAAAATAGCCAGAATATCCACCTTCAGGTAGTTTGTGAGGTCATAGCATGTGTTTAGATTGAAAAATGGTGGCATCATCATGTAATTGGTCATTTCTTTTTTTGAAAATTCTGCTAAGGGCGTAGTAGGAAGTGGGTGGAAGGTGGTTAAATGTTGTGCTGGAGTCCAACTTAATTCTATTAAGTGAAAAGTCAAGCCTTGTACCTCCAATAGAAATGGAAATGAGCTTGAATAAGTAGTAGGAAGACATGTTTGGGTTGGTTAGCAACAGTGGATAGTTCACACAAAGGAGAGGGCTACCTTGTTTAAGATATCCATTTGTTCTAAACACTGATGGTAGACAGTATGAAAATATATTGTCATGCAATTGAGCTATCTAAAAAATAAATGAAATAAACTCCTAATTTAAGCCTAATAACCCATCTATTTATCTAAAATTATCATTATTGTTATATTCATAGCTGTAGCGAAAGTTGTGTATAGTATCATAAGGGAATGTCAAGGCACCCTTAATGATGGAGCCATTTGTACAAGAATAGTTGACACATTCTTCCTGATAGAGATAGCTAAAGGTAGAGGAGAAACCAAATCAATTGATTTGGGTATAATAGTTAGAGTCATAAAATGGGTCCTTTTAGGTATAAAAGTTAATGTAGGGGACATATTGAGTCTAGTTAAGATCACAACTGGTGTCAAACATAACTGATAAGTACTTGGTATGGGTCTCTAGGCCTTTGTTGACTATATAGTCATTCATAACAAGAGCATTACCAATGCTTTCTAGAACTCTAACAAAAAGAGTATTGTTAATAAGGTTGAGGAATGCATTGGTGTTGGTGGCCCGACGGTGGATATAGCCAACATGGGATTGGTCCTGTTGGAGGTGCTCCAGATGGGATGGTTTATCTTAGAGAGCTCGGTATGAGCACAGACCGTGTTGTGGACCACATTGAGCTTGGAAGGGCCCATGCAAGTTTGTCACAATTGGAACAATTAATTAATGTACATATTAACTTTCTTTTTTTCTTTTGCAACTTGTTTAAGCTTATGATATCTTACAAATGAGCTTAATTACAGCATGATTTATTTTTATTCTAATTCATTTATGAAAAAATAGTCTCCCAAAAGGTTTTAAGAAATTCTTGAAATTGTTCACAAACTTTTAGCAAACATGGAGCAGGTGGTGCTCGACAATAGTGACTTTACATCAATGATTTTGTGTTCTCTGGCATGCTCTCATGCTGATATTAGAAAATTATACTCAATTAAATAAAAAAGAAGAAGATGTTGAGAAGAATATAATAGGAGAGTAGAGAAGAAGTCGCCATGAGAATATAAGTTTGAAGCTCTACTTAGGAAAATTTGGAGGAGTAAACCAAGTAAAGGTGAGGCTTTACAAGAGGTAGATTATTTTGCATAATGAGGTTATTAGTATTTTAGTTTAGTATATAAGCCATTGTTTTAAGGGAAGGTTAGGTGGTGGAAGAAGAGATAAAATAAGGGTTTTGACCTATAAAGATGGAAACAAATGTCTATTTCTTGAGCTAGTTCTTGTATTACTAAATTGCTCTTTTTTTTTCTTGAGTTGTTCTATGATATGAAGTTATAAATTAATTACATTCCTATCAATCCAATTTTTTTGAAAGGTGTCGGCCGTAGGATTTGGCTTATAGCTAACATAACAGCTAATGATGAGTGTTGAAAGTTAAAATATTATTGCAACTTTCCCAAAACATAACTTGTTACTTTTTAAAAAAAAAAATAAGAACAAATATATTTTTGATAGTATTTTGAGTGAGAATTTAGTCTAGGGCACAAGGTCTTTATAAGTTAATTAGATGATTTTATATCTAATAAATTGATGTTTTACAAAATGGGTAATATTTTTTAACCAAATAGAAAAATTTATCTCAAAAATATAACAATTTTTTAGCTTTGCATAAAATCTAATTCTATTAATCAATCAAATTGTATTATTGTATGGGTCTATAATTATGTTGGTTGAGCTCGTTGAGGGGTTGCACGGGTCCTCCATCTTGAGGGTTGATATTTTCAATCAGGAACTTGAAGTGCAAGCTCAAATATCTATGAGGAATCATGTATTCAATTTCTTCATTTAGGAAAATAATTTTCTAATCAATGTACTTCAAAATAATAAAAATGATATTATGTAGATTAATCTTCATAATTCTTGCTCTTAACATCTTTAATCACCTAAGATGCAGTTATTGTGGTTGTTGATGAAAATATTTCTATGAAAGGTTTCAATGAATGTAATTAAGAAGTTGATATTGATGATGACAATACTGAGGTGATTGAGGAGGGTGATCACAATTACTTGGTTTCTCTTATTTTCCCTTTTGGAGATGTCAAGTAGTCTCTTGATGTTTGTTCTTTCCTTTGTAGTCGAGTTGTCATAGTTGCTTAAAATAGATGGTGATAGCCTTATAAGCAAATATTTGTATGTAGATTTAATTAAAGAATATTACCTTTCACTATAGGAAAAACACCTATTTTTGACAATCATTTACCACCAGAAAATGTCCTAAATCCATCAAAAAAATAACTTGCTGGCATATTTCTTTCTACTGGTGAAACGAGCGTCAGAAAGTGGCCTTCTACAAAAACTTTTAGCTTGAAAATTTTTTTACTATGTTCTAAGAGATTTTAAATATAATCATTGTAGAAAAAAGCCAAATTTTGTTACAAATTACCTATGAATATTTTGATTGTAATTCTGACATACTTTTCCTCTTGAGTTGATGTGGAGCTATCCATCATAATTTTGTTGGTAATAATCGTTCAATTGTTCGATGACCAACCACCAAAAAATCTAATGGAACCTGCCTCCAAATATTCTAGAGGCACCAGATTTGGGAATTTTGTCTGTAATGGTAGAGGATAATGATAGCCAGAAATATATCATTAAACTTGTCGTATCATAAATTTTCACAAGTTTTCTACCAAAAATTCAACCGAAACCTGTAGAACAATAAAAATAACCACCCCCATACCTTAATTATTATACAACATAACATTTCTACAATCACAGTCAATAAAAATAGTTAATTTCAACTTTTCTACATTCACATTTCAACATTAAAAAACAATATTAATACTAAAGTAAGTGAACTTTCAATTAAAAGAAAATGTTCAAATACTTCTACAATGAACATCCAATTATTGTACAAAAAAAACTAAAAATAAATTTATAAAAAAAATAGTCTTGTTAAAATCAATATCGTCATTCTCCTTTGTTGATACTAACTGCTTTCCACTAAACTGCTACCCCATTTTCTACAACTCCTCCAATATCTAACTTTTTTGCAGATGCATCATAGCTTGTGATTTTCAAACATTCTCTAGCCCTTATTCCCATTATCCATATTACACTTGAGCAATGAATTTCAACATATGAATAGATCAAATATTTTCTCCACCTAATCATATAAATGTTACTTAATAACTTAGAGGAAACTTCACAACAACTTTCCACTCTTTCCATAAGTATATTAGATATATAAAACATATATAATGATAGCTTATTATAAATTTAAGAGATCAAGGGATATTATCATAATATCTATTAGTTTTAAAAATAGTTATAATACTTATTATATTGTAAAAAGTTTAAGATCCATTATTATCAGTTAGAAAGACAATACATAATGCATATATTATATGATTACATTGACATGAAATAAAACAAATTTTATTTTCAAGGTTATTGATTATCCTAATCTAATCATAAATTACATTCATCATTAATTATCTCTAAATTAATTATTATAAATGTCATTTAATTAATATGTTTATTAGCAATATTGGCCACAACTTCAAGCAAAGTACCTGATCATATAGCTTTAAGAAATGTTACATTGAGGGTTAGCATTGAATAATATACAACTTTATAGCCTAAAACCAAAGCGTTCTAAAAACAATAAACATATTTTAAATGTCATAACGTATCAATTAGCATGTCAATTAAGGCTCTAACTATCAAATATGTTTGATTATGCAAACATTCTAGTGTTCTATAAATACTTTTCTAGAGATATAGTTAATTTAATAAATGTCTATACTATTTTATTTTCACCCCCAAAGCAAATTTTTTGTTTAAATCATATAGATGCAACTCTTTTATAATATCAACTCTCAAATATTTGCTAACTTTTATATTCATTTAGGAAAGATTTGAAGACTTAAAATATAGTATAAAGTACTTTTGAACTTTGGATTTGGATGAAGGGCTTTGATACTTTAGTTAAGTATATCGAAATTTACTCTTATTAAAAAAAAATCCTACAACTAAATTAGCATTCTAATATGTTAAGCATATTTCTAGGTATCCCGTATTCTTAAAAATTTGAGAACTTTGACAAGAAAATTTAATGAAGAGAATATTGATACATAATACTTGCCAAACACCAATGAAGGGTTAGTAGAGAGGACGAACTGACTCGAAGAGGAAGTTGGGCCGAGTAAAATCGTTAGTAATGGCTAATTAGAAGTGGTTGGACCGAACAGTGAATTATATTTTTTGGGGAAAAAATAATTGTTGCAACCATATTTTAATGGATCTTTAAATAGAATTAGTATCTATATATATTTTACTTCATGTCCAGCCATATCACATTTCTGTCAATGCCTTTGTTAGCTTGTTCATCACTTTCCTTTACCTCCAGAATTTGTAACTTCTATCTACTAGGGCACACATGAGATTTATGCCAAGTTCATTTTATTTTTCCTATTAATCGCATCAAGGATGGTTGGGTGATTTGGTAGTGGCTGAACTACATGTATTTTAGTAAGTGGTTATTCGATTTCTTATCTTCCACAACTAATTCAATGAATTTGTGTTGCGTTGAGTGCAATTTTGAATGTTGGTTGAGTTGTATTTTTGCTTACACAACGTGAAATTAATAACTTGAGATAATGACCACACCAAGTTCAACTCTAATTTATTATGTAAGATGTCATTTAGGCTCCTAATAAATGGTGCAACAATTTGAATATATGACCTATTGAGATTATTCCATGTAGCCAACATGTATAATTCTATGTATATTCACTTACAGAATGAGCTCCTTGTAAATAATATTGATATTTCAGGTAAATTTTTTGAATAAAATTAGGGCGAACGAAATGAACCCTCAAATGCTATTTCATCTTATACCAACACCAAATCCATCATTTCCCTTCTATATTTCTCATTTGCAGTAATTATGCCCACCAAGCACAAGCACCTTCTCTCAACCTACAAGAAACATGTCTCACTTGTTTGTTCGGTTCAACCTCCATGTACTCAACAAAGTTTTCAACACACATTCCAAGTCTTTATAATCTTCAATGAGAAAGCATCCATCAAATAATGAAATATGTTACATGGTATCATAACGATGCTTCGAATCAATATCATAGAGAGCTTGTTGATGATATAGAGTTTCTCTTTCATACTTGTAGAGTCATAAATTTTTTAATCGGATGCAAATTAATTATTTTAAAAATTATATCAATATTTATTCAATTCCTATTTATAATTTATATTCTATAATTTTATAGGGTACTTCAATAATTTTCTTTTATCAAAATTCAATTTATATAATTAAAATTTTATGATATTTAAAAACATAAAAAATATTTTAAGTGAGAGAATTAGTCTACTCATGCTCCATTAATTCACCCTTTTATTTTACTATAAAAGCTTAATGATATCAAATTATATCACTGATCAGATGATGTGAAACATTTCATTAAGACACCTTGGAAAGGGCTTCACAATCAGGGGCGGAACCAGCCTTTCATCTTAGGGGGGCAAAATTTTCTTAGTATAATAGACTAATATAAAAAAAAGATGACATAATTCAAAGTGAAATATTGTATTTCCATTATGATAGGAAAATTGAAAATCATTACAATTTTATCAATCTATTTTGCATTTTTTGATAATATTGGATAACATCTTCATTGGGAATCAAATCAAATACATCTTTTTCAATGTAAGGCACAAGACAATTGTTGAGCCAATCATCACCCATCCTACTACGCAATCGATGTTTGATAATTTTCATTGCTGAAAATGCTCTCTCCACCGTAGCAGTAGCAACTGGTAAGGTTAATGATAAAGTAATAAGTTTGTAAACCAAAGGATACACATCATTTTTCTTGAACTTAACAATCTACTTTGCAAGATCAGCAATACTTCTTAGAGAGGAGAACTCTTCACTAGTCCGCATATCGAAAATGTACGTTGCTAATTGATTTTTAAGAGCAATAACCTCAATTGTAGAAAAATCACTTGGATATAACTCTGCTAGACATATCAATTTTCTCTCATCATAAGCACGAAAAGAATCACTTGGGTTTAGGCATGACATACACAGAAGTAACTCAGCACTTGATTCAGAAAAGCGATTATTTAAGCTCTTGAAGTTGCATGTCAACTACTGTATAAAATAAATCAACACGATAATGATGTAAATTTGTTTTATCTTAACCTCCTCTTACTGATCGACGACGAGTTTTATATGTTTCATTCATGTTTGGAACAACAACTTCAAAAACACCACAAAAAACGTGACACTTCATCTAGTAAACCATTCCATCCATTCTCCCATAGAAGTTGCAGTCGTTGTTTGGAAATTTGAACCAATTTCATAGCATTTTCAATGTCTTGATCTTTTCTTTACAATGATTGTGATAACTCATTCGTAATGCCCAATATATCAATCATCAAATGCAATGTAAAGATGAAATCAAAAGACTCCATTATATCAATCAGAACACCCGCTTCAACTGATTGCTGATCATGAACCCCTTCTTCCTTAACGATCTCTAGCACCTCGATCACAAAAGCATACATATGCATAAGACTAATCAGAGAATAAAAATGTGAACTCCAACGAGTATCACTAGATTTTTGTAAATTTGTCTCCTGATTCAAACCTTTGCCACTTATGAGATTTCCATTTTTAAGATGAAGAAGTATTTTCTCATGCTGAATGCTTTTAAGAGCATCTGTTCTTTTACAAGAAGCCCCAATAGTATTAATTATTCTATAAGTGAACTCAAAGAGATGTTTTACTTGCCAATGATTTTTTGCCACTGCTATCAAACATAATTGGAGTTGATGAGCGAAATAATGAACATAAAATGCTTGAGGGTTATCATTTAGAATAAGGGCCTTTAAACCATGAAATTCCCCTCTCATATTGGATGCCCCATCATAACCTTGACCACGTATCCTTTGTATACTCAACGAGTGTTTAGCTAGAATATCTTCAATGGCTACCTTCAGCAAAACTGCATTAGTGGATGTGACATGTTTGATGCCTATAAATCTTTCAATCACTTGGCCCAGCTTATCCACATATCGCACTGCAATAGCAACTTGTTCTTTTGTAGAAATATCACGGGATTCATCAACTATAAGTGAGAAGTAAGAGTTACCAATATCTTTCATTATATATGTTAAAGTTTGAGCTGATGCAGCAAAACATATTTCTTTCTGGACTTTTGGTGAAGTTAACTTCAAATTTGAGCTAGCATATGTAGATGCCACTGTCTTAATTTCCTCATTATGATCAGTTAGAAAATCAAGTAGCTCTAAATATTTTCCTCGATTATCTGAATTGGAAGACTCATCATGCCCCCGAAATGATAATCCCTGACGTAACAAAAATCTAACACAATCAATGGCTGCAGTCAACATGATCCTATATTGTTTTTTGTTCTTGTCATCTTTGCTTAACCATGAAGCTGGAACACTCTGTTCTTGGTTCTTCATCAAATCTCACTTTTTTGTCTAGATTTATTATGTACACTATTGTGATCTCCAACGTGACATAATAATTTTTCTTTCTTCTTCCAATTTTTGAAACCTTCTCCAATAAATGAATCCCCACCACCTTTACCTTTAATAATCTGCTCTTGAGGTTTAAATAGATAGCAATAAAGACAGTAAACAGCGTCTTTCTGCACATTGTACTCTAACCAATCAGAGTATTCATCAAACCAATTCGGATTGAACCTACGTGCAATATTTCCATATAAAGTTTGGGGAAATTGATGACTTCTCGGTTGATGGGGACCATTCAATAGATATGATCTCCGAATCTTATCTCTGTCATTTACATCATAACTCCAAATAGGAGGTCGAAGTCCTGGATCTACTGGGAGATTGTTTATGTCAATTTCTATTCGCTCTTTCCTCTTTAAATAACGCTCGATTTTCCTAAACCCTAAAATGAAATTTATTACCAAAGAAGAGCGACCGTCAATCAAAATATTTACATCATAACAAACAATGAAATAGCAAAATAACACAAAACAAGAATTCTAGAATTTTATCTAAATATTTCAAGTTGCATTTAGATTAGGTTGATTTAGACGTAAGCGGACAACAATTCAAGTTGTATTTAGATTTTAGAAATAGAAAAACAATACTTCCTAAATTGAATCTATTAGGAAAATGGAGTGTTGGTTGCTTAGGGCCGGTAATTAACAGTAAGAAGAATTTTCTAATCCAAAATTTTCTCAAGGATTTCAACATAAGTGATGCTCTATAATTTTCTCAAGGATTTCAAGTTGATAACAGAAAAGCAAATCAAAATTTTCTCAAGGATTTCAACAAAATTTTCTCAAGGATTTCAAAATTTTCTCAAGCAAATCAAAGCAAAATAGCAAATGAACCAAAAAATAACAAACAAAACAATCAAATAATGTATTCAAAAAATCAAAACTTACCTAGATCTCCTGAATCCTGAAGCCAGAGACCCTTACAAGTTGGGATTCACGAACGGACTACCGAAAACGGACGCCAGATCCGCTCCTGAAGCCAGAAACCCTCCTCTTGCACAGTTGCGCGAATCACCAAACTCGAAGCCGACGAAGCGAGCTTCTTTCCATCGTTCCCGAACGCGAACTTCTTCCCGAACGGTGAACGCGAACTTCTTCCCGAACGGCGAACGCGAACTTGCTTCTTCCAATCTTCCCTTGTTTTTTTTTTTTATTTTGGCGGGTTAGGTCAAAAGGGGGGGCAAAATAAAAAATTTTGATGTCAAGTTACCTAATTACCCCCCTCTCTAATAAATTTTTTTTTAAGGGGGGGCAATTGCCCCCCCTAAACATCAAACAGTTCCGCCCCTGGCTTCAATGTAGACGACTTTAACCGCACTCACTAAAAGCTTGACCTAGAGATTAGAACCTTTTTTTTATGGATGAACATAGGTTTAAGAATTGGGTAATAATTATGGATGAACATACACATATAAGATGCATGCATATAGTGGTGGTGTAGTAAGAATTTTTTTCATGTTGGGCATAATATTTTGTAAAAAAATCTTCAAAATTATAAAAATGTAAATCACGTAATTGATCCTTACGTAAATCTCATTAATTTTTGGGAGCTTTCTCTTTAAAAATAACTCATCCTCATGCTGCCATGGCTGGCAACGGGAATGACCTATCTCAGAAAAGCGCACATGCTTACAATTAGATCATAACAAACTAATTTCATCATAGCCTTTCACATGTAGTCACCGGCACCTTTATATACATAGGCACTACAACAAATATTATTGTACAAGTTGCTATTACATAAAAGAAGCTTTTCTACCATTACTATTCTCTAAAACCTTTCTCTTCTAAGCTTTCTGTACTGTTCCATCTTTCTCATTGTTTATAGACAACAACAAGAGGTCTTATGTTCTAATGTTGCGTAAGTGCTTGGTATGTGAGTTTCTCTAAATTTGCGTAAATGTCCCCATATTTAAGGAATATGGGATTGCATATTTAAGGAATATGTGATTGGTTGCATCAAAGTTTTAAGGTGTTTAGTTGTACAGAGCATTTAGTTATAAAAACAATTAAGCACATTTAGTTGGTTTTCATCAACTCATATAAATTTGCCTTCATTTGATATTTAACTATTTCATAAAAATTGGATACAATTTAACTTTTTTTCATGACTACATTTATTCTCCCACATGACCTAATTTTATAAACAACCTGATGAAACTTATTCATTCTAGCTATATCAATACATTGTATTTAACCCAAACAACTTGATCAATCCATCTCTAGCTACAACCATTACACCCAGAGCCAATTTTTAAGTTCCCCGCATCATAGACTACATTTAATTCTTCTACTTTCACAAGCAGAAAGGTTGCATCGAGTACAATAGGTATATGCACCTTTTATAGATCAACTACCTTTACATGCTAAAGATTTCCAATGAACCTACTGTGGTTTCTTATTGATCGGTTGAATACCATAAGTCATCTTAATTCTGTTGTTTGTTGCTTATAGATGATAACTAAAAAGGGAGAAGATGGATCATTTGGCTTTGGAGAAATGGAGGTAGATGGAGGTCAGTTAAGAATTTGTAGCTAGGGTGGAGATCAAGAGCTAGAAAGCCATTAGTGCTAGAAAATCAGCATAAGATTTATTATCCTGAGGAAGGAAATGGTCGGCCATGTTAGTGGGTTTAGTGCGGCTAAAGCTTTGAAACTCTTCAAAGTCAAAGGAGAAGACAAGAAATAGGATATCAGGAACGATTCAATAGGGGAAAATTTGAAAGTCATGAGGAAGTTTTCATATGAAGTCACATAAAGTAGAAGCTCTAGCTGCTATGATTAGCTAGATGAAGAAAGAAGCAAAAGTTCAGTCATGGGTACGGTTAAGTGGGGAAGCGAAGTGGATGTTTTTGCATGCATGGAAAAAGGAAAGAGAAGGAAATGAACAATGGTTGGTTTCACTCACATTTTAAAACCACGAATGGGGGTGAAGTCAAAGTGGGATTTCAAGAAAATATGAGAATGATGCCAAATTCAGTGAGATTTCTGCAAATTTTCTTGATTTCCTTGATAAGAGGTATGCAACTTTTGTTTTGGTCTTGAATTAGATTTTGTCTTATGTGGAGAGGTCAACAGATTATTATTGATGACTTTAAAAAATAACTATTCTTACAACATTTAAAGAGAAGACAAAAATATGGTTTTGAAGGATTACAAATAAAAGTCTTATTAAATGTTTGGAGTAAGTAATTATTAATTACACAATATGTATTTATTCAAAAGACTATCAAATATATCTCAAGCTATCTTTACGATCACACAGTAATATGTTGGCTCTACCAAAACTCATAATTTTTTTCCATCATGAAATGAAAAATATCAAAGACTTGGACCATGTAGTCACTTTATCTATGCTAAACCAAGATTTTATGGATGAGTAATCCAAACATATACAGAGATTAAAAAAAATTAAAAAATTATCTTAAAATTTCAAATTTGCCAACGTTCACATGAATGCAGAAGAATATAACTTTGCAAAAAACTTTGAACATGCCAAAAATTCATGAAAATACCATCAATATCAATTCTCAATAAATATTAGGGTGACTTCAATTTGATAGAATTAAGAACTTATCATAACAACTATCAAGCATATCATTTTCATTAATGAATAGTATACACATTATACAATGGGTTATCAACACTTTGTTAGAATTAAGTCCCTAATTATCAATAGATATCCCACCGACACCCTTTAAGAGTATTATATGCAAACTTAGAAAATATAATAAATAATAAGAAAAAAAATTTCTCAACTTTCCTCTATTATACAAATAACCTCACACTCAAGATCCATTAAAGTACTAGACATTTATAATGACAAGACCATGACATAAGATATTGTCGACAACTTTATAACTTCATTGAGAAACTTATGAAGGAGGGAAAATTAAAATATTTGGTACTTGCTCATCCATCGTAAGAATTAGATAATAAAGAATTAATGAAATCACCCCTTCACAATGAATCCAGGAGTACTCCTACTGGATCAATGTTTACCCATAGATGATACCAAACCTTACTAGAGTACAACTTTAAAATACTATAATCCTAGAACATGTGGTATGAAAAAAAGTAGAAGAATTTTGGTCAACGCATTACACTAGTTCAATAAAATCATTAGTTTTCACCAAGAGATCTAAAAATTATCTTTTCACCCATTTACAGAGATTCCATTGCTATAAGAAATACTAAATTAAGAAAAATTGAAGAACAAAAATAAATGAGAATGTTATAGACATCCCTGAACATGTGTCTTTCTCTTTTAGGAACTGGGTATAGTTGGTGCTTTCTGGTCCAACTGTTCAACTTTGAGGTGGAATCCCTAATTCTAAATGTTTATGCATTACTTTATGGAGGTGAGGGCTCTAGTAAGTCAACCAAGAATGACAAATATTGAATGGTTCTTTGGTAGCACAAGGAACCTCTTTGAGGGATTCCATATTCTATATTGATATTTGGTGTGACTTTACTTGATCAATGACTATAGTGGACTATATGGCTTTTTTAGTGTATGGAAGCACGTTTGAGTCTTCTTGTGATAACCTTTTGAGATATTGGGTTGATGAATTCCATTGATTGCTCGGCACTTGAGGAATTGACAAGTTTCTTTGAGAGTGCTCCTCTTGTAGGAAGGATGAGTCCTAATCTAAGGTGTCCTTTATAAACCATTAATATTTTTAAGAAAATAGAACAAAATTGATTAGATTTGGGAACTCTTATTTTTGTAGTCAAATGTTACATACTTAATAACATTGAATCTCAACAGAGATACAATATTTTATAATGGATTCAAAGATAAAAAATAGGATTTTAGAATATATCATTTATGTGATCATACATAATTAATGGAATAACTTATCATCTCATGATATGAATATAAAATTCCATAATAAGTGTTTGAAAAGAAAATTGAAGCATTGAATTTTCCATCCTTGTAATTAAACACATCCAGGAGAATAGTATGACATTTAAAAAGTTGAATATAATGTTCTACGAGGGGTTTATGAACTAGGATGAATTATGAAAAAATGCAACATTTCTACTGCCAAATATAATATAGAAAATGTCATTGTTATCTTAAGAGATAAAGAGAATGTTCTACAATAACATTTAAAAGTTGAAATGAATTTTATAAAATACCAATTACATTCTTAGAGATTTCTTTTTCTATTTATAATAACAAAAAAAATTATTTTAATCAAGATAGAGTTCTCAATTGCCCATGAGGACAAGCCCTTTGGATTAATAATATCTTAAGAGAAGTACTTTTAAGTTAATTCTTTATTTAAGTAGCAAACTATATCCTTTAATTACAAAGTTTAAGAAAAAGGATAGAAGTGAGAATTTTCAAAGGATAATGCTAAATATTGAACTTTTTTTAACAAGCTAAAAAGGAAAAGTAGGGGGTAGTGAATTTTGAGAAGCTCAGAGGTAATCCCTATCTATCCTTTATTGAGATTTAAATTTATTATGAATGCTAAAAAATTTTTAGAAAGGTGAGACTATATTCTTGTAAGGAGAGGACTTATGATTTTGGGTTTTCCTGAGAAATAGAAGTAAAGTGAATCATAATAAAATACTAACTTGAATTTAGCTTAATGGTATGTAGGATAAATAAATTTACCTTATATCTTTGCTCTCTTGGAAAGATTTTTAAGAATGCCTGAAACATCTAAACTTAAATTCCTTCCTTTAATAAGAATGCTAGTTATAACTCTTCCTAATCAATTTAAAACCTTGATGCATATCTAAGGTAATGCAAGATATGTATGCTATTCTTATTTTTTTTAATTTTAAATAGTGAGACTGACATCTAACAAAATTCCTAAATGGCCCCTCACCATGAGTTGTGTTTTTATAATTTTAAGCCTAAATTGAAATAATAATTTAATTACTTTAGTTAATTTCTAATGCAATGTATGCCAAATGACTTTATGCAATAAATTCGAATGTGCAATTTTGAAAAGGCTTAAAAGATAGGTTTTATCCTAAAGGAATAAAACTTTACTAAGTCAAAACAATACCATCATAGGTTGGGTAGTTTACTTCTACAAATAGTTGGGGATATTCATAAGATAGAATAGAATATTTATTATAAATATGAGACCCAAGGAGATTCTTGACTTTCTACATTGATTTTTTTTTTTTTTTTTTTTTTTGAGAAAGCATAAAGCAAATTCCATAGAAAAGAAATAAAGGGACCAGAAGAAGCCCCTAACGAATACAAGCAATAGATTCCTCCTTCAAAATTTTGATAAATGGAGAAGGAACATTATCAAGGATTAAATCGTCCCAAAAGAAAGAAGAAAAAGCAAAAGTTAGCACATAAGTCCGCTAACTTATTACAATCTCTATTGACATGATTGAAAATAATGAAATTAAAAGTGTCCACAAAAGAAAACATTTCCATACCTCGGCCTCCCTTCTTGAAAGATTTATGGATCAACTTGATAACATTCATATTATCACTTTCAATGATAGTGCCTTGAAATCCTTGCACCCGATCCTTGATCATCTCTTTGACTGAAGCTATAGCTTGATATTCCAAATAAGTAATATCCCAATGCAATTGAGATATACCATAGGCTGCTATAAATCTTCCTTTATGATCTCTAGCCACTTCTCCAATACCTCTTTTATAAGAATGAAATAATGAAGCATCTACATTCACCTTGATCCAATTAGGTGGAGGAGAATACCGACGATTTTCAAACAGAATATGCTGATTGGTACTCAACCGGCCTGTTTTGATATAATTCGAAGTATTAAGAACTCCTACATAGCTAACAGCTTCGACAGCTATGTAAAAAGAACTTCTTTCCTTCTTCCCGTACACAATTTCATTCCTATCCTTCCAAGTAAAGTAAACTGCATTGTAGAGTTAGCTAGAGAGAAATACATTTTGATCGGTAAGCCATTTATACATCTCTTCTTTGTTTTCTAATAGAGGAATGTAAAAGCCCCATTCGTTCAGTCGATGAACAACATCCACAATCTTCTGACATTTACACGTTAGATGGCTAATATTCTCCTCCTCATTACAACCTCTAGGACAGTTTGTAATCCTATGAATTCTTCTGTAAGATAAAAAAACATTGGAAGGCAAGGCGTTGTTTAAAACTCTCCACCAAAAAATTTCTACTCTCGCATATAGTTTTACTTTTTAAAACTATTTCCATTCAACAATGTCATTTGATTTATACACATTTTGATCAGCAGCCATGGATATAATAGTTCTTCCAGATTCCATGTGAATGAGTTCAAATTGATCTTCAATAAGATCCGAATTGATATCAATTTTACAGATTACGTCCAGCAGGTCCTTGCCGAAATATTTCTGAAGTTCAGGAATACTCCATTGATTTCCAGAAATTAAATTTACCAGTCTTAAAGTATCAACCACTTCTTCTTGAGTGTTAACAAATGTTGGCCATTTATTTAAGCATTTGTCCCAAATCAAGGTGTCTTCAAAAACATCAATAGAGTGACCATTTGCTACATTCCATCTCACAATATTTCTCAAAGATTTACTACCATCTTTGATAATTCTCCATGATGCAGAATTATATTTGTTTCTATTCTCAGCAACCCAACAGGAGCCATATTTTGGAAATAAAAATTTATACAATAAGGAATCATATTCTTTCATGTATTTCTAAGCTAATTTCGCTCTTATAGGACCCATTTTGCTAAGGCAGGAATGAATTCCTCTGCCGCCTTTTTCAACTGGTTCACACATCTTCTTCCAGCTAACATAATGCAGTACATGATCTTCATTAGCTTTATCACATATAAAATTTCGGCAAAGCTTCTCCACTTCTTGAAGAACAGCTCTCAGCACTAAAGACTCTGTTGAATGGAAAGAAGGGATCGAGAGAATAACATACTTTACCAAAGTAATTTTACCTACTAGTGAGATGAACTTAAGCCCCCAACTGTTAAGCTTTTTAATAATTTTGTCCAATATGAATTGGAATTCCACTTTAGACAGCCTTTTTAAAGCCAATTTTGTTCCTAGATAATTGAATTCCTTCACTTCTTTGAATCCCATGATGTCTTTAATTTTTCTTTTCTTCAAGCTAGAGACCGCTTTCCCAAAAAGCATACTAGATTTGCTTATGTTCACCTTTTGGCCAGTCCAACCGTAATAACTGTTGACAATACCTTTTATAGTTCTCACATTTTTGAGTTTAGCTTCAGCAAAGAAGATGATATCATCCGCGTACAATAAATGCAAAATTCTTGGGCTGTTACTGCTCACCAGAACGCCAAAATCATCCCTTTCCTTAATGGCATTAGAAAGAAGCTAAGAACATAAAATGAAAATGTAAGGAGACAAGGGGCACCCTTGTCTAAAACCACACCTATCTTTGATCCAGTTGGAAGGAATTCCATTAATTAAGATAGAGAAAGAAGGATTTTGAACACATTCCAAAATAAGCTTGGAGAAAAAATCCAGAAAACCAAAGTAACAAAGAATTTTTTGAAGAGTTGGCCACCCCATTGAATCATATGCTTGTTCCATGTCTAATTTAATAGAAACAAGCTCTTTAGAAGCTTTAAAGAACCTGAACTTATGTATAAGTTCTTGAGCTATCAAGATATGGTCTTGAAGAGATCTTACTCTAAGAAAGGAAGCTTGTTCAAATGAGATTAATTTTGGAATAACACCTTTTAATCTGTTAAGAAGAACTTTGGAAGCAATTTTGTACACTGTGTTACAAAGGCTAATAGGCCTATAATTATAAGCATGTTTTGGATTGTTAATTTTGGGAAACAGAACAATCAAAGTTCTCTTCCAATCCTTATTCATCTTAGTAGTTTCAAAGAAATTCCTCATAGCTTCCCAGAATTCAATTCTAATAATAGGCCAATAGAATTTTAGAAAATAATAAGAAACACCATCTTCACCTGGAGAAGATTCACCCGTGGTATCCTTAATAGCATTTTCAACTTCTTCAAAAATGATTTCTCTGTTCAACTGGCTTTTATCATCCTCATCCAGAAAATTGTGAATATCCGGCCAACCTTCAAGTGAGCACCTCCTATCACACCACTTGTCTTTAAACTATTGTAATAAAATGTCATCAATTTGGTTTTGATTTTCCACCATAATCTCGTTTCCATCCTTGATGCAAGGAATGAGATTGCTGTTCTTTCTAGCACTTGCCATTGAGTGAAAAAATTTTGAATTTTGGTATCCTTCACCTATCCATTTTACTTTGGATCGTTGTCTCCACCACGTGTTTAACCGAGCCAAAGTAGAGTTGAGCTCACTGATTTTAAATTTCAGAAGAGAATAATCTTCCATGGATAGCATACCAAAATCAAATTCTTTAGTTTGAAGAACAAGAATTTCTTCTTTGAGCAAGTCCTTCATATGATTCAACTCTTTGTGCTTAGCCTTATTCCAAAAGAATAAGGATTTGAGAGTCCTTTTAAACTTATAATTCAGAATTTCAGTTGGATATCCTGATTCTCTTTTCATCCATGCTTTTTTCACAACAGCAAAGGATGCCGGATACGAAGCCCACACTTCCTCGAATTTGATAGATCTTTTAGTATTGGAAGGAAAAATTGAAGTATTTAGGACGATAGGACAGTGATCAGACACAATTCTAGATAGATGTTTAAAAACCATCTGTTGATTACAATTCACCACAGCGGAATTGACCAAGATTCGATCCAATCTTTCCATTATCCGATCATAGCCTTTCTTATTATTACTCCATGTCATTCTAGGACCGGTGAAATTTAACTCATGAAGATCATTGAAAGTCATAAAGTATTTCATCTCTCGGCCCCAATGAGAAGGTAAATTTCCTGCCACCTATTTTGTCTTCTTTAGCCAAAAGATAAAAGAAATTTCCTCCAATCACCAAAGGCCAATCATTGGTGATATGTTTCTCCAAGCCATTCCGAAGAAATCTTCTTTGATACACATCTTTGCTGCCATATATAGTAGCTATTCTCCATTTCCCCTTGTTGAGGATATCCAAATCACCTACAATGAATTGAGATGATGACTCAATCATGTTGAAATTAGCTAGGCTGCTTCTCCATAGAGCAAGAATGCCTCCAGATAAACCAGCGGATGGAACAAAACTATAATTCCAACCAATACCAATCAGAGATTCCACATCTTTATGCTCAATAAGAACTAGTTTAGTCTCCAATAGCCCAACAAAAAGAACATTTTGATCTTTAACCACCTCCTTGAGGTAGAGAGAAGCCCTCTTTTTCTTGGCTCCTCTACAATTCCAAAATAAGATGGAATTCATTTATGGATCAGAGGGGAATAAATTCCCCCTTTCTCCTTTGCCTCTTCTTCATTCTTCCTGCCCCTTGTCTTCAGGCTGATAGGTCCCAGGTTCTTTAACTGCTTTGTTCCTTTCTTCTTGACAATAGAAATGATATCTTCACAAGCCTTAGATACAACATCAACTGGCTCTGCCTGAATGACTTCATGTGCATTCGATTGTAGACTTTCCTCAACTATTTCACCTTCCTCTTCTATATCTCCCAGAATTTTGAACTTATTATTTATATCCGGAGTTATAACATCAGAAACCTCTCCAAATCTGGTTCCCATTACATCATAGCAGATATCAACATTAGGATTGGATTATGTTATCTCATATTCTACATTTTGATTTAGGCAACTTGAATTGGATGAATTTTGTTTTAACAAAATATTCCTAGCAGTTGTACTGATTGTATTGCTTGTTTTAACAGCTTCTTTTGTTCTCCCCTCCAAACTAGAATTGGCCTTTATCATTTCCTTGCTCCCAGTAACTTTTTTATGATTCTTCTTGGCTTTGTAGTCCACATGAATCCAAGGACCATAGCCATCTCCTATGCCAATATAAATAGGAACCTGATCTTGAGTAATTTTGCTTATATCTCATGCTCCCACTTTACCTTTATTGGTTTGAGCTTCAATCCCTTGTTTAGACCCGTTTGAAGTATATTTCTTCAAACATTCCTCCCTTAAGTGACCAAGGCTTACCACAGTTAAAACAGAATGTTGGCAACCTTTCATATTCAATGTTCTGGTAAAATTTTCCAAGTTCTTCTTCAACCCAAACACCCGTGGGTAACTTCTCGTCGAGTTTGATTCTCACACAAACCCTTGTGAATTCTCTTCTAGACCACTGGAACATGTTACCATCGATCAGGTAAGGAGTCCCCACCATGGAAGCAATTCTACAAACATTCACTTCATCCCAGCATTGAAGTGAAGATTTGGCATCCGGATCCAAATTGGGGCTGTGAGGCCTTTGAATGAAGTAGGTGAAAAAGTTGCTGACCACCTGTTCATACCCACTATGATTCCATTCACATACCAGGGAACTGAAGCAATTATTTCCTCCAAAGCTTCTTGATCCTCAAAGGCACAAAGCACCCATCCAAGTCCTAGTTGAGTTAAATGAAATTTGTCGAACCTGGACCATTGTTTCCTTTAACTCAATACTAATGACATTGAAATTGATATTATTACCAAAGATCTTTATCACCAGAGACTTTTTAAGTCTGTTTGAATTATCAATTTCATTTCCAACATGAAGTTTAACAGCTCCGTCTTCATTCATAAAATTTTCTCTAAAACTAAGTTCAGAGACTTTGATATTATCCTTCTTCTTCCAAGCATTCACCACCTGTTTTTCAGTTACAGGATTAGAACTTTTAACATTATTTATTTGAATGCAATTCCCAAGTTCTCCAGATTCGCATTCCCAAACTTTGATCAAGTCAGAGCTCCGATCAGCCTTATCTACTCCTTCAAGTTTCTTAGAATTCATATTGACTACTTCTATAACCAGATCATCAATAATCTGGTTATCTTTCTTAGCACCATACAAAGCTTCCTTATTAGCTTCTGCCGCATTCTTACAAGAAGTTTGAGGACAATCCTCTTTTTGGAGCTGGTAACCTTTGTGGAGAATTACTTTTTGTTTACTGAGAACCTTCAATTTTGAATCTTCCATTAAAATTTGTTTACCTTTGCCAATGCAGTCAACAATCTTCTTCTTTTCTTCAAAATCACCTTCCTTGATAACCAGAGGCTGATCTTTGTTATACCAGAACATATTTTCCTTCTCGCGTCCAATGTCTCCAAAAGCAGGTGGAGATGAATCGAATTAACGCGAGATCTTATGTGACGATGAAGGAGGGTGACGGAGGTTGACTGAGACTCCGGGAGCCTAAGTCCGGCGATCCTCCGACACCATTCGCGTCGAGCGGAGAAATTTTGAATAGAAAATTCAAAAATCTTCTTCAACGAAAACAATGGTGTTCTCTCTCTAAAAAATGGTGTTCCTCTCAATTGATCGTTTCTTCTACATTGATTATCTTGCTAATTTATTAAGCAAAATGTTTATTATTTAGTAATAAGAAGAAAACTATTTTTATTCCTAAGAGTATAACAAAAAATCTTGAAAATGTTTACATGCAAACAAAAAAAAAGATGAATGCAGAATGACCAACCTTCTTCCTAAGTCCGTGCCTAGTTCTCACACCTTTTGATGGGTCTCCTAAAATTAACTCTTTAGGATTACTAGAAGAGTATCTCATTCTCTAGGCATGTCTTTCTGAGATTCTACCCTTTCTCCTTTGGTCATAGTTTATACTCCATGAATTTTCTCTACTTCATCTTCTTCAATTTTAGATTTAAATGGCTTGTCTGATTCATCAAATACTATATGGGTGAACTCTGCTACTACTAGTGTTCTCTTATTGAAGATTCTATAGGCCTTACCTATATATGAATAACCTAAGAAGAAACCCTCATCAGACTTGAGATCAAATTTTCCTAAGGGAAGTTTGCCATTAATTAAGATAAAGCACTTGCAATAAAAGACATGTAAGTGTGAAAGATTTGGTATCCGACCCTTAAAGAGTTCATAAGGTGTTTTATTCATCTTCAATCAAATGTTCACCCTATTTAAGACATAACATGCCGTATTTACTGCTTCTGCCCAAAATTATCTAGGAAGGATGTACTTAGCTAACATTGCTTTAACAGCTTCTACTAAGGTTCTATTCTTTCTTTCTACTTTTCCATTTTGCTGAGGTGTTCTAGGGGCTTAGAAATTATGCCCTATTCCTATCTCTTGACAGAATGATTCAAATTTTTCATTTTGAAACTCTCCATCATGATCATTGGATTGTTGAGATTTCACATCCTAATTTTTATTGAATCTAAGTGGAGAAAATCTTAAATTCCTAAAACAACTCATTCTTGTGTGCTAAGAATCTTACCAAAGTGAATCTAGTGAAGTCGTCTATAATTATAAATCCTTAATTCTTCCTACCCAGACTAGCTATGCTAACAGGTTCAAATAAGTCTATGTGAAGGATTCCTAGAGGCCTAGAAGTGTTCACATCTTTGATTGGGTGGAAGGATGATTTTATTTGTTTTTCTAGTTAGCAGGCATCGCATAGATGATACTTAGTGAAGTCTAACTTAGGTAGGCCTCTAACTAGGTTTTTCTAAGTGATATTTATAAGTATTTTCATACTAGCATGGCATAGTCTCCTATGACATAGCCACGAGTCATCTATTATTATTTTTAAGCAAAGTGAATTTGAATTTTCATTGCACTCAAGATCTAACATGTAAACATTGTTCATATGTTTTCCTTCCAAAATAAGTTTGTCATTTAAACTAATCAAGCATTTGTTAGAAAGAAATTTTATGTCAAAACCTTTGTCACATAATTGACTAATGCTAAATAGGTTATGCTTTAAACCATCAACTAATAAAACATTCTCAATTAAAAACTCTTAGCATTTCCAACAATACCTGAGCCCAACACTTTTCTGGTGGTGTTGTCTCTCAACGTTACTTTGCCTCCAGTCCTGGTCTCCAATATAATGAACTTTTTCATGTCTCTAGTCATATGTCGTGAACAGCCACTATTCATGTACCACATGCTCTCACTAGGTCTTTATCATAACATCCCTACAATGTTATATAAGGGTTAGATTTGGGAACCCAAGTGAGTTTGGGTTCGTCCTTATGCTTGCATGAATGAGATGTATGCATGTTATAATATGATGAATGTAATTTAGGTCTCCATATTAGGTTTGTCCTATGGTGAATCATGCACGTGTGGGCTATATGACCTAACATGCCACAAGAGAAGCATCTAACACAGGGAAATGAGTTCACTAACCTGTGTGGGTGGTGATGCCTCTTCCTAAAGTTCTGTGATGCATGCAATACTGGGGGTTGCCTGGTTGGGCTAATTTAGATGATGTATTTTCTTTTTCAAGTGCTATGATTTTTTGTTTAAATGTGTTATTTCAATATTCCGATCCTACAACTTCCACTTTTAGCTGATGTTCACTGCTATATATCTCCCATGCAAGTTCCTCTAATTTCTTATACTTTGTTTCTAATTCAACATGTAATATGTTCAAGTATTTATGTGCATCAGTTAATTCAATATGCTTCTTATTTAATGTATCAAACTCATCAAGCAAGGACATATGATCTCTATCTAAATCAAAATTTTCTTTAACTAAGTTAGCATGCTCAGTTTATATAGTAATAAACTTAATATTAAGACTAGCATGCATTTTCTTTAACTTCCTATATGAGTCATTAATTTTCTCAGAAATAAGCAGCAAATCTTCATATCAAAGTTGTCATACCTCGTATTAATCTGATTGATCAAGATTATCATTAGCCATTAGATACAAATTCATTACCTCCTCCTCTGCTTCTTCTTCTGATGATTCTATGGCAGTGTCTGCCCAAAATACCTTCTTTGTCTTCATCTTTCCTTTCTTATTTTTAGCTTTCTCCTCACCTTTTTCATTAGGTTGTTGACTCTTTAAGTTGGGGTAATCAACTCGGAGGTGATCTAGTTTCTTGCACTCAAAACAAATCATGTCAGATGAACTTTAGTAGTCTCAAGATTTTACCTTTATTCCAATTGTTTTGATGACGCCTTTATTTTCTTTTGAAAAAGTTCTTGAACTATCGGGTCATCAAGGCTATGTCATCTTCTTCCTCCACTGTAGAACTTTCACTTTCCAACATGTTTACTTTCAATGCCACCATCCACTCATTCTTCTTTTCACCTGCATCACTTTGCCTTTGACTCACTCCTTACTCGTACGTAATGAGTGACCCAAGAAAATTTTCAATAGAATAAATGTTTAAATCTTTAGATTCAGTGATTGTAATAATTTTAGCATCATAGAAACTAGGTAAGCATCTAAGAATATAATTAACTTTTTTATAATTTTAAATTTTACTACCTAAAGCATATAAGGATGTCACTATTTGGGTGAACCTAGTATACAGGTCAGATATTATTTCACTAGGTTTCATACTGAAGAGTTCATAATCATGCAATAGAATGTTAAATCTAGACTATTTAACCTCACTAGTTCATTCATACGTGATACACAGTCTATCCCAAATCTCCTTACCAGTAGCACAGGTAGATACTCTCATGTAGTCCTCATATTTTAATGGACAAAAGAAATAGTTTAAGCACTTTACATTTAATTGAGCCAAATCCCTATCCTCATTGCTCCATTCACTAAAAGGTACTTGAGTTTTCACGCCATTCATAAGTTTAAATGGTGCAATGTATACTTCTTTAACCAACATCCACATACGATTGTCTATAGACTGTAAAAAATTAGACATTCTAATTTTCCAGAAATGAAACGGGATATTTTCAAAAAGAGGTGGATGGGTAATTGAATAGCCCTCAGCAGTATTAAAATTACCAAAATGAGACTATCAATTTATCAAGGTTTTCTAAAACTTTATTTTTGAAACAAAGCTTTGATACCATTTAAAATTACGAGATGCGTCGAGAGGGGGGTGAATTGGAATTTTGTTGCAATAAAAAGACAATCCTAAACATGAGTTCTAATTTTTTGTGTTTTTAAATTTTAAACAAGAAAATTAATTAATACAAAAGCAAATGCTTAAAACACAATTTGTAACAAGAGGTAATGAAAAATTAACTTGCTCAACAATGATTTTCACCGAGCAATTTTAACAAAAATAAAGTGCAAAATATAAATAAAGTACAATAAGGAAAAATCACACCAGAGAATTTAAAGTGGTTTGGTCACTTGACCTATGTCCATTCCCAAGAGTCCTCCACTCCAGGAATTTCACTACTAAATAGTAATTTTCCTTTTTTCCCCCACAACTAGGCGGAGAATCCTTTATAAACCTCCCTTTCACCAACCATACATGACGGAGTGCCAAGCACTTTGTCACCTTCCTGATGATGATAGCATGCCTTCTCATTTTTCTCCCTCCTGTAGAAGACAGAGTACCTTAGAGGACACAGACGTAGAAGAATTTCTCCCTCAGAGAGCCTTTCACAAGATCTTCTCATGCCACAGGAGGAGCAAAGTGCAGCAAGCTTGGAGCAACTGTGTGATCTCCCTTACACTCCTTCTCCCTCACAAAGCTCACCTTCTCCTTCCTTTCATCAACCCAAAATCTTCTCATGAGCTCTCTCTCAAGGAATCCTCCTCTAATCATGTTCCTCTCTCTCACATTCTCTTCAAAAAATAGAAGTTTTGATACTTAAAGTAGGCTCCATGAAACCCTTAAAATTTCAATTTAGCCATTATGATCGTACATTATGATTTAATATCATACAATATGAATAGTACAAAATAGCATTCATCCTGGAACAAAGGTTTACAAATAGGCAAAAATTCTAAATACTATCATACTTTACAATATAAACCCATACATTACGATATATAAAATCCTTCTATTCCTATAGGACCATTGTTGGGATGAAAAAAACTCATCTCTATACATCGTATGGAAAACCCACTTCATATAGTATAATTAGTTCAAAATCAAGGGCTCATTCGGTACGATGTCCGGGACGATCGAAAATAGCCTCAGTGCATCGTACAATACGAACGATGTCGTAAAGTAAGATAACCAATCAAAAATTAATCCTTGATTTATGCACTAATTTCAGGAATAATTTAAGTAAGTGTTCAAAAAATATCATATAGTATGATTAGTTCAAAATTTTTTTGTTCATAAATTATTCTGGCAGCTAGGGTTTTTAATTAGAAACATATCATACGGTATGATATAAATCGTACAATATGACTTGTTTATAGATAGTTGTTTAAGCCAGGTCAGATCGTACAGTACAATCTAAACTCATACAGTATGATCAATAGATAAAAAAAATTATTTTATTTTTAAAACCCTCTCCCATTGTGTGTGTGCATGGTTGCTCAGTCTTGTATATAATTGTTGCCAGACTCAAAAAATAATGATAATAATAATAAATGAAAATTTATAATATTATAAACTCCAACTCCTACTCTATCCAGTCTTGAGTAACTTGTGATCTCCGTGAAATGTTAGTACTCATAGATAAGAGCAGAAATCAAAAGTATTTGCAAACATATCCTTTAACTCTGACCATTATGTGATTAGGTCATTTGTTTTAAAGAAGAAAGTAGAGATCCCTAGGGTAGACTTAGGAATTTTTTTGAACTTAAGGACTGAAGGGATTAGAGCCCATACCTTGACCAATTCTTCTGATTTTGACTGGACTGAAATAAATAATGTTATTAGAGAACATGGTGGAGTAACTCATGTACCCAAAGTATCAACTCTTAGTAAAAAGGCCCGAATCATACAGCATGTTCTTCGTACTTCTATTATACTTAAAGCTGATGATCGAGTAAACATTGCACCTCTTCTTTCTACAGTGACCTATCTAATTATGACTAGCCAACCCATAGATGAAGCCCCATTAATCATTGACTACCTTTATGGACTTTCTGAGATTGGCCATGTCTCCCATAAGAGAAAGAAAAATATTGCCTTAGGACATCTTGTGACTTACATTTTGGAGAAGAAGTATGATCTAGTTCATCCAATTCAAGATTTTAAAGAACCTCTCTACTATAATGATGGATCTTTTAGAGAAATCTTCCATAAAGAAACACATGTTATTAGTGACTCAGAGGAGGAACCTGAACCTGCGCCTGCACCTCCACCTGCACCTGCTGGTGAACCAAATTACCAAGATTTGGTTCATATATTTGATTATATAGAGACTCATTTTGATCAAAGATTTGATCAAATGTAAACTCACTTACAACAACAGGATGCTAAGCACAATCAGGACATGGGATGGATGCGAGAGCAGCTAGATGATATAAGTTCCAATATGCTTATGATAAGCAATTATTTTAATTTCTTTAATGCTCCACCTCCTCCTCCAAATCAGGGCCCATTAGAGTGATTCATGTACTTCCTTATGAACTTCTTTAATTTATGTACTTGTGATGAGATTGATTGTGATGTGATGTGTTTTAGTGTGATGTGTTTTAGTTATGTGTTAACATTTGTGTTTTATATTTTTAGTTCAAATTGTAAGTGTATTGATATCATTTCTGCTGATTGTAATATTCATCATCATGATATCAATATAAGTTATCTTGTCTTAATTTTAATCTTGTTTTAAAATGTGTATTAGCCTTTATGAAAATCCCTAAAATTTTTTATCTTACAAGTGTTATACCTTGAAGTGCAATACAAAATTAAATTCATTAGAAAATCTATTTTTTCTAAATTTAAGTTGTGCTTATAACTTGATGTAATTAAGAATATCAATCTTATGTCTCTTGTTAGACTAATTTAAATTTTAATATTATTATTACAAATTGTGATGTTTTCTTATTTTGTATTTTTATTATCAATATAAATATTATTGTACTTAGAGAAATTTAAAATTTAATATTATTGATTTTAGAAAGATTGAGAATACACTTGAAAATGTACAAATGTATAAAAATCAAAAAGAATGCGCAATGGTTCACAATTTGAAAAAGAGGCACAAAATAAGCCCACAAGTAAAAAGATGCACAAAAAAGGTGCCACAAATATTGAAAAGATGTGCAAAGCGCCACAAGTTGTATTTTATTCAAATTCCTTCCTTAATCTTTCAATTTTTTAATTCAAATTAATCTTCTGCACGATTTTATTTCGTATTGAAATTTGAAATATATAAATTTTATATTCATACTTTATACATGATATTCTTTATCTCAATGTCTAAATTGACTCATGTTTTTGAAAATCTTCTTTACTATCGATGTTATATCTCTTCTTAAATCCTATGAATCATTCTATTTGCCTAATGATTTGATTTTATTTGCAAAATTTATTTCAACCACTTTTAAGGATCTCTTATAAAAAGATTATCATATGACTTCTCACATTTTTGTTCTTTTTCTTCTTCTCTTTTTGTTGTTGTCAAAAAGGGGGAGAAAATATTATTTGTTCTCGTATTTTGTTCGTATTTTTGTTTCATATCATATCTGTTTGTATTTTTTTAAATAATAATAAAAAAGATAGATAAAATTGTGCAATGCATCTTTATTTTCCCATATTTATCAATTCAGGGGGAGTTTTGGAGATTCTTAGAATTTGAAAATTATATAAATAATAACTATTCTGCCATCATCAAAAAGGGGAAGATTATTAAGAGAGTTGTTATTTGCATGTTTTACATTCTTGCAATTTGTATAGTTTTGATGATTTCAAATATTATTATTTTAAGTATCATATTTTTCTAACACTTTTTGGAATAATTATTTTTGCTCTTGTGTGGACTAACATTTCAAGAAAATTGAACTCCAGACTAAAGAAGACTTCAAATCAAATTCAGCATGAGATAGCTTGTAAATTGAAGTTTGTATTTTTCATTTTATTGAGTTTGAGAGAGTATGATTGTAATTGAGTAGATTAGGACACACACACTTGGGGAGATCTTTAAAAAATCATACTGATCGTATGGGACGAACCAAGTTCGTACGGGACGATCAAGTCAATTATCCCCTCGGAAGAGAAATGGAATGAACAGGAAGTGAGAAAACTTTTCTTAAGTCCTGATCGTCCAGACGAATTTCCTTATTCGTCCCTGGATGAGGTGCTCTGTATTCTCACTTTGAACTGTTCATCCAGACGAAGTGTATCATTCATCCCTGAACGAAGTCGTCTGGACACTTGAGTTAAATTAATCATCCAGATGATCCATCCTGCTCATCCCTGGACAAAGTTCTCAGAACACATGACTTGAACTATTCATCCAGACGAACATTCATATTCGTCCCAGGATGAAGTCCTCTATTCCCTGATAATTTGGGTGCGTCCTGCAGTTTCGTCAGAATGAACCCTTGATATAATTATTCATCCCTAGACAAACTTATTTCGTACAGGACAATGATCGGGTATGAAGTCAGTTCGTATCAATATACATTGGGTTCATATACAACTGATTTAACACTATTCGTACGGGACGATCTAAAGATCGTTCAGGATGATTGACTGTGTACAGACTTGAAAGTTAGCAGTTTTTGGATGGTTTTTCGTGTCTTTCCTATATAAAGTCCACTTAAAACTGTCTTGTAATCTTTTTGCCTACTGATCTTTATGTTAACTAAAGGGAGAGTGAAGGAGAGAGTGTGAGAGAGTGTTTGAAGGAGGATTCTTACTACTGGAGCATGAAGAATTCACTTGGTACTCAAAGGTAAGAATCTCCAATTGTGATTTGTGATTACTTCACTCCTTTCTCTCATCCTTCAAGATTTCTTGTGAGAATATCTGTCAAGGAGATCTGGTTCTCTGTCGACACTTGGAGAGTGTGAACAGCCAAAGGATTCTCTGCCTACACTTGGAGAGTGTGAAAGGACGGACAGTTCTCTGCCAACACTAGGAGAGTGTAAAAGGATGGAGGGTTCTCTGCCAACATTGGGAGAGTATAAAAGGATGACGGTTCTCTGCCAACACTGGGAGAGTGTAAAAGGACGACGATTCTCTGCCGCACCGGGTAGTGGTGGAAGAGAGTTTTGTAAAAGGCTTCTCCGCCTTGCTGTGGGTGCAAAAGGAGAGTCACTAGTGGTATTAGTGCAATACTCAGAGGGTGCCTACAGGGAGTTGATGTAGGTCATGTTTGACCGAACCACTATAAATCTTATGACTTTTTATTTTCTGTTACTTTTGTTTTTACTTTTTAAATTTATCGTTGAAAAACCTTTTCTACAAAAACTCACTAAAGTTATTATTGGTTCAATTTTAAAAAGAGTTATAAATTTTTAATTACCAATTCACCCCCCCCCCCCCCTCTCGGTTAGCCACTGGGATATAAGCTTAGGTCAAACAACCTAATTCATATTGAATAAGTTTCAACAAATAGATATATCACTAGGTAAGTGAGGGTGCGCAGATTGATAATCATGTAAGTTGTGATTCCAGTAGTTTTGTAGCGAAGATAGGGAGATCGATCAACCATCTCAGTGAATTGAGGGTTGACAGCTTCCCTCGAGGAGCTTCCAGTAAGCATACTAGAATGCTTTCCACTAGCCGTTGAAAGTATAAGGGAGAGGAAGGATTGAACCAATTATTGTGAGAGGAAGGATTGAACCAATTATTGTGAGGAAAAATGGTTCAAAAAATTTTATTTATTAAGAATCGGCCAAATCACCCAGTATGATCTTTGAATCATTCGAGACAACTAGAAACAATAATGACATCCAGGATGATTTTTCAAAAAGGTGGTCATATCATCCAGGTTGATCGGACATCATCTGGGATGATTAGACGCAGGCGATCGGCCCGAGGAGTAAGCTAATATGATTTTTGACTATATGGATCATCCAGGATGAACAGGTGTATCATTCAGGATGATGGGAAATAATGAATCGTATCAATCAAATTTAAAATGTTTAACCATTTTTGCCACATGGATAATCCAAGATGAATAGGTGGATCAGTTAGGACAACCACCAATAATTGAGCTAAATTCGATCAGATCATTTAGGACAATGTGGATCATCTAGAATAATCTCAAATAATAGAGTCAGATCACCTGTCAAATAGATGATGTGTAGTGTATTGATGACATCGTTTAGAATAATAGGAAAATCATCAGGGACGATGTGAATAAAAATAATGAAAACCTAAAGATGGATGAAGATTATCAGAAGAGGTCCAAAAATAAATAAAGCATAAAAAATGAGCTAAAACACAACAAAAGATTAATAAAAATAGTAAACATATTTAAAAAAAATAGTTTTTTTTAATCAATGCTAGACAATAATAAATTTTCATTGTGATAGAATTAAAAATTATTAAAAAAAATAATTAATATTGCCAAATCTAAAAAATAGTTGAGCAACCTATCCTGTTAACCCCAACTCGGAGTTTGTATAGGGTAAAACCATCTTTTGAAAATAAAGATCTAATTAAAAAAACAATCTAATAAGAAAAGTGATCCGTTCAAAACTTCGCTAAAAAAAATGTCTGATAGAATAATATAACAAAGTAATTGGTCATGATCAAGAGGTTCAAAAATTAAGTCTTTTGAAAATATCAAGTGACACATGAGTTCTTCTGATATTTAAATATTTGAAAAAGAAGGAAGCTTGATTTCATATGGGCTCATTTTGTGCCTCTTATCAATTATTTGGCACTCTTTGCATATTTTTTTTATTTTTGATATAGTTTGTGAATCTTTCAATAATTTGGTGATCATTGCGCATCTTCTCTATTTTTTTATTTGGACTCATTTTATGCCTCTTGTCTTTTTATAAGCTAGTTTCTTTTTAAAACTTTTAAAGACTCCCAGTTGTGAGAATATCTTCCAGATTATAGAGATGAAAAACTCACTCTATTATAAGGAGGAGTAAACCACAAAGTAGAATCATATTCATATGATAAATGCAGCAACATAATCAAGAAAGCTTGAAAGTGATTTAATGATCATGTACATTATTTATATGAGATAGATTACCCTAAGAATAGAGAAAAGAACTCAATTTTAAAGCACAATTGTTAATATGAAATAGATTTTTATTTAGAAAAGAAAATTACACCACTAAGAGGAGATAGAGAAAGGGAAATAATTAATGGTGTTTCTTCCTTTAAAGTATTTAGGTATGTCAATCATTAATTACAATTTTTAAAAAATAAAAGCTAGGCAAAACATAACCATGGAAACCCTAAATAGGGCATCCTAGTTAAGGCAGCCATCATTAAGCTCATAGTCCTGGATGATATTTGTATCAGCCGGGATGATAGGCTCAAATAAAAAACAATCAGCCATGAGATCTATTTAGGTACGATTTATTTTTGGACATCGTCCAGGATGATGCAACATAATTATGCCTAAATTAATCAAGTAATTAAGGAAAGAAATTAAGGTTTGATTGCTCGATCATATCATCATAGACAATCATAGAATCTGCCGGGAAGATTAGTTCAAAAACCTTAACTATTCCTAGACGATCACACATCGGCCAGCTGCTATTCAGGGCGGTGCTCTGGATGATTTTCACATATTTAAACTAATCATCCAGGATGATCGTTAGATTGGCCTGGACAATCAAGCCATTTTTCTATCATCCAGACATCCTTTCAGTGAGATTATCTGGATGATATTCAATGATTTATACTAATCGTACATGACGATATCCTATCGTCCTGGATGATATAAACAAATTTCTTCTGATCGTCCCAGATTATCCTGGCTGATTGAGCTAAAATTATACTGATCGAACAGGACGATCTCCAGATCGCCCTGGATGATAATGTCGATTTGTTGCAATTAAGAGCTATTCTGAAGCTCTTCTATATAAGATCTCTTATATCACCTATGAGGGTATCTTTTGCTATTGTCTTGACCCGAGAGAACCTAGAGGAGAGGGGGAGAGAGGGAGAGGGAGAGAGGATCTTATGAGGGGGAGTTTGTGAGGGGTTTCACAAAGGTTACTCCAAGCATTGATTTATGTCATCTTCTCTGATCATATTCCCTTATCCTTGGAGGGTTGAGAGAGGTCCACTTCAACAATAGATCAAGGTCCTCTGCCTACTTCACAAGGAAGCAAAAGGAGTTAAGTTCTCTACCTCACCAGTGTCGGTGGAAAGGAGGTTTTGTAAAGGCTTCTTTGCCTCACTGTGGGAGAAAAAGGAGAGTCACTGAGTTTAGTGGAATACCTGGAGGGCACTTCTAGGGAGTGGACGTAGGTCAAGTTGATCGAACCACTATAAATTTATGTCTTCTTTACTATTGCTTTTTTCGCATTTAATTTTGGCACTTTAAATTTCTTTGTGGTGAATTTTGGTTTGGTTTGATTTTATTATTATTATTATTATTGAAAGGTTTTTTAAAATACCAATTCACCCCCCCCCCCCTCCCTTCTTGGTTAACCTTAGGCTAGTTCATAAGGGCTTAACATACCTAACAAACTTTCAACATATACCAAAAATAAGTAAGAGCCACCATAACTTAGCAATCCATATTAATCAAGTATTTAATAATAATTTCTTCCAATGATAAAGAAAAAATATTAAGATAAGGTAAATTCATTTGTATGGTTGTCCAATAAGATGGTTCAAAATACACAAGTTTCCACAATGTAGTAAGCAATATTTTTAAACTACTAATTAAAATAAAATAACATCAAGGAAATAAAACAGTAAGCACTTTAGATTCATATCTTAAAATAGATAGATTTTTTTCTCAAGCCCTTATACCTCCTAATAGTTATCAAAATTCATAATTCAAGCTCTTGATTTCTTGCAATAACATATCAAATACAGGCCCTTATGACTCCCAAATGTATAGCTCTACAAATATTTAGAAATTTTATACCCTTACGAATCCCAACATATAACACATCAAAAATTTCATTAGCCATCAGTATTCATCCATATTCACATATTTCACAAACATAAACATATAAATAAATGCATTTTCATTTATACTACTCATTGTCAGAGTTATGACAGGATTTCACAGCATCTTTATTAACATACAAACAAAAAAAAATTCAAGCAAAAAAGCCCCATATAATATTTATAATTTGTTAGAAATTCACTAGATTACCACACATTATTCATGGCTGGATTTCCAAAAAATTATTATATTACAATGCTATTTATAGGTGTCAGAACATTTAACCACATCATTAAAATAATGTATTATAAAAACTACATCATGAAAATTCATAAATAAAATATTAGATCATGTAAATTATGGCTTGCTATAGTATAGCAATCATTACACGATAAAGATTTGCCGAGTAATTAAATATACCCAAATTTGCATCAATATTTTAATTAAAATAATATAAAATTTAACAAAACTTGGAATTATAAAAAATTGAGATAAACAAAATGTAACCTAACTCGACCCAGACAATTTTTAGAACTATCCTGATGGTCAAAATAGACCTAAAGCCACATGAAATGGCTTTTCTCTATCTAGAATGTTCTCTCTTACTCTTTCTAGCAGGCTGCTCTATGGGGAGACGCTTTTAGCAAATGTAAATTAAGCAAATTTTGATATTTTATAAATATTTAATGATAATATCTTAGCTTTATCTTTATAGAGCATGACACTGCAATGCCTAGACACAACGTCGCAGTGTCTGATAAGAGAAACTATCTAACACATAATCTTGAAGTTACTTTTATGGAATTTCTTTTAAAAACCTGGAGTCATTCTTTGTATAGAATAAGATGTGAGATCTTTACTGATAATCTGAATTTGAAGTGTATTTTTACCTAGAAGGATCAAAATTTGAGGCAAAGAAAATGGCATGAGCTGATCATAGACTATGATCAGACTATTCATTGTTAGCCTGGAAAGGCTAATGTTGTAGTGAATGCTATAAATAGAAAATATTTTGAATTACCTTATATTCAATTTAGTTCTAATGAATATCTAATTCAGGAAAAATACTTCAAAATATCTTATGTTAGGCTTTAAAGTTTTGAAATTTTTTTTTTTTTTAGTTATTCATTTTATTAAAAATTTGGGGCTTATATTTCATTAATCATAAGATTGAAAAATAACTGGGAGGTGGGGGTTTATGATGTAGTAAATTAGTCTCAAACCTTAAAACTTATTTTATTCCTTTAAACTAAAAATTAGAAGTATTATTATTGGTTTGCATGAGCCTAAAAGGGGGTGAATTGGGTATTTAAAAAATTTACACAAACTTTAAACTATTTTTACCAAAGAAATACCATGATGCTCATAGAAAACTTAAGTATTAACATAAGATAAAAATTAGAAGTGAAAAAAATTTAAAAAAAAAAAACATAAAAATTTGAAATGATTTTTACATGGTTCAATTGTAGCTAGCCAACATCCATGCTTATGTTTCCTCCACATTTAGGATTGTATAGATAGCCTACACAAACAAAATTGTTACTCCTTTGATAAGTGGAGGAGCCTTTACATTTCTCTCTCAGAAAATTTCCCCTTTCATCGAGACAACCTCCCATGGGTATTATCCATTAGAATACTCCAACATAATGTAGGAATAATCAAATATAAATCAATCAATACAATAGAAAAATGAATTCTTACATGTGGATTTCCCAAAGTGTGAAGAAGTAAAGCACATCAAACTATAAACCTTGATAAGGTTTAAGAAAATAAGTTTTTAACCCTCTCAAACTGATCTATAGAAAACTTTCTTGCAAAATCATTCAATAGGGCTTTGTGGCAAAATTTCTCATTATTGGATATGTTTGGAGTGAAAAAGCAATCCTATTACCTAGGTATTAGAAATTTAACATCAAGGGCTTCTAATGACTAACTAAATTATTTATAATTAGTAATTCCATATGCTTATTAACTACATACATTCAAAAATGGAGTGAAACTTGACATTAATTAGGTTTCTAATTGCTATAATACTCCATTAAAACTTTCTATATTTTTATATTTTCAAAGACGGGTAAACTTTATGGAGTCCGACAAAGTAGTTTGCAGAGCCCCACAAACCTTTTTAGAGAGCCCTCCATATTTAATATTCCAAGTTCCCCGAGTCCTGCATTTTGAGAGTAAATCATTTTAGATGCCCATTAAAACTTTGCAAGAACCAACTAACCTTTGTTGAGGCCGTTTAATTTTGCATTATATATTATTTAGAAAATTTTCTCTTAAACATATTAGGGTATTTTCATCAAAATATCTATTTTGTTTATTTTAGATAAGTTTTGTAATAATATTTAAACAAATGCTTTGGCCTTAAAAATAAACCATTTAATGGTGTTACTAAGTGATTACCTAACTTGGTTCTAAAGGATAGTTCCAACCTTAACTCTCCTACCTTGCATATCTTCGACATTTTTATTATAATTTCTCTTAAATACAAAAGACACCACATATTTTTCTAGTTCATTTTAAATTGTCTTCTTGAGATTAAGACATTCTGATTGTGTTCTTATTTCCTGGATTGAAACTATCAATTATATTTTCTTAATGATATTTATAATCATTAAAATTTAATCATAAGCTTGGCGCTCATAGTTTAAACAATCTTTCCCCTTTTGAAGATGCAATATACACATTAAGAACTTGATTTTTATGAGAAAATTTTGATATAAATTTGTAAGAAATGCAATATAATTAACAGTGAAATTTGTAGGAAATCTAATATAAGTGAACATCAACATATGTAAAAAATATCCTTAATTTCATTGATATGTGTCTATAGAGATACAAGCGTGGTATCTTCCTTTTTCTCCTCTCTCCCCAAAAGACAATTTACAATAATAAGTTCAATTCCAAATTTCTACTTCATTATTATCACAAAAACATATCGCAGGGGGGGTGGGGGTGGGGGGGCTGGAGTACTATATACAAAAGCAAATAAAGCCACAAGAGGACTACATACAAACTAAGAAAAACAAAAAATGAGCTAAAGCTAAAACTTTATTATAATTCAAAAACATAGCTTGGAAGTCTTTAAAGTATTCATCTACTTCCTCTTCTTTTGCATCTAGAACCTATTCTTTCAATGGTTTTTCCATGGTGGGCCATTGCTCAATCATTCAATTAGTATGGCAATTTGATGTGCTCCATCCAATTAGCCTACACAAACTTTCAATTACTTATATTTCTTCACCCTAACTAAAAAGAGAATAGAATGTGTGAGGATTTTATTTAGAGATTTTTATCTGATAACCTTGAATAAGCTTAGGACTAGTCATATTATTATATAATATTTGATTAATCTCATATCAAAATAAAGAAACACATTGAAGTATAATATGAAGTTCAAATTGTTAGAATAAAGTTAAGATATTTCAACCAAGATTAATGGAAGGTTTGTATAGTGGGATAAATTTATGTTGGAACCATTTATGTTGGCAGAAGAGGCATTTATAATCCTATGTGCTAAAGATGTTTTACCATGTTGACCATATTTTCATGGTGGTACAATATGAGAAGAGGATAAAATTTAAAATAGAGTAGGGAAAAATATTCACATAAGAAATAGGTTAGAGAAAACTAAATGGAAAAAGGCTAATTATAAAATGCAACACCTGTATGACTTTTTCTTCCTTACAAGAATCGTGCATCTTTTAACTTAGACTTAGGGTATAAATTGAAAGGGATATTAGCAACTAAAAGGTGAGAATTTGGCTTTCTATATAAATTATAAGAGAATTTTGAAATTTAAAAATAGGATAGGGTTAGTTAGAGGCTATAAATAGGTAGTAATGAGCGATAATGAGTTTGAATACATTGTGATAAAGTGGTTAAAGGCTAGCTTTCAAACTTCCATTTAAGAATTGATAGGGGTTAAATGGGATCTCTATTACTTACAATGCCACATGGCAACATGTGAAATAAAAAATTCATACAACTGGTTTTACGGGTTCCCGTAAATATTTGTTGGTGTCTATCAATTTATGGGTGCCTATTAGGTTTTTAATTTTAATATTTCATTTGGAATTTGTTATTTAGTGAGGCCCTTAATGAGATTTTGTTCAAAAACATTCATATCTAAACAAAACCTATAATGATAGATCTAACATCTATAAAATAATTCAAAGCAAACCAAATTAATGTTTTGTTAAGGGTTTCATTAAAATAGTTATCAGTTGAAAATATGTGCTGAAAAATTCTATAACTATATCACCTAAGGCTATATGATCCCAATTGATGTGATGAAGAATTTGTAGGTGTTTGGTTTTTTAGTGTTGGATTGGATATTTTGATTGGTTTACTATAATAATATTTCCACATTTAATTAGGATTTGATCTAATATAAATTCTAAGTCATCAATTTATTGCATAATCCAAAGTATTATGTGATGTAACTATCTATAGTGGCATACTATGCCTCTATACGTATTAGATAAAGCAATGGAATTCTAATTCCTATTAGAGTCAGATGCAAGTGAGAGCCCTAAGAAGTAATTAGAGGTGAGGTGCTCTTCTTTTCATCTATGCACTCTGCATAATTAGCATCACTCTTAGGATACCATAGTTCATGAATAGGTGAGCTAATTAAATACCCAAAAAAAAATCACTTTAAAGTTGTCAAATGATACTCATGAAGATATCATTAAAATCTAACAAAAAGTCTTAGAGAAAATCCTATAACTAATTTGCTCAAAGTCAAATGCAATAATAGTCCTCTATATATTTTGGAATCCATTGACTTCCCACTAGCATCCTTATCTAACTTTTTACTAGGACCATTAGGGTGTCTATAGATTTGATTTTTTTCATACTAAGACTTATAATTAGTTCATTAATGCACTTCATGTTGGAGAGAAATATTCCATTATCCTTTTACTTCACTTGTAATCTAAGAAGTTGAGTTAAATATCTCATACAAAGCCTTAGGGACATGCTTTAAATTATAAAATGATTTTTTATGTTTAAACAAAAAGTTGGGATATATGTGATGCAGGACTACAATGCCTTTAAATGTATACGATAAGAACTTGCATGACTTCTTGATAAAATAATAATGATTAAAACTATTAGCAAACAAAATGATAAAAGAAAATGCAAGAGGGGTAGCTACGCGTAGGCCAAGTCACATGCCAAACACTTGGATTATCAAAACAACTTAGATTGACTGCCACGTCTCTGATAGACTTTCCAAGCTCCGATGTCCCCATCAATAGGTGGTCAATAAAACATAGTGTTTCTTTACATAAATATTATCCTTTATGATTCCATTCAAAAAGCACTCTTAATATTTATCTAATATAGTTTAAAGCCCTTATAACATGCAAATGCTAATTGTAGCCTAACAACTTTTAATATTGCTACTAAGATTTATGACTCATCTAAATTTATTTCTTCAATCTAACTATATCCTTGTGCTACAAACCTAGTCTTATTTCTAAACATTGTGCCAATATCATCTAACTTTTTTTAGGTCTATTTCATTTCAATTACATATCCAACACTTGGCTTAGACACTAATTCCTAAATATCATTCCTCAAAAATTGATTTATCCCTTCTTTCTTAGCAATAAACCAAAATTGACCTTCTAATGCCTCAATAATACTCATAGGATCAATAGGAGAGAAATAAAAATGATCAACCTTTTATCTAAATGTACTCCTAGTCTTAACTCCATGAGTGAAAATCCTACAATAAATTATTTGGGCTGGTTAGAGAAACATCTCCACTCCTTAGGAAATTTAGGTATAAGAGGAAACTCAGTAGTAGTTGTAGGGGATCTAAGACAAGAATTTCTAACCTATCATTCTCCTCATCATATCTATCCTCCATCATGGGACATCTTACTTTTTTAATCAATATGATCTTCAACAACTGCTCTTCTCATAGAATAATTATAAGCAAAACTATGAATTGAATATTTTAACAAAACTCATTCATTTGATCTTATATTAAATTTTATCAAACTATCTTTTTCTTTTTTCAAGAAGAAACATCTATTACCAAATATATAAAAGCGTGATGAATTTGACTTCTTTTCTTTTAAAATCTAATAAGTAGTCTTCTTAATGATATATATGATATTCACCTTATTGATCATATAACAAGAAATATTTATTGCATCTATCCAAAGATATCTTCTTAACAACTGTACCATTCTAATGTGGTGTCTTAGGGCAAAATTATGTCAAATCCCGAATTTACATAAACATCCTCAAATTGTTTAGTTTAAAATCCTCTATATGATCACTTCTATTTGATATATTGGATAATTCTCTTTCTCTATGAATCTATTTTAAAATTTTAATCAACACAAAAATTGCATCACTTTTATTATTAAAAACACTACTTAGTGAAATTGGAGTACTTATCCATAATAACATGCCCATACCTTTTTCCTCATAAACTAGTGGGTGTGATTGGTCAAAACAAATTCATATGTTGCAGTTCTAAGAGTCTAAAGGTTGAAACTTGATTCATAAATTTGAAGGATATATGATTTGGTTTCCAAATTGACATAATTCAGTGCATGTCTAATCCTTAGAAAAATCATTTATAGGTAAGCCTACAACCAATTCCTACATAGATAATTTACATAAGGTATGCATACTAATAGGACTAAATCACCTACATCATAACAAAAAAGCACCATAAAAAGCTTTCAAATAATAAACACTAATGGACATTAAATCTCATAGTTCGAGCATATAAATATTGTTATGGCTATAATGGGGTAAATTTATAATGGACCTATTTATGTTGGGATGAGAGGCATTTGGATTCCTATGTGCTAAAGATATTTCACCATTGCTATAAGGTTGTTTCGAAAGCCAATCATATTTTTATGGTGGTAGAATGTGATAAGAGAATAAAAAAGAGAGTAGGGAAAAAAAATCACATATGAAATAAGTTAAAGAAAATCAAATACAAATTAGAGGCTAATTATAAAATAAAACACCATATATGGTTTTTTAACATCTAAGAGAAGGTGAGAAGATGGCTTTTTAAATAAAATAAATAAGGATATTTTTGACATTTGAAATTTCAAAAATAGGATATGGTTGGTTAAGGCTATGAATAGGTAGTAATGACTGCTAATGAGCTTTGAATTCCTTTGAATGCAATGGGTAGTGATAAATACTATTATACTTATAACCAATAAAATAAACTTAATCTAACAACTTAATCAAATAATGAGAAGAAGAGAATTAAAATTAATGCACATTATCATATAATTTGCTGATATTGATTCAATTATGATATAGTCTGTCGACCAATAAGTCTTTCTCGATGGTGTAGGAGCCATACCCAATAGTCTCATCTTTAATTATTTTCTATTTTATATTATCTCCTAAATACACATAAATTCCACCACTTCTTCAAACAAGTAAACAGTGACCATTCTCCATACATATGACTCAATAACCTACAAGTACAATCTACCTTTATTGATCCTAAAGTGAAGGCATACTTGTACATAAGTTTAGTCCTTTTTTTTGGGAACCCAAATTTATTTAGATCAATTAGTGAAAGGAATAACATTAGAAAGATGTTCAAAGGGAACTAACTACCTATACATTTGTGTTCTTAGGAACCTACATAAATTGAGGTGTCCTTTATATAGTCAAAAAATTAGTGCACCTTATTTTTGTGCGCATATATGATTTGCGATGTAAATATTTTCTAGATATAGATGAATCATGAAAGGCATTTCTATGGGAGTTATTCAAATAAACAATCTTCATATTTAAAATAAGATTTTCTCCAATTAACTTATCACATAAGGATACTTTTGCAAACAAATGATCATTCACTTTTTATAACATTGCAGTTCATTTTGTAAGTTCATGTAAAGAGAATCTAAATTTTCTTGCTCCTTTTCCAATTGATGATACTTTTTTTAAATTACTAAAGATATTATTTATAGTAACTAGAGTATTGAAAGTTATTATGGCACCCAAGAGGGGGTTTAATAAGGTGAAGTTTAAAATTCATGATAAAATAAAAATTTTACTTTTAATTTTAAAAAACAAATTAGGATAAATTAATAATTGGAAAGCACAACCAATCACAAGAGCAAGGGAAAAAAAAAAAAAAGTGAATATGAACAATTTTTTTACTTGATTTGGCAGAACCCCAAAACTGGATTGCTTCCATATTACAATACTTTTGTATTCTCCTACATTGGGGCGAATAAAATTCCTTACAATGATCAAACTTGTACTCTCCTACAATGGGCTAATACAACAAAAGAAATTAAAATAGAGAGGAACAGAGAAATTCAAAATGCAATTAATGATAAAATAAATTATATTAATATAATAAATATATGGATTCAATTTGAATGAATTTAAATCAACTAAATTTACCAAAATTAATGAATCAAGGAGGGGGCTAAGAGTTTCCATATGAGAATATCTTGATTTGAAAAGATATTGGAATGGAGATATTTAATTCAAAATTTGAATCCCATCAATTATGGCATCTTAGATTTTAGGGAAAAAAAATATATTGAATTTAAAATCATGGAATTAATCAATGATGTGCTTGGCCCATACAATAATCTAAGGATTTAATGCATTATGCAATTTAAGATATTTTTAAAACAATTTAAATTATGAATTGAGAATAAAATGGAAAATATTTAAATCAATTAATTCATGGAAAAAATAAAAATACTCATATGAAAATATCTAATGCAAAGTTTAGCCATCCTATAATTTTAGATGTTGGAAATAATAAAAGTAACATGGGAGAGAGAAAATAAAGATGGAGGGGAGAGAGAAAGATAATGCAATAATTTGAAAAGAATAATTTTATCATATGATAAAAACTATTATTATAAATTAATGCATGAAAAAATATAGATGAAGAATAATTAGCTAATGTAGCTTGTATTAAATGAAGCATGTTAAGAATGCAAATTGATAAATATTCACTTAATGTAAGCAATCAAATTTAATAATAAATTATAACTACAAATTTAAAATAAATTTATGAAAATAATGTTAAATAAGAATTTCAAATTAATTTAAACAAATTCAATTCATAAAATTAAAATTTTATTTATTTTGCACTTAATTTTATTTTTTATGAGCAATATCTATCATTTTATGTAAAATAATACAATTACTTAGTAAAGCCCAACCAATATTAATTTTGGGGTTTTTGAGTTGGATGATCAAGTTAGGTTTGTTATCTCAACTAAAACATTTAAACGTAAATTTCGATAGCTTTTAATCATATGTTTGTTATCATAATTGCATCAACACCCTTACCATTGAGTAAAACTAATTCAAGTTCAACCGGCCGGGATCTACTCTTTTATGGGTATAAGAACTTCTTTATCTTCTGTAGCGATAGTAAGCATTTTATAGCCTTTCAAAATACGGTTTTGAATACATATACCATAATTGTAAATATACCATCTCCTTCTTTTCAAAAATTTAAAGGTCATCCCATCAATAGGGGTGACCATGTACTGAAGTGTCTTTTGTAATTAAGTTTTATTGATCGTGCAATCAAATGAAATAATTAAAATTTTAAAAGCCAACTACCTATTAATCCCTAAGGATCGCTCTTAGTTTTGAAACCAATAATCATAGAGCCAAGACTCTAATATAATTTTTAGGTTCACATATGCCAATAAAGGGGTGAATTGGGCTTTCAAAAACAATACACAAACTTCAAAAATATTTCTAACCACATAAATGTCATGACGCTCAAAGGAAAATGAGTATCAATAGCAGCAATGAAAAAGAAGTGCAAAGATAAAATTATATGCATGCATGCAATGATATTTACGTTGCTTAGTTCCAGCCTATGTTTATGCCTTGTTGTCCTCCAGACCTTGAATTTCCAACATAAATTGCACTAGAACAAAATTATTACTCCCTTGTTAGGAGGATAAGACCTTACATCGATCAACCTTCTCTCTAGCAGAATTTGCCCTTCACTTGGACAAACCTCCCTTTAGTATTCCCCTCTAAAATATTCCAAAGCAATACATGAAGAATAAAAAGAAATCAAGAAATACAAGAGAGAAATGAGTTCCTACAAATGGATTTCCAAGATCTTGATGAAGTCAAGCACTTCAAACATTAAACCATGAATATTAACATTATGACAAGTAAGCTTCTAATATCTCTCAAATGAATCTATGAGAAAACTCTCATAGAAAATGTTGTAATTGAGATTGCTGGTTGAATTTCTTAAGGGTGGCTATGGGTTAAGGTAAAATTCAATCCATTACGTAGTGTTTAGTTTAATAATTTATAATTAACATATATGGCTTCGAATGACTAATTAACTTAATAATAAGAAGTAAACCTATTTATTCATTAGCTAATAATGTTAAATAATGTAGTGAAATTCAACTTTAATTTGGTTTAAAATGGCCAAAAAAACATTATTAAAACCTTCCAGGATTTGGCATTTGTGCAGACTCGGCAAACCTTGTGAAGTCTATCAAACCATTTCAAAGTTTAATATCTGCACAGAGATTTGCAAACCATTACAAATGCCCATGAAGTCTTTGTGATAACCCATTAACCTTTATAGATGTCCCTTAAGTCTACATTATGTGTTATTTCATAATTATTTTTCTTAAATAGATTTAGGATACTTTTTCTCATAATACCTGTTTAGTTAATTATTTCAAATAAAGACTTAAAAAAATATTTAAAAATATTTTGTCTTTAAAAATTAATCATTTAATAATGTTATTAAGAGAAAATATATATCTTAATTCTAATGGATAGTTTTGAACTTTTTAGCTTGCTTGTCGTGCATGACCTTTTTGTTATGATTTGCTCTTACACGTAAAAGATAGAACATATTTTATAAGTTTGTTTTAGCTTATTTTCCTATGCTTGAAACATCTTTATGATCGATATACCTATGTTCTAAATTAACTAAATTGGAACCAATAGTTCAATTTTGTTAGTAATATTTATGATCATCTAAATCTAATCAAAGGCTCAGGGGGTCAATAATTATTAATTGCAATTCATTGTGTTATGTGGTTTGATAAAAGTTTTGAGAAAGAAAAATATTAGGATCTTTTATGTTACTAGTAAAAAATGTCCGTGCATTAAATGCACGTGACTAAAAATTTAAAAATAAAAGTTTATATTATAAATGTTTTAATTATATTAATAATAAAAAAATTATTATACATAATTATAATCATTATAATAAATTTTATATGATTAAATAAATTATTTTTACCTCATGAATTTTCTATTATTAATTCATGAATAATCTTGGTAAAAAATTATTTTTATTTGTTAAGAAATAAATTATTATTTTTTTACAATCGGATATCCTTAAAAGTTATAAGTTTTTTTAAATAGCACATTAATAAAATTTTAAAGATTAATAAAAAAAATTAATAAAAGAAATTTGAGAGTGGGTTGACTGGAGCATATATAGAGTGAACCAAAGCATTCAAAACAACTAACCTACTTACTTTAGGTGGCAACACAGAAGTCAGCCTTTAGGCCAAAGTGATTTTGATGGTAATAATTCGAGTCTATATTTGCGTAACTAAGCAGATAGTTTTAAGATGATGTAGTTCTCTGTAACCCACTCCCTGCCTCCACACCTCCATCACACCACATACATATAATCAAACCATAAGCCACAAAGAACCTCTCAATCCAAATTTTGCCCCAAGAAACAGTTCTTATATATACAATTCCAAAACAATTTCTCACACCCAAACAAATTACATTCAAAAATTTCATAATAATAATTAGGCAAATATCATTGTGAATAATAACATCATATTTGGTCATAATTAAATCATATATGCAAAACATTTCTTCATTATTGACTGATTGACCAATTATACATAATAAAGCAAAACTTATCAAAGTTAAGATGAGCAAAGATCATTATTGCTTGAAAACTATATAAATGACATAATAAATTGTATAATAAAAACAATTTGATTATCATAAAATCATAATAATAAAAATTAATAACAATAAAATAGAATATCGAGTGGCACAACTTGCCTTCATTATGACATGTAAATTACCAGAATAAATTTATATTATGACTTTCTTAGAAATAATTAAAAAAAAAAGTCTTATGGTTCCACAAATTTTAATCAAAGAAGTTCTATTTTTTTAAAATTTCTTCCGCATTATTTTAATTTTAAATTACAATTTATCATAAATCTCAAACCGCAACTTGTCGCCTCAACTTAATTCAAAATTTGTCAAATTATCAATAGTTAGAAATGTAGTATTAGCTTATGGGCAAAACTATTTCATAAAAAACCTCTTTCGATGAAATCCTGATATTAACATCAAGTATAATGAACAATAACTTAAGCCGGTTTGGACAGGTCTTGAGTTTGGCTAGCAAAGGGAACATGTTTGGCAGTCATAGCATGTGAGGTGAAGCAAGTGGAATGAAAACAAATACTGGTTAACCAATAGAACAAGTGTAAAAAAACTAAAAAAAAAGAAAGAATTTCCTGATCAGCAGTACCCAACTGAACATATGTAACTTATTCAAACATGATTTCACTTCCAAATCTAAAGTACTTCATCATCAGATCACTATCAGTTAGCACTAATTAATACAAGCACTTATAAATTAAAAACCTGAAAGGTTAAAACATTAAACAACCTGTTGAGCAAATGTTGCTACCTCAATTGCAGCTGCGGCTTGACTGCTATATTATAGAGCACCAGATGAAGGACCATGAATGCATTTTTCATATGCTACACGTAATATTTTCAAGAGTTGTTCCATTAGTTGCTACTAGAGCTTTTGTTGCATCCTCCACCTGCCACAGATGACAAAGCAAGAATGCCAATGTGGTTTTCATGTCAATATTAATCATATATATATATATATATATATATATATATATATATATATATATATATATATATATATATATATATATATATATATATTTCAGAATGTTTTTACTGTATTATTATAATTTCAGATACCCGTGCATTTCAGAAAGTACATATATTACTATAATAGCTGTTATAATTATCAAAGAAGCAGTTACAATCTCATTAAAGTCCTCATACCTATTCATATTTTTGACCTTTGGCATTTTAACTGTCATTATTGTCAAAGAAGAGGTTGCTATCTCACTAAATCACTATAATATATAACTGTTATAATTAAAGAAGCGGTTACAATCTCACTAAAGTCCTAAAACATATTCATAGTACTTTTGGCCTCTAATATTTCGACTCTTAAAAAAAATACAATTTTTTTAAAATAATTAAAATTTTGTGAGGAAATTATATTTGTCACAAAATTTTAAAAGACGAGGCGAAGGGTAAATTAGTCGTCTGACTACAGCGATAATGTTATATTTCTTTTATAATAGCAGTTTTTGAATTGAAAGCAACTTTAATAATTTCAGAAACTGTTTAATTAATTATTTGAAAAGCTAACTGCTTAATGCATTATTTCAAAAGGAGTTTTAAAAATCGGAAGTAATTGGTTTGAGTAGGATTATTAATTAAGCAGTATTATTGTGCTATTAATTGCTAAAAATTAATTACATATTTTTAGAATTATTATATATTTATAATATAATGAATGGATAGGATAATTTGTGAAGAAATAAAATGAAAGGACAAGATTTGCTGGGGGTGGAAACTCAAGTCCCTTTTATAATAGTAGTATATATTTAAAAAATAGAATCACGTTCAATCTTCTGACATATTAAAAAAAAAGAAATTTTAAATCACACCAGTTCAACTACAAAATGTGCTATAACATCCATCCATATCATAAAAACCATAACTGTTGTTGTGTCTTGCCTTCTCCCAATCATCACCTGAAATAATCGAAACCCATCCCATCAAGTTTAATCCTTCAAGTTATTCAAACACCTTTGAAAATAAAAACGATGTCACCTACCACCTAAAGTAGTTCTTAAAATCATTATTTCCTCTTTCTCCAATGAGCTCTCATATAAAGATCTGCTTGCAACACCTCTTGACCTTATCACTTCTGATACATTCACATGAAAACACATATTCATTAATTTGTCTCATCAACTCTTGCAGCTAATGCAAGAACTTTGTCAACTCAACCATTCCTCTAAGCATATGATCTCATTTCTATCTTGATATGCATTTGTGCTTCCTACATAAGATTATTGATGAGCCAAGCTACCTTGATATGCATATATGCTTCCATAAATAATTTTTTATGCACTTCTCTAATATACTAGTTTGCATTCACTTGCATGCTCGCCTCTACCAACACATCTTCTACCTAATTATGTATAAATTCACTAGTGTGCATACTATTCAAAGAGACACATGCAAAATAGCTCTAACTAAAGTATGACGTGTTCGCTTTAGAGTTACTCTAATTATATTAATGTTATGACACACACACATAAACATGACCTACATATAATTCTTTCACCCGTGTATGGTGCTCATCAAGATGATCCAATAGGTATTGCATGTGTTTGTATAAAAACATTCTATGAAGCACAACGTATGAGGTATCACCAACTATTAAACAAATTATTTTCCTTATAACATGCATATTTAATTTTATTATGTTATGTAGACTAAATCATGGACGATAATAGATCTATGAAATCTTTATACCTACATTTTTTTATTTTTTATCAATACCCATTAAATCTTTTAAGCCTAATTATTGCATTTAACCATTATGGGACCAGCCTTATGATGCACCTAGGCTAAAAAAAAGAATTCAAGCATTTTTTTTAATCAAGATAATTCTTCGAGATTTCTAATGAATAATTTAATTAGGAAAAAAGTTCCTTTAGGAAGTAAAACCCATAGAAGATGTTAAAATATTTTTTTAAAAATATCTATTATAAAATTTTTGAACTATTTCGAATAGTTTTGTTAATACTAGATGGTTTTACACACTAGACCTCTTCTCTTATTTCTTATTCTTGAATATCCTATTCAAAAACACTTTGATATTATATTTTTGAATTTTTTTTAATCAAATAGGGGGAAATACCAATTTGAATCCATAACATATCTCAACTGGATTAAATTAAAAAAAAAAATCTTCTTGCTTAAGAAAACCATAATTGCAAAACTAATCCCATATATATTTGTACTCCAAACATTTAAATTAATTCTGAATAATTAAAATATTTATCTCAAATGCTTAGACCTACTTTAAACAATTGAACCTAATTAGAATATCTTATAAAATTTCATCAAGTTTACTTTTAAGAGTTAATTAATATTTTGATTAAAGTTTATTGAAACAAATTTCCTTACAAGCCTAAAAAAGGCATATTTCTAGATAATCACATTTCATTAAGAATTTTTTTTTTTTTTAAATGATGCAATTATAAATATGCATATCAGGATGAAAAAAATGCATGTTATTAAAAAAAAGGTTTATTAGACTATACAAATACATCAAAATTAAAATAAAAATATAGGTAGTTGGGTAGTACGTACATAAATACAACTAAGTCCTATTTTTTATGTATAAATTAACAAAATATAAAAATAAGCAAATGATTGTAAGGCACAAGCTATGGATTTCTAATTATTATTCTTGGCTTATCAATAATCTAGATTTTAGTGCTCTCTTGAATTTGTGAGGGAACTAGTAAACAATTAAGCTTGTTATTTAGCTCATTTCTATAGCTTTTTCTAGCTAAAATGTATATTGATATAAATAAGAGTATAAAGGGCCATCAACTAAAATACACATTTTCCTTCGAGCATTCAAGCATTTAGTTAAATAAGCTTAGAATAATAGTATGCCAATCAGTTACTAATGCATTTAAGGGCATTAAATTGATAGAACCTATAGAAAATAATATTTATATCCTAGTGTGTGAAAGTAAAAAAGCCATTACAAAGCCTATGTAGATAAATAATCAATCTAACTTATCAAATAAAATAATGCAAAATACAATAGGAGGTCAAGCTCTAGCTACATCCAACCCTAGATTGACAAGTATCTAAGAATTCTCATAATGATAGATAATTTTTTCATCATCCCATGGTGTATACTAATTCTACATATTTAAACCACTTAACGTCATAATTTCTAAACTTAATTAGGATGTAGATTAAACATGCTTAAGAAATTTATTGATTACCCTTAAAGGCTAGCTAGGTGGTTTGACAGTTAATCAAATTTTCCTTAACCTCTCTCACCATAGGCATCCTCTTAATTTGTAAGATGAGCAAACCTTATATTCTTTTTCTAATCCACTGAGTAGCACATCTATCCATAAATTCTATGTCCATTCAATTGCCTTCACGGCTAAGTATATTAAGAGTTTGATAACATGCGATGATAGTACTAGGAAATCTTAATCAAGTTATACCTTTTTTGAAAATTTTCTCAATACCATTTAACTCCTTTGAGCATAATCATTCCATTTAATATTCTAAGACCAATCTTATGAAACACCTAGGTTCAAAACAGAATGCATGCATAATTTTTGTATCAAGAGAAATCTTAGAGGTTGCCAATGTATAATTAACCTTAGGAACAATGTTCCTTTAGGAACTAGAGCCCACATTCACTTTTAAAGTTTATTTAATAATATTAAAATATATTATGATTTTTTTTTTTTTGTGAACTATTTACTTTAGTTTTGTAAAAATATAAAATCAAAGTGTTTTAATATCATATGGTATTACACACTAGACATCTTCTCTTATTTCTTATTATGGAATATCAGATATTAAAACATTTTGATATTATATTTTTAAAATTTTAAATCAAATAGTAGGTAATACCGTTTTGAATCCAAAAAAACATATCTCTACTATGCTAAATTTTACAAAAACCTCTTGCTTAAGTAAACCATATATGAAAAAACTATTCCCATATATATTTGAACTCCAAACATTTAGATTAATTTAGAATAATTAAATATTTATTTCAAGTGCTAAAACTAACTTTAACCACTTGAACCTAATTGGATGATTAATGAACTAAATTATTCAATTATCATTTTGATTTACATAAATTTATGCCAATGAGTTGGATTCTACACTTCAAATTGCTAAGTAGATCTAGTCTTTAGATATGCGATTGAATTGTGATAATTCATTTTATGATGATGTATTTAGTGTCATCATCTATGATAATTCATTGTATGACGATAATCAATATATTGTAGCAAATTATCATATGATTGTGTCAAACATCAAATAATTTGGAGCATACAATCTTAATCATATCTCAAGTTTTGAATTATTTATGACATATGGAAGACAATATTTTCAAAGAAAAATAACATACGTTATTTTCATTGAATTAAAAGATCAATTATATATATTTTAAAATTCTTGAAATATCATTTTTTAAAACAATTTTCAAAATATATCTTTTAAAATTAATGAGTTATGGTCAGCCTTAGTTTAATTGGATTTTTTAAATACACCAATTTAATGACTTTGTCCTAATCATGTAAGGGAAACCATTTTAACCAAAATATTAAATGCACACAAAGGTGTTGTGATAAGCAACACCTTAGATATTGTTAGTTTGGGATAGGTTGTAGTTTAGCCTTCATTGTGATGTGTTGTATTGTTGATATATATTATGTTTTTGCATATTACGTTGCACACTAGGGTAAGAAAATTTTCTTCTACATAAGTTAAAAATTTAATACCCCTAAAGGCATTACAAGATGTTAAGCACATAAATTATGATAGTCCAATAAATTTTTAGAGAGAATTTGCGAGAGTTCATGATGTTCCTTATATACTTTTGTTTCAATTTATATACTTTCTAGAATAGAAAAGCTATATGAATAAGTGTAAGTTACAAACATGGACTTCAATGGCACCCTCTTAAATTAAGAACTATAAAGCAACGACAAGGTTCATTATATATATATTGGGGATCATCCAGTATAATGTGCAGAATTTGACTTAATAGTCCTGGACGATCTCAAGATAGTTCTGGATGATCTGTTCAAATTTTTACAATCATCCCAGATGATATTGGGGATCGTTCTAGATGATTAGAAGAAAAATTATGGTATTTCATCTTGGACAATTTAGGAAAATCAAATATATTGGCAAATATCATCAAATACGATATGCAGATCATCTAGGATGATCTGATTGAATAATTTAATCATAATCAATCATCTAACCACATGATCAATTTAGGCATGATTGGCATTGATTGTCCATGATGATTAGAACAAATTTGAATCTTAAAATCTTGCCTAAATTTTCATTGGCGGTTATTTTTTATGATCATAGAGGATTGTTCTGGATGATTGAAATCATCCAGTATGATTAGTTCAATAAGATAATCATCCTATATGATAGTAATTATCCAATATGATTAGTTAAAAACTTGAACTTCTAGTTTTGATTATATCTTACTCCCCTGAGTGTGTATGAGCATGGACACTAATCTAATAATTACTTTTACAGGAATTGACTTAAGAAATCAAAATAGCATCAATGAATATAACACTCTTTATAGCATAATCTTATTCTATCCAATCTGGAGCTCTGATTCTTCGTTGGATGATGCATGGTGTTCCTGAAATATTAGTATACACCCGAACAAATAGAGAATAAAAAATACTATGAGACATAAAGATGTTTGTTATCATCAAAAATATAAACTTGTGAGCATGAGTCATAACAAATCGGACATCCGAGATCGATCTTGGCCATTTTTGTTTAAAACAAACTAGAAAATTAAAATGCTCATAACTTTCAACATACTCATTGAAATTCAATGAAATTTGAAACGTAGGATCATGGGAACATGAACTTTCATTGCCTGGACTTTGGAGGCTCTATGCAATGAAATTTTTTAGCAATTTTAAATTGAAATTTAAACTTAAAATGAGAATAAATTACAATCCAATCATTATATTTTTGAGATCTTAGACTCCTTTTTCTCTTGATGAAATCCTCTACAAATTTTCTAAATACCCCAAAAGCTTTTGATGGCTCAGTTTGAAGTTGTTGGAGAAAACCCTCTTTCTCTAACTAGAATACCCTCTCCTCACTAAAATAGTGATTTGAGGCTTAGAAATGATGCGGGGGATGCTTGGGAAGGCCCTAAAAATGGTTGGAGAAGATGGGGAGGGGTTTTAGAGAGTTGGAGGTTGCTGGAGTTTGGGATCTTTTGAAATGAGAATGAATGTCTTTCTGTAGGTGAATTTTCCCTTACTTAACCTCTTACTATTGGAGTGAGTGGCTATGATTTAATTAGGGAGGGTTTAGATGAGTGCAAGTGTCCCCAAGGAGGCTCAAAACTAGGAGAAAGCTGGTGGATGAAGGACCTCTCCTGGTCTATAGGGAGGGGGACCACACCCCGTTTTCCTCATTTAACTAAACCCAAGCCAAGCTTGGTTTAGGGGGGTGATTTAAGCTCTCTTAGGGGAGGAAATAAACCAATTTACATGAGGTCAAAGCAGGTTTTGATAGGGGAAAGAGTTTGCATATGTGGCATTGCCACCTAAACTCATTTGAATATCAAATTGATCATTTGAGTGGTCAAACGAATTAATGGGAATGAGGCGGCATTCAAGGGAGTTCATTTGAGTGGTTGCAAATGTGGCCAAGTTTTCCATTGAAATATATTAAATATCATTTTTAATCTGGAGGATTCAGGACCTATTTGAGGATTATAGGCATTTGCCAATTGTTTACCAAATCTTTGAGCAAGAATGCAAATTGAGTACATACGGTAGAAGAGGTGCCGAAATAGTGGAAAAGAGACCTGCAACTAAGTTATAATTAATTAAAATCTAGGTGGAGAATAGTGGGTTGGGTATTATTTTACCAATTTCAAAGGAGATTTGACAGGGAGGGCGACGAACAGTTTTGTCTAGATAACCCTCAAAGTTGTTAGCGTGAAACACCTTCAAAACTTGTGACCGCCATATGATATGATTCTCAGGAGTAAGTTGAACGGTGATGACATTCTTAATAGTAGACATTAAGAACTTCAAATGGGGCAAGATTGTAGCTATTCCAACGAGCTGAGAAGCATCGGTGATGCTCTTGGCTGTATAAGAGTTTCCTAAATCCATTAAAGCAAAGACAACCAAAGAGAAAGAAGAGCCGTGAGGCATATAGGTTATCTGATGCCATGAAAGCAAGGTCGCAAAGAAGAAGAATGTGAGTGATTAAAGTCATAAAGAACATGGAAGAAGAATATCTGCTTCTATCATTTCATTCCATAGTTTCTCATGAACAGTACATGTATATATATGAGAAAATAACATAAAATTTTAGAGAGAAGAAGTGCTTCCGCCTAGGCCAATCATGGACCATGTCTGGAGTTTGTTGTAGCCACAACTGGGTACATTTTGGTGGTGTGCTGACTTCCAGAATATGTTAACACGTTCTTCAACAAAATCTCAATTACATGCTACTCATATTATTGAGGGTCACATTTTATGCTCAAATTCCTCCATCTCGGAATGTCTTCACCCAAAATTTTATTCTGATTTTGCTTCTTCACCACTAAATCGCTAACTATAACATGGTGCTAGACCCCAAGAAATCTCTTCATAAATAAATTCTCTTATTCTATAAAATTATTTACTGATCCATTTGGCGATTCTATATGCTAATTTAATGCACTTCCTAACAAACTATTAGAATAAAAGTGCATCACTACCCCTAACATTACAATAAGTTGCACTTAAATGTACTAGATGCTACTGTGGATTTCATGTACCATTGAATATCAAAAAAAAGTTGTACAAATCCTTAAGGGACTAGACCAGATTATATTCTTCTAAGTAGGGTCTGCTCTTTAGAAAATACAAAGTCCCATAGGATTATGCAAATATTTCTTTCACTTGCTGCTCCACAAACTACCTCAAATCATTTTCTTAAAGAAAATTAGTCTTAGAACCCTTTTGATGCTGATTTTTAGCATCCTCATTGATCAAAATTGCTTCATTCGTTTCAACCACATAAACAATCTCTAGTCAATATGACTTAAGTTGTACACAGTGTGGTGTTAAAATTTGATTCTAAAGTCAAGTCTTATTAGCCAAAATTTCCATCCTTTTCTACATCGTGAAGATCAAATCATCCTTTTATTTTAATTAGTATGGTATTCATTGCATGAAATTTGGTACAACACATTCCCTAATGACAATATCATGAATACCAATAAATGATTGTTCATCTCTTTGCAAAGATCCACTATTGTCAACCATAAACATATATTCTAACATATCCTTCAAAAGATCAGCTCAAGATTAAATATAAATGTATCTTTTTGATAAATTTTGTTTAAACTTGCATTCATTTCTTATATTAGGATCCACTAGTTTGTATCCATCACAACTATTCACCTTTGTGATTTTATTTTCTTCTTTTTTCTTTCACTGTACTTCTTTTAGCAACATGAGTCACCATAATATCCTGCTTAACAAAAGGAATTGATACCAACTTGGGTTACCACAACATCTTCCTAATTGATGCATATGAAGGCTAAGTTAGAAACCTCAACCTACGAACATTAGAATAAGACGGGATGTAACCCTCATTGTGGAGCATATGGTCCATCTTTGGATATTTTGTATTGCATAAGTGTTTTTTAAACTTAAAAACATTTTTATGTTGAAATTTAGGTAGGAGTAAATGACCTCAAAAGCACTCATGATGATTAACTCATAGCTCAAGGCTAAAAAAAACCAAATATTGTCCATCACCAACTAACGAAATATTGTCTAAATGAAAAGAAGAGAAAATAAGGACCTAGTGTTATCTATTAGTTAATGCCAAAGTAACCTACTGTTGGGAAAAATTCCTTCTAGCCATTAGAATCGATTGAGATACTACCCAGGTCTCAATTTCCACCTATTTCAAAGTTTCATTTATATTTATCTTATAGACCATACCTTTCATATTCTCAAAAAATTCTAGCTTAGATTAACTAATATTGTATGTACACTTCTAAATAATTCTTTTGAAAAAACCTTTGAACTTAAATTTTTTATGCTTTTCCTTAGTCTCTTGTCAGTTATAATTGAATGCTTATGATGTTCAATGGGATATTATCTAAGCATCTTCCTTTCCTTGACCAGCAAAGAGAGGATGAATTCTGATACCATTAAGAGTGGAGAGATCTCAAAAAGCTCAAATTTATCAGCCTCTCTCTAGTAGCTTCCATGGCTTTCTCATTAGACAAGTTTCTTTCTCTTCCCATTATCTTCCTTATGTGGTGGTTCTTTTTATCTATGGTTCTTAGACATTTGAATTTTGGTATAGGTAGAGTTGAATTCAAAGTATAAGTGCTTTCCACTACTTACTTTACCCTCTTAATAGTTTTCATAAAACTTAGGGTATCCTACCCTAGAGATCAAAGAAGGCTTAAAGATCAGATCAGGGAGTGCCTCATAAGTAAGCTGGTTCATAATTGAAGAAGACTAAGTCTCAAATTAAGAGTAAACTTCAAGATAGTTTTTTAAACATCCTTAAATTCTATGAAAGTGAATACATGGCCATTTATGGCCATTTTCAGATTATTAAAACTCATGTCAAACTTGATTATGATACTAGTTGCATGTTTGGATTAATTAAGCACAAACTTCAAATTGTCATTGAAGGAGAAGATTAGTTATCCAACTATCATTCATGAATTATTAAAAAACCTTGAGTCAGACTTTTGTTTCTTAAATGTTTCATTTAAATTTAATTTCTGGTACATCACAATCAATTATGAAAATTCCTGATTTAGTAAATTATGCACCCAATCTTATCCTACAAAACTAACTACAAAGAAGTATTTGACCATAGTATATTCAAGGATTTGAAAGATTTAAGGAGATTTAAAATTAGGATATCTAGTTTAAAGGTTAAATTTTGCCTTAAATTTAAGGTATTTCAGAAGCATACTTTCCAACTTTAGGCTTGATAAGAGGTTTAAATTTTGAGTTTTGGAAAATATTTTAATTTTGGTGATTTTTTTTTAAATTCAAAACCTTGCCTATTAGAGATAGGCCTGATAGGATGTTTGAGAATGAGAGATTTTAGGACTCAATAATTTTAAAATATTTTAATCAAATTTTCACTTCAAAAGTTGTTCTAAAATTTAAGGAATCACATAAGTATGAAAATTTTGAGAATTTTAGAGCCATATCTACTAAATTATGAATTTATGGGTGTTTCTAATTTTCTTATGATGGTAATATTTATTTAAGGAATAAATGAATAAGTTATCCAACTAAAGAAACATTGTCCTTATAAAACATAAAAATACTATTGATGTATAAAAACATAATTTATGGCTAAATTTGGAAAGAAAAACATCCCTAGTAGAGTTTTAAAAAAATCATAAGAAAAATAAATAATAGACTTGAAATTTTTCATTTTGGTAAGTGGGGTTCAGCTTTCATAATGGCCCTAGCTAAGTTGTTTATAAAAATAACATTCATGTTTGTGAATTTATTCATTTTCTTATTGAAATGACTTGTATGTTAAAGATGGTTTTTTTTTTCTTTTTTTTTGAATCTTGACTTTCAATCCTAGCTAATATTATACATCTCATTACACTAATTTATAGGTCATTTATAATTCAATTTCTTCTAGATAAAGGGTCATCATCAAATACTTCTTCAAGATTATCATCTAATAGAGGCTCAATCTCTTTAAGGAAGATAATTAGGTTTTTGCATTGTCTTTGCGTATAGCCATTTCTAAGAAACTTGAAACAGGTTTATCCCTAATATTTTTGGAACTCTTCTTAGTAGACGCTTTGATTATATGGGTTTCTCTAATAGGTTAGTAATAGAATTATGAGAGAAAGTGTGAGGGACTTTACTTTGGGATTTGGAAGGCATTATTCTTTTACTATTCTACTAAGAGGGCATAATAAAGAGCTTATTATAATATCTGTAGATTAAACAATTATACTTCATTCCTAATATCTATTAAAGCCAATGAAACACAGATAGTTCTATATACTACATTCTCAAAGATATTTAGTAATTAGTATCATTCTTTATCTCAAGTTTATTAAGTATCCATATAATTTTTTATCATGGTGCCTAGGATAGTACTTAGCTCTTAGCATCTCCTTCATAGTTAAAAAAGTTAGATCCATTCCTCTTAATATGTATTGCTTAGCTAGGGTATTTGTCCATTAAATTTTATTATGTCTAACTAGCCTCATCATAGAAAAAGTAATGCTATGATAATCATCCCTTTTATACAAATAAAGCCACTCATTTAAACTAATTAGTCTAAGAACTTAATTGAATCATTAACACCATCATAAATAGGGGCTTCAACTAACTCGTCTAAATGAACCATTAAATTCATCAACATTAATGTAACAGTTTTGTCCTACCTCCATTAATATAGGTTGGTGGAATCCTATTGGTTTATTCTTCATTGAGATATGTATAAGAATATTATTCATCTATTCAAATGGGTACCATATGGGTGGGTAAATGAGGTCAGGTAGGAAATCTATTATTTTGCATGTGAGTCATTAAAAATTACATTCATTTCTTAATTTCTTTCATTTATTTATTTATTTCTTCAAATATTTCTTTAGGGTTTATGCCATTTTTATGGATCATAAGGAGTATAGCATCTACTAGTTTTGTTATGTTTTCAACTTGGTCAAAGAGGACTAATTTGGGTGCCATGTAAACAATTTTTAAAAGTATGGAAATAAATGAGAGAAAAATTGTCTTAAGATGTGTTTGTATGTGTGTGTGTGTGTGTGTGTGTGTGTGTGTGTGTGTGTGTGTGAGATAGAGAGAGAGAGAGAGAGAGAGAGAGAGAGAGAGAGAGAGAGAGAGAGAGAGAGAGAGAGAGAGAGAGAGAGAGAGAGAGAGAGAGAGAGAGAGAGAGAGAGGATTCATGACCTCTCATAGTTTAGGTCCTTTTTCTAAGGGTTTATTTTGCAACAAAAATACCAGATTTAACACACTTATATATTCTTATGTATGCAATTTTAAATACACATAAAGATGCCTAAAACTTTTAAGCCTCTATTTCATAATAAAGCAAGTTTCACAAGTTAATCAAAATAAGCTTCCAAGTTAATCCTAAACTCTAACAAAAAACGTAAACCAAGCAATTGAAATTAGATATTACACTAAGAGTGGGGTTATTTTAAGAGTGGAATACTATCTCACCAAGGTGTTTCTCAATAAAATTTTCAAAGGTAAGTTAGCACAAGAGAAAAGGCTAGGCTATATGTGGAGCTAACTACATAGAATTTTATGCCATCACTATAGGTTTGTAAGAAATATACTAATTTTATAAGCTAATACTATAAATTTAAACAACCATACAAAGGAATTCATTAATCTCAAAAGTTCTAGAATATCTCATAAGCTTGAAGAAAAGTCGCCCATCAGAAAAATCTCCTTTTACTGAAAAAGTTCATACTAATTATTCCTTTCAGACTTTGCCTTTAAACCAAATTTAATGGTGGAGGGAGGCTTTATAATAAAATTGGTTGAATAAAATAAACATGGAAGAAAATTTTAGGATTTATAAAAGTGATATGGAGTTTTTTGTGGAATGATGATGGATTTTGAGGGGTACGATGAAGACTATGTCAAAACTAACTCTTTTTAGGCTAATTCAATTTTATTTAGTTTAGCTCTTTAGGGAATAAATTTTATACTCATTAAATTGGGGGAGATGGATGTGAAACTTTTTAGGATATGTATTTTTTATCTATATCTTTAGTAGAATCTTATAAGATTTAAAACTTTATGAAGGGATGGAGAATAAAACTAGGTGCAAGGAAGCCTAACTAGGTTAAGAGCTTCCAAGTGGTGTTTAGGTTAATTTTTATGGCTTGAGTTTTGAATGGATGGATTCGAGTAATGGTTAGGGAGTAGAGGAAGATGCTAGTGAGGTTTCAAAAAAAAAAGAGTAATAACCATCAGAAAAGATAACTAATCAAATCCATTAAGTTTAGTCAAGATAAACCACCAAGCACTGACAAAAAGTGAATATCTTTCTCCATTATATTTTTTATCCTTCCAAATTTAAACTTTTCATTACATACTGACATTATTTATAAAATTTACATGGATGTTTGAACTATCATCATTTAAAAAATGGGTGGGGTGGTGGGGAATTTCAAAGAAAAAGTTGAGGGGTGTTCATCAATTGAGAAAGATGCCAAACAACCTATTATTAATTTATTTCATCTTTAAAATTTATAAAATGGATAGCATTATACTTTTGAAATTTAAAATTTAAACTCAAATAATAATTAATTATTTCTTCTTGAATTGTCTCTTATGCTAGGACTTAACTAGTCCTTTGCTTGAGCAGTTTTTGGGCTCTTATATGAGCTCTTATAATTAGGCATCTTATTTGATTGATGATCTATATTATTGCCAACCCTTCCTCACCATTTTGAGTGATGAAGATTTAGGAAAGGTCTCTAATGGAGGACCTATCAATGATAAATGAGACTAGAAGAAATACTCATTGGAGAAAATAATGGAAATGTGATAAATATATTATCTCTTACTAGAATAAAATAATAAGAAATAAAAGTCTCTAGGTGGTCTCCAAAGAGACATGAATTTAAGAACATTACGAGGGTTGGGGAGTCAATCACTATTATGTATAGAACTTGTTGAAGTTGGTGACTACTTCATATTTGGAGGTTAAGTAGATAAGAAGAAGGTTGATGATAGTGAATGTTGGAGAGATTTAGAGCTGAAGTTAGTGGTCTTGAGAAATGGAGGCTAGGAGGAATTCATAAACCATACAAAAATATATAAATTGAACTATGATAATTTTTTTTTTTTTTTTTGTGATGGACTATAATTGGATAACCTTTGATGTTATGATTGGAAAAGGCTACATATAATGAGTTAAGGAGAGAGAGGGTAAGTACGTGGACCTCATTGTCACATTGCTAAGAAAGCCTATGTAGTAAGACAATTTTCCATTATCTTGATTCCTTCTATATAAAAGAGAGAATATTTAAAGAGAATAAAGTCATTGGTGAGTAGTGGCATGAGGAATTATGTCATGGAAAAAATGATCAACTTGTGACCAACGGTTATAAGTAATATGATGGATATTAAAAAAATATATTAAGTATGTTAAGTTGATAGGGGTTGTCGGTAAATATATATTTGAATTATAATAATGAATGCTTAAGGCTCTATCACCCCTAAATAATGCTTAGGTTTTCTTGATATAAATTGGTAAACACAACTTAATATACGCAAGTATACATGCCGAATCAAGTAATAAAGTGATGGAGTAGAGTGTCAAACCCATTAGGAAGTATGCTTTTTAGCAATCAACTACTACTGCTTTCTTTAATTATAATAAATATCCTACTCAATAAAAATGGATGTTATTGATATTCAATCTCTTAAATAAAATTAGAAAAAGATAATGAATACACTATATAGACATAATATTTTGGATAGATTAATATACATAACATATGTTTACTAATGATCCTCTTTTAATCATGATGTTATTTAGAGCATATACATTCTTAGATTTTGTCAAGCTTGAAGGAACCAAGGATGTCCAACGACTTCCTATGGTTATATCATCTCCTTAAGAATTTAACATATTGCATACTTTATGACTATGTATGACACATACTAATTTAATACTCCTAATTTTGCCTATTTTCCTCCATCGAGGATCCATATTACACCAAATTTTAACTGCATATATGGCCACTACGTGCATTAAATTATGATCTGGTAATATTAAAAATATCATTTTAATCATTTAAGAAATAAGAGGATTTGTTAGTATTATATTTGATATTTACATCATCAATCCAAAACTAGAGAATTTAGCCAGACATGGAGTAAAATTGAAAAAAGATCATTTAAATTAATAATTTGATGTAAAGAAATACAAGAGATAGATATCAATAGAATGGTTCAAAGGATATTCTCTACTCTCCTTCTCTTTACTTATAGATTTGCTTCCACAAACACAAGCCAAACACACTAATGATGGTATTAAGTACTTCTCAAAATTTTCTTAGTTGTCACTCTTGGGAAATTAAGAGAAGCACTCTTAATTGTATTGAAAATATCTAAGTGACTGATCAACTCCCTTGCAAATACAACACAAGGACTATTTAAAGAAAAACACAAAGTAGGCATCTCGCACTATGGCACTTGAAATATCAGCACTGTTATGCCCAATAAATGAACTAATGTCGTTGCACTACTATTTTGGTTTTTCTCTACGGTGCTTATTAACATAGATCAATTACTTAGTGAACAGTCGCATTGCTTCGCTGATAGGTCATGTCCTTGGGAAGCAACTGCTACTCCACGGTACTGTTAACTTTCTAACATTATGGTGTTGAACGATGGAGAACATGGCGTTGCAAAGTTGAACTTTTGATGACACGGCGCTATCTGTTAGAGAAGTTGGCACAATAATGTTCATATTATGACACTTCGATAGTGTCTTTGATGGTGCTGCGGCGTTGTTTGTTGGGAAGCAGTGGCACTATATGAAACCAAGAGTTTTATACCTTTTATGTATTTTTCCTGCTCAATACAATATATATATATATATATATATATATATATATATATATATATATATATATATATATATATATATATATATATATATATATATATATATATATATATATATACTTATACTGAAAATATAACACATAAAATAACATATTATTCACACCTTGTTTTCCTCAAACAAATAAAAATATATTATAATTTTAATTCAATGATTAACCAAACTAAAAATTGATAATTAAAATTACTAAAATATATGATAATGCATCAAGGTTTAAAAGTTGTTAAAATGAACAAGATTATAATTCAAGTTTGAAAAAATATTAATAATTACACTAATTAGTCATCCTTATTATTACTTAATTTAAATTTACATGTTATAAATTTAATTATTAATTTTTAAAATTTTAAAATGAATAATGCAGCTTAATAATTAGATATGTTTGTAGTTAAAATTGAAACTTCATTAGTTCACCAACATTTGTAATAGTTTTCTTTTTTTATCCTTTATGAATTTAAGTATAAGATTAAAATTAGATTCTAAGCTTTTAATAGATACCAATTTTTGAATGTACTCATCTTTATTTTTTAGAACTATTTTTACAATTCTTTTTCTTTTTAATTTATAGAGTTCATAATTAATAATTTTGAATATATCTTTTTTGCTTTGAAACCTTTTTATAATCTTAATGTGTTTTATGTAAGAATTTAATAAGATTACCAATTCAAAATTTGAATTGCTTATGATTTTCAATTTTAATCTACTCATAATGAATATTTAATTCTTATAATTATTTATTTTTATTTCAAAAATTAATAATTAAAGGTATAACTAATAATTTCAAATTAAATAATTAATTTAAATGATCTAAATTAGATAATTATTTATTTCTTTTCTACTCTATGAAATATAATTAGTGTTCATTAAAATTATGATATAGGGTTTTATTATTATACTAATTTTATATAATTTTTTAATTATCATTTTACTAAGATTAATTAAATAATCATAAAACAAAAATAATTATAATAAACCTGAGGAAATTTTCAAAGAAATGTAAATAAAAGAAATACAAACAATAGTTAACAATGCACATGCTTTCATATAAATGATAAAATATGCATAAAATATGTTTTAATAGAATATAATAAATATAACATAACATAACATTATTTACAAGATAAATAGTGCATTAATCACCATGCATAACATATCTAGTGGGTTGTCTTGCATAAGCGCTAAGTTTATAGTCTTCAACCATACTTTGTCTAAAATTTTTAATTTGGTTGTGGTATATTATTTTCAGTCTTCAAATAGTTTCCACTAAGATTTTTTTTCTATCAGATTTATTTTAGTATTACTAGGTAAAGATCCAAGACGTCTACTATACATTGAAATTGCAAGCTGATTTAATTAGGTTTCTAAATTTTTAATAGAAACAACTTGATTTAGCAATTGAGTTTCTAACTGAAAGTTCGATGGGGATGTTAAGCCCTATGAACTTAGTCCCAAACTAACCAAGAGGGGGGTGAATTGGTATTTTAAAACTTCTTTTTACAAAGAAAGAAAATTGCATAAACCAAATCACACCACAAAAAATAAATGCGGAATTTAAAAGCGCGGAAGCAAGAAAAGAAACACAGAAATTTATAGTGGTTCGGTCGACTCGACCTACGTCCACTCCTTGGAGGCACCCTCCAAGTATTGCACTACAAAAAAAGTGACTCTCCTTTAGCCCCCACGGCTAGGCGGAGAAACTCTCACAAGAACCTCCTTTTTGCCACCCCGGCAAGGCAGAGAACCTTTCTCCTTTTGCTTCCTCCTGAAGCTGGCAGAGAACCAAAACCAAAAGCAAAACTCCTTACCTCTACCGACCCTTCCACGGATGAGAAACTCTAGACGAAGACGACGCAGAGAGATCCTTGAAGCAACCCTTGTGAAACCCCTCACAAGCTCCCCCTCATAAGATCCTCTCTCTCTCTCCTCTCTCTCTTTCTCTCCTCAAGGTCTTCTTAGGTCAAGGCAGCAGCCAAAAGGTTTGAACAAGAGCTCTTAAATAGAAGAGCTTCAAAAGAGCTCATTAATTGCAAGTTGCCGACAATATCGTCCAGGCCGATATGGACATCGGCCTGGCCAATCAGTACAAATCAATGATTATCAGCCAGAGCATCGCCCTGGATGGAAAACAGGACGATTGAAAATTGGCTTGATCGTCCCGGCCGATCACAGGATCGTCCTGGCGGATCAGTTCAAATCAGAGGAAAATCGTCCTGACAATAGCCCTGGATACGAGCTGGCCGATATCGATCGTCCTGAAGTAACTTAAGGTTTTTGACTAGATCGTCCTGGCCGATCCTGCGATCGTCCAGGACGATATGATCGTATCAATCATCCTTAATTACTTCCTTGATTTCCTGAACAATTATGACATAATTTGTGAGTATCGTCCAGGCCGATCATAGGATCGTCCTGGCCGATAATTTAAAAATACAGTATACCATACTTGACTATGGTGGCTACTTCTTTCTGTTTTGAGCTTATCGTCCTGGCCGATACACGTATCGTCCAGGACAATCTGTTAATGTCGGCTGCCTTTATTAAGAATCCTTAATTAGACTTTCTGTTTTAAGCTGATCGTCCAGGCCGATCCAAGATATCGTCCTGGCCGATATGAGTAAAAACAGAAATTCTAAGTCTCTTAAGTGTGTGTGTGAAGGGTTACATAGCATCAGTCTCTTTGACTATTACAAGTGGACTCAAAAGGTAAAAAAACAAATGTACAGACTGACTCAACCCTAAACCTACGCATTCCTGAACTTGGCTCCTTTTTGATCGTCCGATCTTCGATTCCTGAAAAGTTAGAAGCAACAAGCTGTCCAAGAGAAACAGTGTTTGTCAATCATCAAAACATAAGACGTGAAAAATAGATTTGCAACAATCTCCCCCTTTTTGATGATGGCAAAACACAAGTAGGAAAATAAAAAATTAAACAAAAATAGATTCATTAGAAAATCAAAGTTACAACATCTTTTTCCTACCACACCCTATCCTACTCCCCCTTTTGTCATCACAAAAAGAGAGTCCATAAACAACAGAAAAACATCACGAAAGACTAACTACAAAAAGACAAGAAACAGTAACACAAAGCACAAACTAAAACAACGAGGGATCCTGATCATCAGATGGAGGTGGTGGAGGTGGCTGCTGAAAGTAACTGGCAAGCGTGGTAAACTGAGCATTGAACCAGGCAATGTCCTGGTCATGCTGCAGCTACTGGTGAGTAAGAAAACTGTCAAAACGAGCTAAATCCTCAGCGTGGTGATGCTCGTAACGGGCAATGTCCTCAGAGTGTTGCTGCTCCTGGGCAGCAACATAGGCGTCAAACCGGGTCTCCCAACGATCAAATCTCTCAATCAACTGATCAACCGGTGAATGCTGGTGGAGAGGAGCAGGGTCAGTAAAGGGAGCTGGAGCAGGAGCCTCCTCCTCTCTAGCCCCCCGAGGTTCATCAGGGTGGAGATGAGTACTGTGAAGGGTGCTGAAGGAATTGTTTGAGTAGAAGAGAGTTGGGAAGTCTGGTGGATTGGGATATTGAATTTGGTATTTAGTTTCAAGAACATAGGCTATGATGTGTCCTAAGGCTAGTTTTGGCTTCCTTTTGTGGCCTGGATTGCGAATTGTTGTTAGGTGATCAATGTAACGAAAAATTAGGTCTGCAGTGTTGATTTACCTATGAGCCATGATGTAGAAGGTAGTGAGGGAAATTAGAGGGGTAATGTGGACTCAGTCGCCGACTTTTGGAATGACGGAGGTGCGAATGACATGTTGGATTGTCCTAGCATCTCTGACTAAAGAGCTAGTCTCTCCAACATTGTAAGGTACATTGGTCTGGCGAAGAAAGTGATTTGTTATGGACCAGTCAAAATCAGGGTCAGAGGCGATTATGTGCAGCTTATCTCCGGTGGTGGATAGCTGTAAAAGATCAACACAGTCCTGATATGTGATTTCGATAGGGCGTCGATTCACATAGGAGGTCAGGGCTGTGAAGGTAGGGTTGATGCGAAGGTTTGCAAAAAATTCTAAAAGAAGCTCTGAATTGAAAGGGAAAACAAGAGACAGTATGAAGCAAAGGGAAGTGTGAGCGAAGAGATCCATTACCGGGTAAGAGATGTGGACCGGATTGATAATTCTGGAAACGGTAATTCCACATTTTTTATAACGATGATATGCGGCTTCATCTTCTGCTTCCCGGAAACGAGGGTCAATCCTTGCCCTCGAGGAACTCCCAGAGGTCTGTCGGACGCATTTCCCACCAGCCATTTGAGAGTACTAAGCAAAAACACAAAGGGAGAAAGGATGAGGAGTGAAAAATCATGGCTGGATCGACCTGAATTTAAAGAAACGGCCATATCGTCCTGGCCGATCGCGGAATCGTCCAGGCCGATATGGCTCAATAATTACGTACATGCCGATTGGTCAAAAAGACGGTCCAATCGTCCGGGCCGATCAGATATCGGCCAGGCCGATTAGACACAGGCTATCGGCCCAAGGAGTCAGTCTGGACGACCGTTGAAAAAGCAGATTGTCCGGGCCGATTAGGTGTATCGTCCAGGACGATGCACAATAATTGATCATACCGGCCGAAGTTAAAACGTTTTAAATGCTTGCCACGTGTATCGTCCAGGACGAACAGTGGATCGGCCCGGCCGATGGTCCAATAATGGATCGTCCGGGGCCGAATTTAAAGATCAAAACGTGCTGACACGTGGATCGTCCAGGACGATCCAGTGTATCGGCCAGGACGATGCACATAGAATGCATCAGCCAGACAAATATACTATCGGCCAGGACTATCACCATGAGTTCGATCAAATCGTCCGGAACGATATAGTATCGTTCAGGACGATAAATTGCAGTAAACACAGAAAAAGGATCAGCAGATGGATTTTGAACAGAATTTTTCATATCTGCTAGGACGATAGAAATATCGGCCAGGCCGATGTGACTTGAATGTGAAATCAAGAAAAGAATGGTGATGATCAAGTCCTTCAAAAATAAAACAAAAGAAAAGACAGTCAAAGACACAGAAAAAATAAAAACAACACAATGAAAAACACCGAACAATATTATTTTTTTTGGATTTTAATTTTTCTAATTTTTTTTTTTTGTTTTATGGAGGCATCATATGAGAATTCTTTTCACAAATTAAAATTTTTAAAGTTTTCAGGAGATCAATTCCAATCAGAAGAAGGTAGAAAAAACTGATTCCGTTAATCCTAGATCGGACATCCTTCAGGGTACAAAATTCTTTTAGAAAAATAGAGGCCTAACTCGGAATAACAAAAAGGATAAGAAGATCCAATCAAGACTTGTTAACAACTAAAATATCTCATAAATAATAAACCAAAATAATTTTTCTCAATCATGGAAATTGAAATCAAATCTTTGAACGTATCACATAATCAATGAGTTTTCTAAGTTTTAAGAGTTTTACCAAAGAGATGATAGCTTGCTTTTAGTGGGATAATTTTATGCCTCTTGTCACTTTTATTGGCTCTTTGAGCATCTTTTGATTTTTGATACACTTTTGTGTATATATCTTTCTTTTCAATTTGACTTCATTGGCCTCTTTCTTTTTTAACTCTTGCAAGCTAAAAATTCTTTAATATACCCTTAAAAAAAACTTAGTTGTGAGTATATCCTCTAAATATTAGAGAATAGGAGCTCTCTCTCTAACATAGGGAAGAACAATCCACAACACAAAATCAAAATCACGTGATAACTGCAATGGTAAGATTTCAAAAGCTTGAATGATATCTAAGAATTTTGACTATTATGCATAAGATAATTTAATGTAGCAAGATAAGAAAGAGATCTTAAAAAGCCATTGGTTAAACTGAGTTTAGACTTTTGTTTTATAGAAGAAAATCATGCCACTAAATAAAGTCAGAAGAAGGGAAAACATCAACAGTTTACTCCCTTTAACCAATTTAGAAAAGCTAAACCCCTATCTCCAAAAACTCCAATATTTAAAAGCTTGAGAAGTTTCATCATATGGCAGGCCAAAAAATAAAGACCAAAGTGGAAAACAAAAACTCATAAAACTAAAATAAAAAAAATAAACTAAAAATAATACAAAGTGAGCACAAAAACTAGCACAAACAAATAAAAGACACAAAAATTAAAGATTTCAAGCAAGTGATAAAGCAACGGATTTAAGCAATTGAGCTGCAAGCCTCCTTATGTCCAGTTATCTTATGCTCCCACGAGGTCTTTGGTGAGAGCACACCTGCAAAACTCAACAACAGTCAGTTTTAGGAACCCAAACAGGTTTGGGCTCCTTCTTAGGAAATGTAGAGTGCAATGCAAATGTGATATGCTTTGAATCATGCATCTTAGGTCTCCACACCCAATGTGTACTACGGTGAACTGTGTAAGTGTGTGAGACGTGTCCTAGCATGCCACAAGAAAAATATTGAACTCCAGGAAAAGGTTTTTTTAAATGGTTTGGGTAAAAATGCCTCTTCCTAGGTTCTGGCTTTTGATTAGAAGTTGGTGTCATCCTAGCTTTCTTACATGTTTCCAAATCATTTTGAATTCTCAAGTTAGTTCTTTTTAATGCATCATTCTCAATCCTCAAATTTTTCTCAATCTCTTTAGATTTCTTAAGATCATCGTTAAGTGAGGTGTGTGAAGCTTTTAATGCATTACTTTTATCAACTAATTACAAATGCTTCTTGTTTAAATCATCAAATTCATCAAGGAGAGCCATGTGATTTGAATCAATCGTTGCATGATCTTTGAGAAAAACTTCATGCTCTTTTTGTAGATTTGAATGTTCTAATTTTAGGCTAGCATGAGTTTTCTTAAGTTTTTTGTATGATGTATGGATTTTTTCACAAATTTCAAACAATTCATCATAGGTTGGTTTACATACCTCTTCCTCATCACTTTGATTTTCTCCCATGAAACACAAGTTTGTAGTCTCTTCCTCTGGTTCAGTCTCAGAGGAATCAGTACCAGATTCTGCCCAGAAGCCTCTTTGGATTTTCTTCTTCTCCTTCTTTGACTTAGCTTTCTCCTCACCTTTTTCCTTTTCTTTGTTTGAATGATCTTGAAGTGTAGGACAATCGGCTCTTACATGTCCAGGTTTCCTGCATTCAAAATAAACAACATCAGAAGATCCTTTAATATGTTTATGATCCTTACCTTTTCTCCAACTTTGATGATGCTTTTGTTTCTTCCTTAGAAAGCTTTTGAATTGCCTTGTGATGAAGGCAACTCCATCGCTTTCAGACCCGGAAGATTCAGAATCCGATTTGTATGTCTTCAATGCAATTGTTTTCTCCTTTTTCTTCTCACCTGCATCAAGATTTCTTTGATTCACCCCTTGCTCGTAAGCAATGAGTGAGTCAAGCAAGTTATCAATAGAATAATGGTTCAAATCTTTAGATTCAGTGATGGCAGTAATTTTTGCATCATAAGACGAAGGCAAGCATCTCAAAATCTTGTTAACTTTTTCACAGTTCGAAAGTTCTTTTCCTAGTGCATGCAATGAAGTAGCAATCTGAGTAAACCTAGTGTACATGTCAGAAATCGATTCATGAGGTTTCATACGAAAAAGTTCGTATTCATGCAAGAGAATGTTTAAACGGGATTGTTTAACTTCATTAGTGCCTTCATAGGTAATGCACAATTTATCCCAAATTTCCTTACCAATTTTGCAAGTTGAAACACGCATGTAATCCTCATATTTCAAAGCACAGAAAAAACAATTCAAACATTTCGCATTTAATTGAGCTAAATCTCGTTCGTCAAAAGTCCATTCAGTAAAAGTAACTTCAGTTTTAAAACCATTAATTTCACGAGAAGGTGGAGAATAACCTTCTTGAATAAGCATCCACATGCGATAATCAGTAGATTGTAAAAAAGTTGACATGCGAGTTTTCCAAAAATCAAAAGGTAGGTTATCGAATAGAAGAGGTCGGGTAATAGAATACCCTTCCGTAGTGTTGCGATTCCCAAAGTTAGACATGGATCAAATTCAAAAAGTTTTCAAACTTTAATTTTTGAATCAAGCTCTGATACCACTTGAAAGTTCGATGGGGATGTTAAGCCCTATGAACTTAGTCCCAAACTAACCAAGAGGGGGGTGAATTGGTATTTTAAAACTTCTTTTTACAAAGAAAGAAAATTGCATAAACCAAATCACACCACAAAAAATAAATGCGGAAATTAAAAGTGCGGAAGCAAGAAAAGGAACAAAGAAATTTATAGTGGTTCGGTCGACTCGACCTACGTCCACTCCTTGGAGGCACCCTCCAAGTATTGCACTACAAAAAAGTGACTCTCCTTTAGCCCCCACGGCTAGGCGGAGAAACCCTCACAAGAACCTCCTTTTTGCCACCCCGGCAAGGCAGAGAACCTTTCTCCTTTTGCTTCCTCCTGAAGCTGGCAGAGAACCAAAACCAAAAGCAAAACTCCTTACCTCTACCGACCCTTCCACGGACGAGAAACTCTAGACGAAGACGACGCAGAGAGATCCTTGAAGCAACCCTTGTGAAACCCCTCACAAGCTCCCCCTCACAAGATCCTCTCTCTCTCTCCTCTCTCTCTTTCTCTTCTCAAGGTCTTCTTAGGTCAAGGCAGCAGCCAAAAGGTTTGATCAAGAGCTCTTAAATAGAAGAGCTTCAAAAGAGCTCATTAATTGCAAGTTGCTGACATTATCGTCCAGGCCGATATGGACATCGGCCTGGCCGATCAGTACAAATCAATGATGATTGGCCAGAGCATTGCCCTGGAAGAAAAACAAGACGATTGAAAATTGGCTTGATCGTCCCGGCCGATCACAGGATCGTCCTGGCCGATCAGTTCAAATCAGAGGAAAATCGTCCTGACAATAGCCCTGGATACGAGCTGGCCGATATCGATCGTCCTGAAGTAACTTAAGGTTTTTGACTAGATCGTCCTGGCCGATCCTGCGATCGTCCAAGACGATATGATCGTATCAATCATCCTTAATTACTTCCTTGATTTCCTGAACAATTATGACATAATTTTTGAGTATCGTCCAGGCCGATCATAGGATCGTCCTGGCCGATAATTTAAAAATACAGTATATCATACTTGACTATGGCGGCTACTTCTTTCTGTTTTGAGCTTATCATCCTGGCCGATACACGTATCGTCCAGGACAATCTGTTAATGTCGGCTGCCTTTATTAAGAATCCTTAATTAGACTTTCTATTTTAAGCTAATCGTCCAGGCCGATCCAAGATATCATCCTGGCCGATATGAGTAAAAATAGAAATTCTAAGTCTCTTAAGTGTGTGTGTGAAGGGTTACATAGCATCAGTCTCTTTGACTATTACAAGTAGACTCAAAAGGTAAAAAAACAAATGTACAGACTGACTCAACCCTAAACCTACGCATTCCTGAACTTGGCTCCTTTTTGATCGTCCGATCTTCGATTCCTGAAAAGTTAGAAGCAACAAGCTGTCCAAGAGAAACAGTGTTTGTCAATCATCAAAACATAAGACATGAAAAATAGATTTGCAACACTAACTGCATAACTACATCCTCCAATATTATTTTCTTATTTTCAATTTGATTTCTTTGAATAAATCCTGGATGATTTATAAGTCTAAGATTAAGAGCAGGTTGTTGAGAAGTGCTCCAACTTACTCCTTGAATATTATGCAAATTTTATTCCATTGATTACTATCACCCATATTAATTGACCAATTAAAATTAGGATGATTCCACCAACTTGGATTATATGTATTTGAGCAGGAACTATTTTATCTTCCAATTATATTAATATGTTCAATCCCTTGCATATTTTTATCTTCAATTAAATTTATTCATATAGTATTAACTTCTTAAAAATTGCTGCAACTTAAGCAGTCGACATTGATAAAACAATCAATTCAAAAATTCTAGCTACTTTTTTAGGATTTATCATATTAGAAAGTCATTGGAAATTATTAGTAGTCATTTCCTCTATTAATTCATAAGCTTGTTTAAATATCTTAGACATTAATGATCCTCCAACTGCAATATCAATTATTCCTCTAAGAGATCCTACTAATCTATTATAAAATATTTGAATAATCAACCAATCAGGTAATTCATGATACAAATATTTTCTAATCATTTCCATAAATCTTTTCCAACTCTTATAAATGGATTCTTCTTCAAACCGAGTAAAAGAAGTTATGTCATATCTAAGTTTGGTAATTTTTTAAGGTGAAAAATATTTAGCGAGAAACTTATGAGCCAATTTGTTCTAAGTGGTTATAGAACCCGGGGATGAAAAATTCAATCATATTTTAGCTTTATTTCTTAGAGAAAAAGGAAACAATCTAAGACTAATAACATTATCACTGACACCATTATATTTAAATCTTGCATAAATTTTTATAAACAGGCTAAATATAAATTGGAATCTTCTATAGAAGTTCCACCAAACTAAGAGTTTTGAACCATTTGAATAATAACAAGTTTTAATTCAAAACTATTAGCTTGGATTATATTATATTTGTGCTCCATTGAATTCCGTCTACTAAAGAGTTTGCATAATCTTTTAGAGGTCTACAATGACTTTGCTCTAACTCAGGTTGGGCTATTTTCAATATCTTTTTGGTTTTCCAAATTTTAGAAAGAATTCTTTCAATTTCAGGATCAAATGACAATAGTCCCTTTCTAAAGCTATAAAGCATGCAACAAAAAAAAAAATGCAATTCGTGATCAACATAACTAAATAAAAAATATGTAGGTCTAATTATACAATCAATTTAACAATATAGTTAAAATTTGGAAAGAAGATAAATACTTCTCCGACAAAAGCACCAAAAACTTGATGGGGGCTATGTGTAAATGTAAAATTAAATTATAAAAATGAATGTGTTAGGCTCTATCTCCCCTAAGCAATGCTAAGATTTTTTTTTTTTTTTTTTTGATATAAATTGGTAGATCTTACTTAATATATGCAAGTGTGCATGCCAAATTAAGTGATAAATTGATACAGTAGAGTCTCGAACTCACGAAGAAGTATGTTTTTAAGCAATCAACTATTATTTCTTATTCTAATTACAATAATTATCTTACTAAATAAAATGGATGTTATGGAGATTCAATTACTTAAATAAAGTTAGATAAAGATAATGAATACACCATATGGATATAATATTTTTAATTAATGAATATAAATAACATATTTTTCATAATGATTCTGTTTAAATTATGATGTTATTCAAAGCATATACATTTCTAGATCTCTATCTAGCTTATAGGAACAAAGGATGTCCAGTAACTTTCTATGGTTATATCATCTCCTTAAGAATTTAATATATTCTATATCATATGCCTATGTATGATGCATATTAATTCAATAGTCCTGGTTATGTCTGCTTTCCTTCGTCAGGACTCTACATTATACCTAATTTTAACTATAAATATGATCACTATGTGCATTAAATTAAGATCTAGTGATATTAAAAATAGCATTTTAATCATTTAAGGAATAAGAGAACTCATTAATACTACATATGATATTTGCACCATTAATCTAAAACTAAATCATTTAGTCAGACATGGAGTAGAATTGATATAAACTCATTTTATTAATAGCATGACATAAAGAATACAAGAGATAGATATCTTATGAATGGTTCAATGGATCTCCTCTACACTCCTCATTACTTATATATTTGCTTCCACAAACACATGATCTACAACATTTTGAACACGACAAAGAGTGTTTGGCTTATGTTTGTGGAAGCAAATATGTAAGTAAAGATAAGTAGTATAGAAGTGTTACGTCCAGGAGTATTCGCGGAGGTAGAGAAATATAAAGTTTAACGGCTTAGCATTGTACAAAAATCCGGCACGCAATCAAATAAGAGAGAGGGTGCGTCGTTCATTAGAGACAAAGATTTTAACATGGAAAACTCCTGAATAGGGGAAAAATCATGGGGCCTGGCCTAGTATAAATGAATCCACTAGTATTGTAGTTAATTACAAATGAAGTCCTTCCTCAGTGGAAGGCCTTAGCCTGATGTACATCTTATAGAGTACATTACATGGTAGAAATACAAAGAATCATTGTTGACGTGTTTATTAGTTTAGAAGGATCATAACTGGTGATGAGGCCAGAAGAACTGTAGTCGGCAGGAGACGGTGATCATAAAGACCATAATTAGGACTATAGTCGGTGGTCGACATAATTCAGAAGGACCGTAGTTGGCTAGCGACGGAGGTCGGAACGACTATAGTTGGCGGGTGACATAAGTCAGAAGGACCATAGTCGGCTAGCACGGAGGTCAATAGAACTGTAGTCGACGGGCGACGTAAGTCAGGTAGAAGTCTAGCAATGGACATAAATCCATCATCAGATAAATGTCTGACAAAAGTCCGACAACGAGCATAAGCTCAACATCGAGTAAAAACTTGGCAACGATCAGATCAGGTGCGGTGTCAGGTAGAAGTCCGATGTTAGTTAGCAGCCACAGAGAACTCCGACTTTAGATGGTATTCGAGCAGAACTCCAGAGTCACTTGGAGATCGGACAGAACTCTGGCCTCACTTAGAGGTTAGGTGAAATTTGCCATCACTTGGAGGTCGGACGGAATTCCGGTGTCACTTGGAGTTCGGGTGAAACTCCATTGTCACTTGAACGTCGGGAAGAATTCTGACGTTACTTGAACGTCGGGCAGAACTCTGGCGTCAGGCAGAATTTTGGTGTCGGGCAGAATTTTCACGGTGGTGATCAAGGAGGAGTTTCTTCCCTTATATCCTTCTCTTCTTCTTCTTCTCTTGCTTGCACCTTGGCTCGGGGGGCCCTCCTCATGAGAATTGAGTGGCCTATTTATAGATTTCTGGAGTGGTATGGCCTGTAAATAGGTGAGAGATCATGGCCGAATCATGAGTGGTTTGAATGGACGACCGATATTGAATCCCTTGATTGTGGACCATTCGTTAGAAATTTGAAGGTCTTAATAATGTTGTAATTTTGTGATCTTGGGCTCGTTGGATTCATCTCGTTGAGTAGCTCGATTCGACTATAAGCACGTTATGTTTTGGAAACCATTTGGTAACTCAAATTATTGTTCGAACCTTCCAACAGTGCTTCGGGTACTTGATTGGGACCCATTTGGGCTCGGATCGAGCTGAATTTGGTGTCGTTGGGTTTGTATTTCTAAGACGATTAGTTCGACTATAAGTTTGCCAATATCGGTGTTAAGATGATCCCATAATTAATTTTTGAAGTTTCTAGCTTGATTTTGCATCGAGATTCATGTCCGATTAAGATAATTTTATGATCACGTATCAGTTACCCCCCCTATTTTTAGACGTCAAAGCTCCAGAGGTCCAAAAATACATGCGTCGACACTTTGCATTGGTCGAGTAGCAAAACATTGCATTCTAAAAATAAACTACTTTCTCAAACTTGATCATAGAGGCCTCGTTGAGCTCCGAAAATACCAAAATTGAGTCTAGAACATTAAAAAATGTGTCTGAGGACCCAAAAAACATCTGATTTGGACTTTTCGGGCCCGAAATCAAAGTCCGGACGCGCTTGGCGGTAGAACTGGCCGGCACACCACCCGGCCAGCACACCAACCAGCCGCCGTCGGCGAGTGCCCGCGCTGATGCGCAGGCTAGAGGGGTGCGTGAGGTGCCTCTTGAGAGGTGGTTTAGTATTTTTTTTTTTTTTGAATTTTTGTGGGGCCCACATCATTTGATTTTATCTGAAAAAATTTAGAAAATTTAGAAAAATTTAGAAAAATTTGGAAAATTCTGAAAAAATTCTGAAAAATTTAGAAAATTTGGAAAATTCTAGGAAGTTCCATAATGTTCTTTTCTTCCCTAAAAATGTTATAAATAGCCCCCAAGGCCAGTGGGAAACTTGCACCTTCTTCTTTTCTCCTTCTGACTCTCTGACAGTTTAGGCTTTCCACTGTTTTTGAGTAGGTGACTTTCCCTACTCAATTCAGCACCCCTCCTATTGTACAGAAGTTGAAAGTTTCTCTTTTTTCTTCTTCTAGCTTTCTGGCAATGAAGGCATTCCGTCATTTTTTGTAGGTGACTTTCCCTACGTAAATCGGTGGCCCTCCTCTTGTACAGAAGTTGAAAATTTTGTTTCTTTTTTTCCTTTTTTTCTTCCCCATTTTTCTTCTTGCACTAGAGGCTTTCCACTATTTTTTGTAGGTGACTTTTCCTACTTAATTCATCGCCCCTCTTTAGTAAAGATGGAAATTTTTCTCCTTCCATTATCTTCTCCTCTGGCTATCTTCTTACAGTTGAGGCATTTCATTGTTTTTTTGTGAAAGTGCTCAGATGACACTAGAAAGTGCTCTGATACCACTTGAAAGTTTGTTAGGGATGTTAAGCCCTTATGAACTGGCCCACGACTAAATACAGAGAGTGGTGAATTGGAAAAAAAGAAACTTTAATCAAAGTACAAACTAAAATCACCACAAATAAAACAAATGTAGAAATTAAATGCGGAAGCAAATAATAAGAAAGAACACACCGAATTTATAGTGGTTCGGTCAAACTTTGACCTACGTCTACTCCTTGGAGGAACCCTCCAAGTATTGCACAAAACTAAGTATCTCTCCTTTAGCCCCCATAATTAGGCCCTTACAAAATCACTTCCACCTTCCCCGGTGCGGCAGAGTCACCGGGTCCTTTGACACCAAAGAGATCTTCTTCTTTGTTGAACTTTCCTCGAGACAAGCCTTGAATACGATGGTATTAAGATGCAAGCCTGCCGGAGCAACCGTGTGGAATCCCCTCCACACTCCCTTGAGTCCCCCCTCACAGGATCTTCTCCCTCTCAGACTTCACCCGTTCCTCACTCCCTTTCAAGCTTTCTCTTCAAGTCTCCCCCACAAGAATTAAGCTACAATGGCTACCAAAGACACTTACAAAGTGTCATGCCAAGCTTAAATAGAAAAGCTCAAAATGAGCTCATTAATGCAAGTTGCCGACATTATCGTCCAGGATGATAGGTATATCATCCTGGCCGATCAGTATAAATTCAGCTCATCAGCCCGAGACGATTTGGGACGATCAGAAGAAAATTGGTTACATTGTCCTGACCGATATCACGATCGTCCAAGCGGATTAGTTTAAAACTGATTTCAATCATCTAGATCATCGCCCTGAATTCGATTTGTCTGATGTAGATCATCCAAGACATCGTCCCGGATGATGTGATCGTATCAATCAACCATTAATGCTTTCGAAAGATACCAGATCAATTTAGGCATAATTGAGTTAGATCAGCCTGGACGATATAAATATCATCCTGGCCAATTTCCTAAAATAAAGAAGTCCTAAACTTATTATGGCGGCTGATTCTTTCTGAACTGAGACTATCGTACAGGCCGATACAGGTATCGTCCATACCGATACGCAAATGACGGCTGCCTTAATGAGGATGCCCTAATTAGGGTTTCTGCTTTTGAACAGATCGTCCTGGCCGATATAAATGTCGACCAGGATGATGTTACCAAAAATAGAAATCCAACGGAGAATCTTCCAAGTTACAAATCATCCGGTGCCACACTAAATACAATAGACTCAAGAAAAGAAAAATAGTACAAACTGACTCAGACCTAGTCTACCCAATCTTAAGTTGGTTCTAAATTGCAGTCTGATCGTATGTACCTGAAATGTCAGTACATAAGACAGTCAGAGAGAAATAAGAATGTTTGTTATCATCAAAATCATAAACCATTGATCCGCAATAATCTTCCCCTTTTTTATGATAGAAACAATTCAATTTGAATTTTCAAAAAAGCAATTTCTCCTAATCTCCCCCTCACTAGAATAAACCCTTTTTAAAAAATAAGGGAGATAAAAAATATTTTTGTTGTTTTTAATTTTTTGAAAAGAAAAAAAAAAGAATACAAATTCAACATTACGTTCTCCCCCTTTTGACATAATTAAAAAGAGAGGAGGCACAAAAAAAAAAAAAAAAAAAAAAAAACATTCCCTGATCTAGTGAAAAAGTAAATATTCTTAAAATGAGAAAGTTACCTCATAGTTTTAATCAAAAAATGCTTAGTAGAATTGGATTGACAACGCATAGCCTAAAAAAAAAGTTAGAAATTCAGAATTTGATAATTCAAACTCAAGTTCTTTAAAAAAGCTCAAAAACTTTTAATTCAATATCTAAATCAAGGAATAAATTAGAGAAAGAAACAATCATTTTTCAAAAACTCCTTCCATAAAATAAATCTAATATAAGATCAATGCACGAATTGTTGAATTAAGAATCAAGATTTTCAAACTCAAGTATCGAAAGTATCAAGCATTTTCTTAAGCTTTTAAGAAGTACAAGAATGATAAGCAATAAACTTTGTGGGCTCATTTTATGCCTCTTGACAATTAGTTGGCGCACTACGCATCTTTTGATACACTTTGTGAATTCTATTTTTTTTTTAATTTGGCATCTTTGCGCATCTTTTATTTTTGGCATCATTGACCAATTTTTTGAATATGCTACCTTTCTGAAACCTTAAAAACCAAAAGTAAACCCATACTATTGATAAAAATGAAATTCTTGATTAAGAAAATTATGATGTAGATTCAGCACCTTACAAAAGATTCCTATGCGATAAATAAAATGTAGGAGATAAAAAAATTGTTTCAAAAATTAATTTAAAAGATGAAAAAGATTTTAAATCAAAAGTACAATAACCTCTTTTAGTAAACAGAATTGAGAGTTAAAAACATGAATTTCCTTCCTTTAACTATTTTAGAGAAGTCAAACACAACTTAACAAAGATTTCAAGAAAAAATAAGAAGTAGATTTTTTATTTTTAAAAAAGTGAATGTGTGTGTTGATCAGAGAAAAACTTTTACGTAAATAAAAATTTCAAAGAAAAAACAAAACAAAAACACAAAATAAAAAAAATGAAAAACATAAAAACAAAAACACAACACAAAAAAGACTTTTTAACCATTATCTCTCTCCTGGTCCGATGCTTCAGAAATCAGGTCTGCCCATGAGATTTTTTGCTTTTCATTATTTCCCCAATTTAAATTTAGCTTTGCCTTACCCTTTTCTTTCGTAGGAAGAATTCTTAAATCAGGTCATTGATTTTTCATATGTCCAGGCTTCCTACAATGAAAGCAAATAACATCAGAAGAAATATAAATTTTCTTACCATTTTTAACTTTTTTTCACTTTTTCTTATGCTTTGGTAAGCTTTGTGATTTGCTTGACAAGTCATCACAAACTAAGCTATCTTCTTCTCTATCTTCCATTATTAAAACAATCATTTCACCTGCATCCAAAAGTCTTTGACCTAACCCTTGCTCGTAGGCAATGAGTGAGCCAATCAAATTATCAATAGAATATACATTCAAATCTTTAGATTCATAAATAGCTATAACTTTAGTATCAAATTTATCTAATAGACAACGAAGAATTTTGTTAACTTTTTCAAAATTAGAAAAATCTTTTCCTAAGGCATGCAATGCTGTTACAATTTGAATTAACCTAGTATACATATCTGAGATCGTCTCATAAAGTTTCATAGAAAATAGTTCAAAATCATGCATTAATATTCAACTTGGATTGCTTGATTTCACTAGTGCCTTCGTATATGGTGTGTTGTTTATCCCAAACTTCCTTACCAATAGTGCATGTGGATACTAACATAAAATCTTCAGAATTTAAAGTACAGAAAAAGCAATTTAAAGATTTTGCATTCAATTGAGTATTTACTTGTTCTTCCCTATTTCATTGATTAAAATAAATCTCAGTTTTAACTCCATTAACAATACGTGACGGTGATGAATAACCAGTTAAATTCATACGCCACATACAAAAATCAATCGATTGCAAGAAAGTAGTCATGCGAATCTTCCAAAAATCAAATGTAATATTTTCAAACAAAGGTGGTCTCGTGATTGAATAACCTTCCGCAATATTACGATTAGAAAAGTTAGCCATAGATTAAAAATTCAAAAGTTTTTAAAAACATAATTTTTGAAAATGGCTCTGATACCACTTGAAAGTGCTCAGATGACACTAGAAAGTGCTCTGATACTACTTAAAAGTTTATTAGGGATGTTAAGCCCTTATGAATTGGCCCAAGACTAAATACAAAGAGTGGTGAATTGAAAAAGAAGAAACTTTAAGCAAAGTACTGAAAGTTCATTAGGGATGTTAAGCCCTATAGAACTGGCCCAAGGCTAAATAAAGAGAGAGGTGAATTGGAAAAGGAGAATCTTTAAATTAAAACACAAACCAAAATCACCACAGAAAACAAAGTGCGGAAATTAAAACGCAGAAGCAGTAAAAAGAAAGAACACACCATATTTATAGTGGTTCGGTCAAACCTTGACCTACGTCCACTCCTTGGAGGCACCCTCCAAGTATTGCACTAAAACAAGTGTCTCTCCTTTAGCCCCCACAGCTAGGCGGAGAAGCCCTTACAAATCACTTCCACCTTCCCTAGTGCGGCGGAGTCGCCAGGTTCTTTGACACCAATAAGATCTTCTTCTTTGGTGAACTTACATTGAGACAAGCCTTAAATCTGATGGTACTAAGGTGCGAGTTCGCCGGAGCAACCGTATGGATCCCCCACCACACTCCCTTGAGTTCCTCCCCCTCACAGGATCTTCTCCCTCTCAAATTCCATCCTTTTCTCTCTCCCTTTCAAGCTCTCTCTTCAAGTTTCCCCCACAAGAATGAAGCTACAATGACTGACAAAGACACTTACAAAGTGCCTTGTCATAGCTTAAATAGAAGCTCTCAAAACAAGCTCATTAATGCAAGTTGCCGCCATTATCATCTAGGATGATAGGTATATCGTCCTGGCCGATCAGTACAAATTTAGTTCATCAGTCCAGGACAATTTGGGATGATCAGAAGAAAATTGGTTACATCGTCCTGGCCGATATCACGATCGTCCTGGCTGATATCACGATCGTCCAGGCCGATTAGTTTAAAACAGATTTCAATCGTCCTGATCATCGCCCTGAATTTGAGCTGTCCGATGTAGATCGTCCAGGACATTGTCTCGTCCGATCAGGCAATCGTCCCGGATGATGTAATCGTATCAATCAACCATTAATGCTTTTCAAAGATACCAGATCAATTTAGGAATAATTGAGTTAAATCGGCCTGGACGATATAAATATTGTCCTGGCTGATTTCCTAAAATAAAGAATTCCTAAACTGATTATGGCGGTTGATTCTTTCTAAATTAAGACTATCGTCCTGGCCGATACATGTATCACCCAAACCAATCTCAATTACGGCTGCCTTAATGAGGATGCCCTAATTAGGGTTTCTGATTTTGGACATATCGTTTAGGACAATATAAATATCGTCCTGGCCGATATTACCAAAAATAGAAATCTTATAGGGAACAATAGGAAATCTTCCAAGTTATAAATCAACAGATCCCACACCAAATACAACAGACTCAAGAAAGAAAAAAGATTACAAACTGACACAGATCTAATCTACTCAATCTTGAGTTGGTCCCAAATTATAGTCTGATCGTGTGGACCTGAAACGTTAGCACATAAGACAATCATAGAGAAATAAGAAATGTTTGTTATCATCAAAATCATAAACCATTGATCCGCAACAATCTCACCCTTTTTGATGATGGTAAACAATTCAATTTGAATTTTCAAAAAGAACAATTTCTCCTAATCTCCCCCTCACTAGAATTTTAAACTGACCCATTTTGAATTTTGCTTTACCTTGCCCTTAATTTGAGCTGGCCGATATCACAATTTCAATCATCCTGATCATCGCCCTGAATTTGAGCTGTCCGATGTAGATCATCCAGGACATTATCCCGGCCGATCAGGCAATCGTCCCGGACGATGTGATCGTATCATCAACCATTAATGCTTTTCAAAGATACCATATCAATTTAGGCATAATTGAGTTAGATCGGCCTAGACGATATAAATATCATCTGGCCGATTTCCTAAAATAAAGAATTCCTAAACTAATTATGGCGGTTGATTCTTTCTGAATTAAGACTATCGTCCTGGCCGATACATGTATCGTCCAGGTTGATCTCAATGACGGCTGCCTTAATGAGGATGCCCTAATTAGGGTTTTTGATTTTAGACATATCGTTCAGGACAATATAAATATCGTCCTGGCCGATATTACCAAAAATAGAAATCTTATAGGAAACAACAGGAAATCTTCCAAGTTACAAATCAACAGATCCCACACCAAATACAACAGACTCAAGAAAAGGAAAAATATTACAAACTGACACAGATCTAGTTTACCCAATCTTGAGCTGGTCCCAAATTGCAGTCTGATCGTGTGGACCTGAAACATTAGCACGTAAGGCAATCTTAGAGAAATAAGAAATGTTTGTTATCATCAAAATCATAAACCATTGATCCGTAATAAGTACAAATCAAAATCACCACAAATAAAATAAATGCGGAAATTAAATGCAGAATAAAATAATAAGAAAGAACACACCAAATTTATAGTGGTTCAGTCAAATTTTGACATACGTCCACTCCTTGGAGGCACCCTCCAAGTATTGCACTAAACCAAGTGTCTCTCCTTTAGCCCCCACAGCTAGGCGGAGAAGCCCTTACAAAATCACTTCCATCTTCCCTGGCAACAAAGAGATCTTCTTTTTTGGTGAACTTCCCTCGAGATAAGCCTTGAATCCAACGGTATTAAGATGCAAGCCTGCCTGAGAAACTGTGTGGAATCCCCTCCACACTTCCTTGAGTCCCCCCTCACAGGATCTTCTCCCTCAGACTTCACCCGTTCCTCATTCCCTTTCAAGCTTTCTCTTAAAGTCTCCCCCACAAGAATGAAGCTACAATGGCTGACAAAGACACTTATAAAGTGTCATGCCAAGCTTAAATAGAAAAGCTCAAAATGAGCTCATTAATGCAAGTTGCTGACATTATCATCCAGGACGATAGGTATATCGTCCAGGACGATAGGTATATCATCCTGGCCGATCAGTATAAATTCAGCTCATCTGCTCGGGATGATTTGGGACGATTAGAAGAAAATTAGTTACATCGTCCTGGCCGATATCACGATCGTCCAGGCCGATTAGTTTAAAACCGATTTCAATCGTCTTAATCATCGCCCTGAATTCGAGCTGTCTGATGTAGATCGTCCAAGACATCGTCCCGGCCGATCCTGCGATCATCCCGGATGTGTGATCGTATCAATTAACCATTAATGCTTTCCAAAGATACCAGATCAATTTAGGCATAATTGAGTTAGATCGGCCTGGACGATATAAATATCGTCCGAGCCGATTTCCTAAAACAAAGAATTCCTAAACTGATTATGGCGGCTGATTCTTTCTGAATTGAGACTATCGTCCAGGCCGATCCGCTAATGATGGCTGCCTTAATGAGGATGCCCTAATTAGGGTTTCTGATTTTGGACATATCGTTCAGGACAATATAAATATCGTCCCGGCCGATATTACCAAAAATAAAAATCTTATAGGGAACAATAGTACAAACTGACTCAAATCTAGTCTACCCAATCTTGAGCTAGTTAAAAATTGCAGTCTAATCGTGTGGACCTGAAATATTAGTACATAAGGCAATCGTAGAGAAATAAGAATGTTTGCTATCATCAAAATCATAAATCATTAATCCGTAACATTTTGTAGGTGACTTTCCCTACTTAATTCAACACTCTTCTTTTTATATAGAAGTTAGAGTTTTTGGAAGTCATTTCTTTTATTTTTTTCTCCCTCATTCTAACTTTCTTACATTTGAGGCATTCCACTGTTTGTTGTAGGCGACATCCCCTACTAAAATTCAGGGCCCTCTCCGTGTGTAGAAGTTAAAATTTTTGGATTCGTTCATTTTCTTCTCCTCGAGTCTTCTTCTGACATTGGAGGCATTCCACTATTGGTGATAGGCAACATTCTCCTATCGAGCTTCAATGCCCCTCTCTTGTGTAGAAGGATATTTTTTCCTTCTTATTCTTCTCTTACGAACTTCTTCTTACATTGGTGGCATTCCACTATCAGTGATAGGTGACATTCCCCTATCAAGCTTCTGTGCCACTCTCTTGTGTTGAAGGAGTCATGATAAGAAGCTATCTTCTTAATAGATAACCCTTAATAGAAGAAGGCAATTGCTGCCTATATGCAAGGGTGATTTGAGAAGATCTGACTGCAATAGTATCTCGGAGGAAAGCTAGTATATGGGGAGATTTTTGATGTTATTCGAGCGGAAGTCCGTCGGCTATGGATGATCGAGTTGAAGCCCATTAGTAGTCAACGACTGAGTGTAGAGCTGAAGGAGAGAATTTGGTGGTGTACTACAAGTAGCAGTCGAGCGAGAAGTCGATGATAGCCGATATGAAGATAAAAATTTATAATCTTTCTTTTAAGAAGAAGTTATACGAGACGCTTGTGTGCAGTAGAGAAGAAGTCGCTTGAATTCACTAAGAATATTTGACTGTCTTAAAGTTGCTTGATGATAGTAGCTTGTACAATATATTTCAATGTACTTTTTAATTTCAACTTCTAGTGAGAAGAAATGTACATCTGAATATATGTATATATAACTCTATTGATATTCCATATGAAATTGAAAACTGTCCCTTGGATGAAGCTGAATTATTATTGCATCTTTAATGCATGTTTTTGATATATTTCCCCCCATATTTTTAGTGGCATTGGTAGACTGCTAAGGTCTTTATATGAGTGATGATTTTATCAATCACTTTCTTTCAATGAATTTTTATTAAGAGAATGTTTGCTTAGAATATTGTCCGATAATGCTGACCTCTATAGAAGAGGTTGCGATAATCCACTGAGGATGTATGACCTATCCGAAGTTGTATGTCAAAGCACTACTTAATGATATTAACTTGTGTAGAAGAGGTTGAAAAAATCCAGGAAGGATTTGAGACCTATTCTAGGTTATATGTCAAAGCGCTGCTCAATGACGTTAACATATGTGGAAGAGATCAAAAAAATCCAGCAAGGATGTGAGACATTTTTGAGGTTATATGTCAGAGCCCACCTCGATGATGTTAACCTGTATGGAAGAGGTTGAGAGAATACATAAAGGATGCGAGACCTATCCGAGGTTGTATGTCAGAGCCCTTCTCAACGACGTTAACCTATGTAGAAGAGGTCGAGTGAATCCACAAATGATGTAAGACTTATCCGAGGTTGTATGTCGGAGCCCTGCTCGATGATGTTAACCTTTGTGGAAGAGGTCGAGAAAATCCACCAAGGATGTAAGACCTATCCGAGGTTATATGTCATACTACAGGAAATTCAGCCATTACTAGCGGCTTCGACTGGCGATTGTATAGCCGCTGGTATTAACGGTGGTTTATCTAGCGATTTAGCCTCCAGTGATTATCGACTGCCAAACTAGCTATTATGGAAGCTTATGCCGCCGGTAATAGCGGTGATCACAAAACCGCTGGGTAAATTGCCGGCTTAAAAATTTACTGGTGCTGTACCGAAGGCTAATACCATAGGTATGAAGTACCACCACCTTACCCTGGCTACTTCCCTCCTCCCTCAATGAGTCCTCACTTTCCCTCTCCATATCAGACATATGCTGCTCCATTCTATCCATATTACCCCCCACCACCATCACAGATAGCAGGTCCATCCATTGGTCCTCACCCTCCTTACCCCTACCCATATTATTACCCATATCCGATGCGGGCAGAATAAGGTGGACCATCTAGACCATTAGAGGTTGGTGCTGGGGATAAGAGTCAATACATTGAGCCTGAGGGCGATAAGTAAGTCTAATTTATGTTACTAAGTTGATTGTATTTTGATATATTATATGTTATTGACAAAAAAATGAACCTGCAGCTTCAATCCTTCAAGGCCACCTAGACACAAGATCCGGGATATTATAAAGAATAAATTTGATGCTCCTTATTTATCTTGGAAGAAGATCCCAAATATGTTGTTTGGAGAATTTCAAGTATACTTATTTGGTATGAATTCAAATATTTGATTTAATTTGTAATAATCTTTTTGGTTATGCCTAAATTTTTACATAAAGAATTTAGGTGGTTGCTTGAGCATAGCACGAGAATCAGAACCAATTTTGAGAGAAGAGGAGTGACCCATCTCAGGGACATGTTCACGGACATTAAAAGGTCTGGGCAACGTCCACTATGGATTGGAGAGAGCGTATGGGCTGATCTCAGTAGAGCTTGGGAAACCCCTGAGTTCAGAAAAATAAGAGAGCAGGATAAGCAGAATAAAGCCTCTAACTGTGAGGGTTTAAGAAGCTCTCTTCATACTGGTGGATCTGTTCCTCATACGAAACATAGACGACGACTGGTAGGAGTTTTAAATTAGTTTATTAAATATATCTATGTTATTATAACTATATCTTATATTTTCAGAAAGAGTACCTTGGTCGGGAGCCAACACAGCTGGAGTTGCATACAAGAACTCATCAGCATCAAGCTGGCCATTAGTGGATTGATGAAAAGGCTAAGAAGGCTCATGTGAGTATAATTTTTTTGAGTTTGAGAATAAAAATTTATTTTAATAAAACTAATTGTAATATCAATATATTTTATGGATTTATTCTCGCAGGATGATTTTGTACGAGCTCGGGGAAATCGGCAGTCCACTAGTGAGGGATCATCTTCAGGATCGACCCAGATTTTTTAGTATCATACATGGTCAGATGTTGTTGGAGGAAGACAGAGGGGGAGGGTATAAGGCTTGGGTTCACAGGGCTATTCTTATGAGGACAGTTCATCCACCTCAGCCTTTTATGATCTAAGTGGAGCTGAAAAAATGGTAAGCCAGAGGGTTGCAACGCTAACTAGAGAGATTGAAGAGATGATGAAGGTTCAAAATGAAATGCAAGCAGAGCTGCAATCCTATATAACTAAAAATCAAAGGAAGAAAGAGCAAGAGATGGAGCAGCCACATGCATCTTCAGACAGCGAGGATACAGCTGAGGATTAGCACTTTTTTATGTTTGATGAACTTATGATGATTTGATTGTAAACTTATTGGGTTGAAGTTAGAACTTTGGTTTGATGAACTTGGTTGATTGTAAACTTATTTTTTTTGTTTGGTTTAATTTATGAATATATTTGTGATCATTGCTGTTATTATTATTTGGATTATAGTGGCGTGTTGCCTAAAATTGTGGTTATTATTTTCTGTGCAGGTTTAGAGTTTTGGGTGAAAATCCCTCAAATAGAGAGGAGGCTGTTAATTTTTTTAGGTGCTACAGGTTTCTGACGGCTAACCGGTAGTTTAGCTGTCGGAAACGTTGATACCAGATGGCTAATGTACGCCACTGAAAATTCTTAATAACCGTCGGTATTTTATCAGTGGTTTACCGACATTATCCGATGGTTGTTCGGCGCTACGCTGGCAGCTACAATTGCCGGCTATTATGTCAGCTAAGACAACAGGTAAGCCGCCGGTAATTTTACCGGTGGTTTCTTGACCGTCCACCATCAGTATTTCTGTCGGCGGTCATACGGTCTGAATGTCGCCGGTAAAAACACCAACGATAACCAAGGGTTAACACCGCCGAAAAGCCATCGGTGAAAAAAACTGTCGGACAAAAACCGACGGCAAGGATTTTCGATGTCATTTTTTTTAGTGGCTTTATAGCCGCCAGTGGTTTTTCAAGCTGCTGGTAAATATGAATGAACCGCCAGTACGAACCACCGATATTTGCTTAATTTCCTGTAGTGTCAGAGCCCAGCTAACGATGTTAATCTGTATAGAAGAGGTCAAAAGAATCCACCAAGGATGTAAGACTAATCCGAGATTGTATGTTAGAGCCTTTGCTCAATGTCGTTAACCTGTATGGAAGAGGTCGAGAGAATCCACCAAGGATGTAAGGCATATCCGAGATTGTATGTCGGAGCCTTTGCTCGACAATGTTAACTTGTATAGAAGAGGTCGAAACGAATCCCCCTATGATTAATTTGCCTTGATTGGGAGGGGACGAACACCGCGTGTATCCCAAATCAAAGGTAGAGAATGGTGTATCTTTAGACCGTTACTGCCTTTTTGAGGTCAAGATTAAGACCTTGCCCAAGGAGTAGAAGTCCGGCAAGGGACTGTATAAAGATTGCAATTGATTGGAAGTATCCTTGCATTTGCTCAAATTTTCCTAAAATATCATCTTTATGAAAGTATTGGAGGATCTATTTAAACATGGTTGGAGTCAAAGTTGCCCCCAGTCCGCATATGATTCTTGTGAAATTAATGCTATGAGTGATCATTTGAGATTGGAGCATTAATTACCCCCTAATCGTGGAATCACTTTCCCATAGACGACGGCAAACTCTTGCGTCCAGGAGTATTTGTGGTAGTAGAGAAACATAAAGTTTAAAATCTTAGCATTGTACAAAAATTTGGCACGCAATCAAATAAGAGAGAGGGTGCATCGTTCATTAGAGACACAAAGATTTTTAACCTGGAAAATCCCTAAATAGGGGGAAAAATCACGGGGCCTGGCCTAATATAAATGAATCCACTAGTATTGTAGTTAATTACAAATGAGGTCCTTCCTCAGGGGAAGGCCTTAGCTTGATGTACATCTTATAAAGTACATTACATGATAGAAATACAAAGAATCATTGTTGATGTGTTTGTTAGTTCAGAATGACCATAGTATGGTGACGATGGTCAGAAGAATTGTAGTCGACGGGTGACGGTGATCATAAAGATCGTAATTAGGACTGTAGTTGGTGGTCGACGTAAGTCAAAAGGACCGTAGTCGGCTGGCGACTGAGGTCAGAAGGACTGTAGTCGGCGGGCGATGTAAGTCAGAAGGACCGTAGTCGACTGGCGACGGAGGTCAGAAGGACTGTAGTCGACTGATGACGTAAGTCAGATAGAAGTCTAGTGATGGACATAAATCCATCATTAGATAGATGTCCGATAAAAAGTCCGACAACGAGCAGAAGTCTAGCGTCCAGTAAAAACATGGTGACAAGTAGAGGTGCGGCGTCGGGTAGAAGTTCGATGTCAGTTAGCAGCTGGGGAGAACTCCAGCGTTAAATAGTATTCGGGCAGAACTCCAGAGTCACTTGGAGATCGGACAGAACTCCAGCCTCACTTGGAGGTCTGGCAGAATTCGACGTCACTTGGAGGTCGGACAAAATTCCGGCGTCACTTGGAGTTCGAATGAAACTCCAGTGTCACTTGAACGTCGGGCAGAATTCTGACGTTGCTTGAACATCAGACAGAACTCTGGCGTTGTTTGAACGTCGGGCAGAACTTTGGCGTCGGGCAAAATTCCGGTGGTGGTGGTCGAGGAGTTTCTTCCCTCTTATCCTTCTCTTCTTCTTCTTCTTCTTCTCTTGCTTGCACCTTGGCTTGGGGGCCCCTCTCAAGAGAATTGAGGGGCCTATTTATAGATTTCTGGAGTGGGATGGCTCGTAAATAGGTTAGAGATCATGGGCGAATCGGGAGTGGTTTGAATGGACGGTTGATATTGAATCCCTCGATCATGGACCATTCGTTAGACATTTGAAGGCCTTAATGATGTTAGAATTTTGTGATCTTGAGCTCGTTGGATTTTTCTCGTTGAGCCGCTCGATTTGACTATAAGCACGTTATGTTTGGAAACCGTTTGGTAACTCAAATTGTTGTTCGAACCTTCCAACAGTGCTTCGTGTCCTTGATTTGGACCCATTTGGGCTCGAATCGAGTTGAATTTGGTGTCGTTGGGTTCGTATTTTTGAGATAATCAGTTTGACTATAAGTTTGCCAAAATCGGTGTTCAAATGATCCAAGAATTAATTTTTGAAGTTTCCGACTTGATTTTGCAACGAGATTCGTGCCCGATCAAGATAATTTTATGATGATGTATCAAGAAGAGATCCATTGAACAATTATGATGATATCTATCTCTTATATTTATTTTTATCATGTTATTAATGAAAATGAGTTTGCTTTAATTTTACTCCATATCTGACTAAATTATTTAGTTTTAGATTGATGATGTAAATATTATATGTAGTACTAATGAGTTCTCTTATTCCTTAAATGATTAAAATGATATTTTTAATATAAAAAGATCTTAATTTAATGCTCATAGTGACCATATGTGTAGTTAAAATAAAGTGTAATGTGGAGCCTTGATGGAGGAAAGCAGCATAATTAAGATTATTGAATTAGTATGCATCATACCTATGCATATGTTATGAAATATATTAAATTCTTAAGGAGATAATATAACCATAAGAAGTCGATGAACATTCTTTATTCCTACAAGCTTGACAGAGATCTAGGAATGCATATGCTCTCACAATTAAAAGAGAATCATTAGAAAAAAAATAGTTATTTATATTCATCAATCCAAAACATTATATTTATTAGTGTGTTCATTATCTTTATCTAATTTTATTTAAGTGATTGAATCTCCACAACATACATTTTCATTGAGTAGGATAATTATTATAATTAGAGTAAACAGTAGTAGTTGATTGTTAAAGATCACATTTTCTCGTGGGTTCGACTATCTGATCTATCACTTCATTACTTGATTCAGTATGTATACTTGTGTATATTAAATGAGATTTACCAATTTATATCAAATAAAATTTAAATATTGTTTAGGGGAGATAGATCTTTAAAGCATTCATTGTTATAATTCAAATTTACATTTACCCATAGCTCCCATCAAGTTTGAGAAAAAAAAAAGTGGATAATTTCATTCAAATCATAATTCCAAACATAATTCTCTATTAAAATAAGCATCGAGCATAGTTATCCGGCAGCCTTGGGAGATAAGAGAATTCAAATTCGGTATCTGGTATAGGAAGGAGTAGTAATAAGTTAGCAAAGAGAGAAAGACTCTGGGAATTTAAATTTCATTTTCGTTATTTCGGTTCGAATTCGGCGGTCCTCAGCTTCCGCGGCTGGTGTGTCCAGCGATTTGCCGGCTATCCGGTAGCCTTGGGTGATAAGATGGAGCGTAATAGGCTCCTCTCGTAGGAGTCCTGGGTGAATTATAGGAAAGGATTTTCTATTCCGGTGAAGAAATCTTCAGATGTTTTCAATGGAGGTTCGAAAATTCTAGAAGTTTTTAACAAAAATTTCAAAAATCTCAAAGAGAAACCATTGATCATTAATGATGGTGGTTTATTTCAAAAAAAAGATTCTCCCATTCCAGTGCCGAGGAAAAGGCAAAGAGATTATAAAGGAGGATGGTTTTATTAATTCGAAAGCCTTTAAAAGTTCTGTTCTAGTCAACAAGGTGATCGGAAATCTCAATTTGGAAGCCTCTTCTTCGAATAGTCTAAGGATTTATTCTAACAAATGTTTCAATTATGCTTCGTTACCTTCTTCATCGAGCCGGAATGACATGGTGGTTTCCCCCCAGTTGAATTTTAAATCCCAGAATGAAGATAAGGTGGATGAGGTTTTGCGGCAAAGGAATGATGCTGATAGTTCTATAAAAGCTCCTGAGGTAGATAATGTCGTTTTGAACAAACCTCCTCAACCGGTGAGCATTCGGAGTAATGTGGTGATTCAATCTGTTTGGAATAAAAAACAGAATATCAATGTTGATAACTTGGATTTGGGATCCTTTTTATCTGAAGATGGTAAGGGTGTGAAGTTACTTGTCGAGAAGGAAATTGAGAATGCTAGGAGATTGAAGAAAGCTTTAGTTGTGGAGATTTTTGGGGATAACATTCCTTTCCATTTGGTGAGCTCAGACTTAAGAAGATTGTGGAATAATTTTGGTAAATTCCACATAACTGGATTGGGCCAATGCTGTATGTTATGTTCTTTTGAAGATTCAAATGTAGTGGAAAGCATCTTATCTGGTGGTCCTTGGTGGGTGAGAGGACAAGTGATGGGATTGGATAAATGGTCTGCTTCCTTCAATCTTAATTCACTCAAAGGCATTTCAGCTTCGGTGTGGACCAGGCTTCCTAATTTACCTCTTCAGTGCTGGGATGAGGTAAACATCTGTAGGATTGCTTCTATGGTGGGCAAGCCTTACCTCCTTGACGGAAATATGTTCCAGTGGAGTAAAAGGAAGTTTGCAAGGGTATGTGTTCGCATTCCCTTAGATTTAAAGCTTCAAAGGGTGTTTGGGTGGAAAATTTTATCAAACAATTGTGTTTGAAGGATTTTCAAAAATCTGTTCTGAACGTGGCAAGTTTGGCCATGTTGTTAATGACTTTACTGAAGTTATTAAAGAAAAAGTTGCAGTTTCTAGGCCTTCTAATGCAGCTGTATTACCTGAAGCAAGGATCACTCAAAAGGAGGGTGTTAAATCTAATGCAGACGGAGGGAAAGTTGATAATAATTCCTGGATTCAGGTGAAGTATGACAACAAAAGATCTAAGAAATTGGCAGACAAAAGAAGCTTCTTTAATAAGATCTACTTTCCTATGAAGAAGATCTATGTTCCAAAGCTTGGTCCATCAAATTCTAAAAAAACTTGTGAACCAGAAGGAGTTAGTTTGAGAGTTGAATCTTATGTTTTAGAAATTTATTTCAGTGCCGGGAGGAGCTTCTAAAGATAATGTTGGTGTAAATCATCCAGCTATTTCTCCAGAAAAACATAAAGTTGAGGTAACAAGAGTTGATTCTTCTCTTAAAACTCTCCATAAGTTTGATATATTAGCTGGTTTGGAATAAACAAGAGTTATTGAAGCTGTGGAGATTCAAGAGTGTAGCTGTACTGAAGAAGGTGAAATTATAGAAAATGGTTTTAGTAACATGGCAGATTTGGATGCTATGTGTGCAGGGAAAACCAAAAATAATTAAGGTGAAGGATAAGGAGGTTTCAAACTCTAATAAGGCTGTGATTGGAAATCTCTCTTTGGGAAAGAAAGTTAAGCTTATTAAAGAGCTTAAGTCTCTTGGTTCGGGTAATATAATTGAACGTGATAGAAAGAAGGATGGAGGAAAAGCTAAAAAGAGTGGGGGACCTTCCCCCATATTTAAGTAATGACTTCGTTGGTTTTCTGGAATTATAGAGGAGTCAATAAAGTGTAGGCTGCTCTATATATGAAGGAGGTGATTAAAGATCACAAGGTGTTTTTTGTGGGTTTGATGGAAACAAAACTGAGTTCTTTGGAGAATTCTCAAATTCTGAAATTCCTTGGTAACAATTGGGAGTCTTATATGGTTCCCTCTGAAGGCTTATCTGGAGGTTTGGTGGTTCTATGGAGGAAAGACTTGGCTTCTTTCTCAGTGATTGAAGTTTCTACTCAAATGATTGTGGGGAATCTGGAGGTTTTTAACAAAGGGAAATGGAAGGTAGCAACCGTGTATGGGAGCACTGATGCCATTGACAGGAAGCTTCTATGGGACAATTTAGAGAAACATTGCTCGGAGGACTTGCCAACAGTGATAGGAGGTGACTTCAACTGTGTTCTCTGCCAAGATGAAAAGAGAGGTGGGAAAAAATTATTCTTGTCTCAAGGAGCAAAAGACTTGAAGAACTTCATGATCAACAATGATCTCCATGAGGTGGGGTCTATGGGTCCAAAATTTACTTGGTGCAATAATAAATCTGGAGGGGCTCGGATTCTAGAGAAATTAGATAGATGCATTATCAATTCCACTGCTTTGAACTATTCAGCTTGCATTGGTGAAACATTTATCCCGGGTAGCTTCGGACCATTGTCCTGTTCTATTGGAGATTTTCAAACCAATGGAAAACTACAACAAAGAGATCCGGTATGAAGAAGTTTGGGCTATATACCATGGGGCGGAGGCGATCATGCAGAATTCTTGGAAAAAAATGGCGAAAATGACCCAGCTTCATCTCTCAAATTTAAATTCAAAAGAAATTTGAGAGCTCTTTTTTTCTGGAGCAGACCTAAGTTCAAGAATCTTAATTCTCTTCGGGACAGGCTGAAGGAAGAAATACTAGAAATCCAATTGGAGGAGGCAGAAGCGGTATCTCATTTGAAAAGCTGCAGATTTTAAGATTCAAAATCAATGAGCTCAATGTTACTCTTGCACGGCTCAACACCTGGTGAAAGCAAAGAGCAAAAGCAAAATGGATGGAAGAAGGAGACTGTAATTCTGGTTTTTTCCATGCATTTGCAAATGCCAGGAAAATTATTAACTGGATCAGTCACATTAAGGCAATTGATGGTAATGTAACGGAGGATGGCAATGAAATTCAGAAAGTTTTTTCAGACTTTTTCAAACTTAAATGGCAGCATAGGAATTGTATGTCGGATGGCTAGCCAGAGCCTTATGCAGTCATCAACGAAAGTTGATCAAGCTATTATGGATGCAGAATTTACAAGGGAGGAGCTCCAAGTAATAGTGGAAAAATCAGGGAGAAATATTTCGCCGGGTTTGGATGGAATTACTTTTTCTTTCATCAAGAAATTCTGGAAATGGATTGTAATGATGTATGGCTAGCAGTGCGTCATTTCTTGTCTATAGAGTTATGCACTAGTCATGGAAAGAAACTTTAATTGTCTTAATTTCGAAGATTCAAAATCCTCAAGTGGTCTCTAATTATCGGCCTATCAGCTTGAGTATGACTATTTATAAAATTATTGCAAAGTTGCTTTTGAGTAGATTGGAGAAAGTTATTCACAAGATCATTTCATTGGACCAAGCTGCTTTTATCAAAGGCCGATCTTTGTCAGATCATGTACTGTTGGCACAAGAAGTTTTCAATAAATTCCGGTATTCTAAAGCAAGGAAAGGACTTTTGGCAATCAAGCTTGACATGGAACAAGCTTATGATAGTATGGGATGGCAAGCTTTGAGGCAAGTGCTTATTCATTTTAACTTTCCTAATAAATTTAGGGAGCTTCTATTGCAATGTATCTTATATCCTAAATATTGCATTATGATAAATGGGAGGAAAATCGATTGGATTGAAGGGAGGTGTGGTTTTAGGCAAGGCAGCCTTTTATCACCATATTTGTTTATTTATGCTCCCAAATACTATCAGATGCATTAAATGGTAGAAAAGGGGATGTGGGGATCTCTATTACTCCCAAGGCTCCTAGAGTTTCTCATTTACTATATGCTAATGATATTTTAATCTTCTCGGAAGCCAAGACTAAAGAGATTAAGGAGTTGAAGACTATCATAAACAACTATTGTTTATGGTCGGGTCATAAGGTTAATCAATCTAAATCCATGATTCTTTTTGGGAAGCATAACAATCATAGAATTAAGAAGAAAATCTCTAATCTTCTTAAATTCAAAATGGTTAAGGAGATGAATTACCTCGGTGTGAAGATAACCTTGAGGAGATTGGTGTCTTAGGACTTCTCAAAGCTTATGGAAGTTGCAGCTAATAGATTAAACATTTGGGAAAAAAGTTCATCTCTTTGAAATTAAAGTTGGTGCTCATCAAATCTGCATTCCTCTCGTTACCCATGTTCTTATCTTCTATTTCTCTAGTTCCTTTGAGTATTCTTAAAGATTTTGATAAAATGTGTAGAGGCTTCTTGTGGAAGAAGAAAAATGGAAATGCAGGTCTACATTATGCTTCATGGGAAAGTCTTTGCAAGACAAAGAATGAAGGTGGTAGAGGCTTATTCTCAGCAGTTTCCAAGGTAGGACCTCTACGGGCAAAATTGGCTTGGAATTTCTGTATGAAGCCGTCAGCATTACTGAACCAAATCCTGAGAGCTAAATATGGAGGAAATGTTTGGACGGTACCAATGAAAAAAGATTGTTCACCGACTTGGAAGATCATTACTATGGGAGCTTATTATCTTAGAAACATTGTTAGATGGAATGTTTCTAATGGTAATTCTATCAATTGGATGTTTGATAGTTGGATTCTAGACAATTGCTTAGCAAAGTGTCTGACTTTTGTTAACTGTATGGAATCAACATAGTCCAAACTTAGCTCTTTTATTTCGAAAGGACAGTGGAATACATATCAACTCCATGTACATTTTGGGGAGCAGATGGTAGATCTTATAATTCAAATTCCCATTGATGTCAGAAGGAGGTATGATCTTATGGAGCTAAAATCTAAATTTTCTGGAAAATCTATTGCTGCATTGGCTTTTCAAGTAATAACAAAACATAGTGGAGAAATTGCTCTCTGGAATTGGATGAAAAAATTAAAACTGAGACTGAATATTGAACTATTTTGGTGGAGGCTTTGCAATGATGCTATTCCTTCTAATGTTTTTCTATTTTGAAGAAGATTGAGTAATTTCTCAGGATGCTCGAGAGGTTGTGAAGAAGAAGAGAACGGATGCCATATTGCAGGGAAATGTGGTAAGCTTCGAACATTGATTACTATTCTCAATAGCTGGAGATTCCAAGTTCCCTTATTTGACAATCTTTCTGAATGCTTGTAAGGATTAAAGAAGCTTATTGGAAAGAATTCTTTCATTGCTAATATGTATTGTACAACTGCTTGGCTCGTTTGGAAAAGCAGATGCAAATTGATTCACGATGGCATAGAAAGACTCCGTTAATACTTTGGCTGCTAATGCAGTTTCTACAGCCACTGTAAGTAACTTTATTAACTATACTCCGGACAACTGGGATGCCAACCAGCGTAAGCTGTCTTGCTCTTGGTATCCTCCTCCACCCGGGCGGATAAAAAAAAATGTAGATGCCTCTCTTTTAAGAAATAATGTGACTGGTTTTGGAGGTGTTGCAAGGGATGATAAAGAAAGATTTCTAATAGCTTTTGGAGCTAATCTTATGCATTGGGACATTGCACAAATAGAATTGATGGCGGTTCTATACTTGAAGAATATCATTCGGGATTGAATGATTGAAGCTCAAGAAATTATCATTGAAGGGGATAACTTTAATATTATAAAAATTCTACAATTGGCAATGAAGACTTGGAAGGTTAGTAAGAGCATTGATGATAATTTGGCTTTCCTTCTAGATTTCAACCAAGTTTTGTTTTCTTTTTTCAAAAGAGATGGTAACAAATTAGTGGATTTTTGAGCTAATTTGGCTTTAAAAATTTCTTTTGTTTGGGATGATCTTAGCTTTGAGGAAATTCCTCCTTCATTCTTGTTATGCTTGAAGGAGGAATGTGATTCTTTAGGTTTTACTTGAGTAGTTTGTTTTAAGGTTTTTTATTTTAATTTTTAATGCAAATTCATTTCATCAAAAAAAAAAAAAAAGCATAGTTATCCACTTTTCTGTATTATGAAATATATAAAGTTAAGTTTCCCAAATAAAATGATAATGCAAACTAAATAAATATTAAATTTGCTTGAATTATTCTACACTCAAAGTCAAAATTTGCTTAAATAAGTGTCTACATAACCAACCTTTTTTTACTGTTTTGTTGGCACAGTGCTATTTGGCTCCAACTTTTTATTTGTTTATAAGAATTTTCTATAGCAAAAGATAACCGCAAAAAAAACCTACTACCCACCTAAAAATAAAATTATAATGCCAACAATAAATTTTAAAAATATTATTTTTATCACAATAATTTCATAACCGATCACCTTAATAATAATAATAATAAATTAGCTCCCCCAAACGAAACAGCGTGATTGAATAACCCTGAATCCAAATAAGTCCTCTCCGGACCCGTCCGCTCTTCGGTTATATCGGAGAAGGAGGAAGCTTGCGCGCGCGCTCGAGAGATTTGAGAGACTGAGGACGGAGCTGAATAGCGGCAGAGCGAAATCTATGGATAAGCTCGCGGAGCAGCAACACGAGGTCTACAGTGGAGAGATCCCGTATATCGCTGACATGGACGGAGAAGAAGTGATGCCCCTCGCCGACGCTGATCACCTCTCCTCCAAACAGGTGTCTCCGTCAATCCCTTCTTTATCCCTACCATCATTTCTTCAACCTGCTGTCTATGCCTGAAATCAATATTTTGTTCCTTGTTCTCGCAGAGCCTAGAGGATATGAAGAAGAAGCTCAAACTGATTGAGGACGAGGCGGGCGCACTCCGCGAGATGCATACTAGGGTTGAGAATGAAATGGGTGTCGCCCAGGGTATCTGTCCATCTATCTCTCCTCATTTATGGTTTAAAATTACAGTAAATTGTGTATCAAAAGATATGTTTATTTCTATGCTCGTCGTACCCAATCTAGGTTATGTTGTTTACTTCTAGGCATTTCTTTTCTTTTGTTTAGTTTCTCAGCATCATTGAGTGGTATGGGAATCCTTACTTTTAAACTGTGGATTATAGAAATGTGTTTAATGGTAATTTTTTGGCAAAATGTGTGCTCCAAGGTGTCTTTCAGCTACAAAGACGTGAGAGGGCTGGTGAGTTTTAGAACCGGACTCTGCAATGTTATGTTATACATGAGATTCTTTGGTTTCAGTCCCTGATGCGATATTTTATAGAACTTGTGGATTACATGGTGACCTTTGAGACCACTTGACCATCACAATGCTAGGGTTTGTTTAAAATGTATATCTTTTCTGGTTTATATTTGAAAAAAAAGAAAATGGCTTCAAGCAAGAAGGAAATTCTGGGGTCTAATTCTTTTTCTTTTTCATTTCATTTTTCATGAGTTTTTCCCCAAAAAATTTTGTCCCATGAAAATTAGGGCATATGCCTTGAAATCACCCTTAAAAGTCAAAACACATAGCTTGAAAGAAAATCATGAAATACAAGTGGATAGCTATTGGACCATATACTATTTGAGATCTTATTTGCTATGGCAGGCATAGGTGGTTGCTAAATATTGCCGTCCTTTTGTTATATCATTATTTTCAATCCAGTGCTGCTTTTGGAAAGGTACTCGTTATTGGCATTTTTATGAATCTTCGTTGCTTCTTGTCTCTCCACACGAGGCACCGAGACATTGGCTCTATATGACACTCTTATGCAATCAGTAATGCTGCTCTCATAATTCGTTTCACAGAAATTTGGAAGTTGCCTGATTTCACAAGCTGGAAATATTCTGTAGTGCACTGTCTTTTCAACTGGCAATGCTGTGACAATCATCTGATGCATATTTCTAACATCACACTTGAAATAGTAGTGCGATTAAATGTGATGCCAAAAACTAACCACACTAAGAATAGGCTGCACTCCTTATGCTTACTAACTAATTAAACTCTGATCATGCTCTCTAGTACACATATTTGACAGTTTGGTAATGATTTACTGAATTTGTTATATGTTTCGGGTTCGAAACGTCATCCATGCTTTTGTTCTTACTGTAAATATGACAGAGACTGCATGCTAGCGCTTTGCATATGGATGAACATGAATTTGAATGGTTATTTCACTCCTTTTTTTTCATTTAATAATTTATGCATCTAGTAAACTATTTATACAGCTTTTAAGTGTGTAAAAAAACCTGTAATAGTTTTAACATCTGTAGCACTCAAAATTAATGAATAGAGAATGATAATTTGTAAAATCATGAAAAATTGTTAGGATTAGGCTAATGATGATGATATAAGTTTTAAATGCTACTCCTCTATCATTTCATGTCTTTTGTGTAAATTTATTGGTTACTATATCTTATGCATGCTTGGTAATTACTATTTTTCATCTGCTGATAAAACAATATAAATTCCACAATGTGTGGTTTACAGTATGATTTTATGAATGTAATCATGCAAATATGTATAATATTCTGCGACTTAGCCTGAATTATGCAAAATTTCTAAATGAATATTGAGTATCAATGAGATCTGCATTACTTTTTATGTATTAGAGCTGTTTAAGGATGTGCCTAGCTTTAATAATGATGATGGTGGTGATTTATTGGGATTCTTTTCTGTCCCTTTTTGTGCTAGACTTGCTGAATTTAATTCAGGCAACAATTCCACAGATAGCTTTTATTTAATAGAGGGATGCTCTTTTCTTATTGGAAAATTCTTAAATGCCTACAACTTTAGAGATGACATTATTCTTTGCTTCCCGTCATACTGACCAAATGTGTACTGGTAATAGTATGCTCAATAAGCTAGTAGTCGGAGAATTGTCTTGGCTAGGGGTGTAAATGAGTCGAGTCGAGTTGAGTTTATACCCTTATCGAGCTTGGCTCGTTAGAGATGGAAAGCGAGCTTGAACTTGAGCTCAAACTCGAGTCAAGCTCGAACTCGAGCTCGTCTCACTGTAAACGAGCTCGAGTCGGCTCGCGAGCCGGCTCACCAGCCATGGGCGGGAATTTTTAAATTTAGGCGTGATTTTTAAAAATTAGGCTGGATTTTCAAAACTTAAGCGGGATTTTTAAAACTTAGTCAAATTTTAAAAAAAATATATGAAATATTTAACATTTAAATAAAACTTAGGTGGTTTTTATTAATTTTTTTAATATTTAAATTTAATAAATAAAATAAAATTATTTTTTAAATATTAATATTTATTCAAATTGGCTCGCGAGCTCACGAGTCGAGCCGGCTCAAGCTCGAATTAGAGCTCTTTTACTAAACGAGCTCGAGCTCGAGCTCGACTCGTGAGCTCGATAAGCTCGGCTCGCGAGTCCATAAACGAGTTGAGCTCGAGCTGGCTCGTGAGCCTGCTCGTCTCACTTACACCCTTAGTCTTGGCTAAGCAAATTAAATATCCAGCAACACTTATTATGGTTGTCCTTTCGGGTACTTTCATCCAAATTCAAACAATTGTGTTGTGGTTAATGTTGTATTTTTAAGGAATATTTATGGAAGATAATTTTTCCATTTAACATCCTATTTTTGTGAGCCAGAGGAAAAGGAGAATGTTTCCCAGTTTACTACTTTCCCATGCTTGATTAATTGAATCAAAGTCTTCTACATATTTCTGCATGGTATCAGAGCAACTCTCTTAGCTCTTTCTCGTATTTTCCTCTTATTTTCTCCTGATTATTCTTGCTCTAACAGTCTCATCCATCCAGTCCATTCCTTCTCATGGTTGGCAATAGAGGAAGCACCTATTTGGTGATATCTAGTCTTGGGCCATTTATCGTAATCAATGACACCTACTTGTTAGAGACCTCTACCCCTCCCATTACCATTTAGGAAGATTAATGTGCAAAGTTTCATCCAATGGTCTCAGTGATGATGTTTTGGAAAATAATATGATAATTCATGGCTAGTAAATTCCATGACTAATCAAATTGGAGAAAAATATTATGTGCTACAAAATAATCAAAGAAGTTTGCAATGCAGTAAAAGGGGCCTACTTCAATGTTGATAATACCCTGACCATATTCGAGATTAAGAGCACTCTTCAAAACCCACAACAAGACAATGACTAGGTCACGATATGTTTAACACCTTAACTCGTTATTGCAACAACTTGATATCTTTGATGAAATAGAGAGGACTTGTTAAGAATATAATCGACAATATAGTTAGAGAGTGGAACAAGAATAAGTGTACAAGTTCCTGCTCAAGTAAAAAAACTTAAATGATGGGAGAATCTTAAGAATGGAGCTTTTTCCCATCATTCCTGAAGCCTCCCCTCAGGTTCAAAGAGAAGAAAGTAGGTGAATTGTACTGGTAGGGGTGGCCAATAATTCTCGAGACTTTGCCGAATCTACCCTTGTAGCTTGAGGAAAAAAGAGGTTTAGTTTCACCTTCTAACATGAATAATGAAAATGTCTTCATGTTATCCAAAACTTTTGTATCAAAAGAGAATATTTCCCATCTTATTCAAACAAATTTTTGATCTCATCAATGTGAAATTTCTCAATTATTCAAATTCATTTGCAACTCATTCCCTAGTCATCCACACAAACCAACACCAAGGTTTAAAATTGTGTGATTGAGTATTAAGGCATTTCTTTTTCTTGAGGCAAAGCGTAAGCTTCAAAACATTTGAAGGCATAAACCTTGAAATAAAATTATAAAATAAATTAAAAATATGAAAAATATGCTATTTAAGGTAATAGTTTTAAATGATAGTATAACATCATAAAAGTCATACTTGCACCCAATAATAATAAAGAATTTTAAGGTAAATAAGAAAACATTATCAAATAAACATAAACAAGAAGTTTAAAATGAGCATGTAAGCATGCCCTAAATATAAACTAGTTATGAATTGGGATGCAAAATTCAAAAAAATTCTTTCTTGTTTTTGAAAGATACAAGTTGGAGATCAACTTTTATCTCTTTGTGTTGAATCAACGCATTCATTCAATCTGCCCAATGATACTGAACAAATTTAATCTTAAGATTATTTGGCTTGTTATTATTATATTGATACTAAGGATTTAGATAATACGTCATTGTGTGCAAATATTGATGCCATCGAAACTTCTATTTCTCATCTATGATCTCCCAAATTTTCTTGTAGTTTCCCTCATCTCCACCAAAGCATTTTACTATCAACTAGATTTTTCTCCGCATCAACCATTCTCAAGAAATGAGCCAAAAGCTTTTTTATGATATCATAACTTACACTTAGTCAAAAAGCTATCATTTAAAATAAAATTTCTTAATTCTTATCCTTAAGATTTCTTTGCCCTTGCATAACTTAACCACTATGTTGAAGTGAACGTAACTTTCAAAGTTTGCCTTGCTTCTAGGATATTTTACGAAGTTAAGTTTGTCATGGAAGATCTTGTGGATGTAAATCTAAAGAGTTGTTTTATAGAATTTCCTCGTCAAGCAAACACCCAACTATAATTATAAATATACTTGTTTAGTTTCTTCTGTTTAGTTAAAGCATTTATATTATGACAAGCTCCTAAGTTTCTAGAGTATTAAGTTAATACAATGTGCATCACATGGAGTCAAATAAAGATGCTTCTTATCTCCTTCAAAAAAAAATTTTGCTTCCTTATATCCATTTAGATTGTTGTTGACAACTTGGGCACAAAGATGCTCAATTTCCTGAATGACCACCCTATATGTAATTTAAAAAACACAATGCATCCAATATAATTGTGAGTTTTTGATGTGAAACTACGAGGAGTTTGTTTAGAAATTTAAAAGAAACGATTAAAGTGTTGCTCCTTATGAATTTAAAACTAGCACATAAAAGTTGAGTTAGGAATTAGAAAATATCAACTTGCTTAGGCCAAAGATTCGCAAAAGAGATTAACCAAAACGATTCAATCAAAGTTCTAGGCGAATTTCATATGCAAAGTACAATAACAAAACCCAACGTTTAACAACGAGAATTTCACCTTGGGGCCGTATCACTCAAAGGTTGGTGGACTTTTGGCGGAGATAGAAGATCCAAGCGATGAAGGAAGTTACCACTAGAGAAAGGGCGCCAAAGAACTTCGTCGGAGGAAAAGTAGCCGGCGGTGATGGATGTCGTAGGTGACCGTCAAGGCTCCACGTGTGCTTTGAAAATTGACGGTCGTAGATGCTTGCAAGGATCGGGACGACTCTCTCCAAGTACTCTTCCACGGTTGTCTCGTCTTCAAATCCTACGTCGAAACAAGGTGATCATAGAATGTTGATGCTTCCGTCGGCGTTGAATACAAGGCCCCACTCAAACTTCGGATCCGCCATTCAACATTGAAGAGAATCGGAGAGGGGCCGTCCACGTTGTCTCTAGGCTTCTCAACGCATGAGAGAAGGAGAGAGGGGGGGGGGGGGGGGGGGAGGAGTCGGCGGGATCCTCAAGGGAGAAGATGGAGCCGGCGGGTGCAAGGAGGGAGAGCTAGGGTTTGGAGAAAAGATGCTTAGGAAATTAAGGGAGGGATTAATCAAATCTGAAATTTAATTTCAGTTTTGAGTAGTTTACGAGGGAATTGATTTGAGATTTGAATTTCAAATCAATTGGAATTAATGCCGTGATGAGGGAAATAATGGAGAGCTTAGCAAGGGGGAGGCCGGCGGTTTCTAAAGGAGAGAGGGAGGAGTTATGGAAACAAATTCTGAAATAAATTTCAGAATTTGAAAATTTAGGAGGGAGTTTTAATTTGAAATTAATTTTAATTTCAAACTAGGGAGTGATTAGTGGTGGCAATTAATGGGAGGGGGCTTGGTGAAGCCGGCGGCATCAAGAGAGAGAGGGGATTGGGTGGAGCAATTTACACACCTTCCAAAATTGGTTGCTTGCATGAGGAAGACTAAATATGAAATTTAATTTGATTCAAATTTCGAAATGATTTGAAATTGAAAACTTTCCATATTTGGCTTTGACAAATTTGGCAAGTTTCAACCCAAAATTTTGAATCTTCAAAATTCGATCAAGCGAAGAGTGAGAAGGGGCCGGAGGTGGAGGTGCAAAGGACGGTTGGTTGGAGAGGGGTTGCAGACGGTCAAGGCTTGGCTAGGGCCGGCGGTTGTGAAGGAGGACGGGTAGGAGGGAAGGGGGATAGACCACGAGCCACGGACTCTTCCAATGACTGGTGGGTGTTGCTTTTCTCCCTCACCTTGGGCTCTCGTTCTCCTCTCTAACTTCAAGCTCTCATGCAAGACAAGAAGAAGAAGAAGCTAAGAGACAAAAACTAGATTTTCATTCAAATATTCATTAACCATAATACAAAGCATGAGACCCCTATAAATAGGTCTTCAAACATAAGGAAATAAAAGTACTCAAATGCCTCTTGGGCTACAATAAGACACAACTCCCCACAGGGGTAAAATGGGAAAACAGTAAATAAAAGACAATAATAATGAAATACATCATGACATCTAAATCAGAAGTAGAGACGCTGAATCGTAGCCGTCGATCTGCGGTTTCGCCGGCGATAAACATGTCGGTAGCGTCTGTTGATGTCCTCATCATTCTCCCCAGGTGGGAGAAAACTCGACCCCGTCGAGTGAGTGTCTCTAGAGCTCTCGTACCACTCTAGAAGGTCTGGATCTAGACTCTGCAGCTCCTCTCGGTCAACCCACGTATCCTCCGTCGCCGGGGTCCCTTTCCAGTGGACTAAGTACCTTCGACGTCCGCCTCCTTTCGTAATAATGATCTCATCATCTAATATGGATTCAACTATCTCCGCATTGGGTAAGGGGGGCAATTTTGGGAGTGGAGGAAGGTTGGGGATCTCACCAGGTATGGTCTCACAAGGCTCATTTGTAAGTGGATTGCATGGGTTAAATTCCGGTCCCTCGAAGGTTACTAAATCTTCTATGTTAAAGGTGGGGTTAATGTTGAAACCTTCGGGAAGGTCTAGTACGTAAGCATTGTCATTCACCTTTGAAATTATCTTGAACGGTCCGACGCTTCTCGCATGCAGCTTCTTTGCGGATCCAGGAGGAAAACGCTCCAGACGGATCCGAACCATCACAAAGTCTCCAATTTCGAATCCTTTAGCTCTTCTTTAATGATCAGCCATAAATTTATAAGTTGCATTACTTTGCTCAATTTTCTTTTTAATTTCTTTATGTAACTCCTGTAGATGCGATGCATATGATGATGCTGACTCAGATGTTCTAACTCTAGTACTCATGGGGATCAGGTCAATGGGTTGGTTGGGGAGGTATCCGTACACTATTTCAGCAGGGCTAAGACCCGTAGTTCGATTCACAGAGTTATTGTAGGCAAATTCAGCTATAGGCAACTTAGAGTCCCAGTCCTTAATGTTTTCTCCAACCAAGGTCCTTAACAGATTTCCTAGACTCCTATTCACTACTTCCGTTTGACCGTCTGTTTGGGGGTGAAAGGCGGTAGAGAATTGCAGTTTGGTCCCCATTTTATGCCATAAGGTCTTCCAAAAATAACTAGTAAATTTCACATCTCGGTCCAAAACTATGGTTTTAGGTAGCCCGTGAAGTCTCACAATTTCATCAAAGTACAGTTTGACTACTCTAAAGGCGTCGAAAGTCTTGGAGCAAGGGAGAAAATGGGCCATCTTAGAAAACCTATCGACAACTACACAGACTGAGTCATGTTTCCTAACGGTCTTGGGTAGCCCTAAAACAAAGTCCATGTTGACGTCTTGCCAAGGTTGGTTAGGCACGGGGAGGGGTGTGTAAAGGCTGGTGTTTTGTTTCCGTTGTTTGGCCAACTGACAGGTGTGACACCGCCTTACTAATCTGCTAACGTCCTTCTTAAGACTTGGCCAGTAAAAACGATTCTCAACAGCTGCAATGGTATTGGCTTGACCAAAGTGACCTGCTAAACCTCCAGCATGTAATTCCCACACAAGAAATTCTTGAAGTGAAGTTGTGGGAATGCAAAGTTTTTGAGCCTTAAACAGGTATCCATCTTCCAGTATAAAATCTCCTATGATACGCTCGTCTTCAGTTGTTAGCTTAGAGTAGGTTTCTCCAAAATCGGGGCAGTCAGAATAGTTTTCTTTAATTTGTTCGAAACCAATCACCTCTGTCCTCATCTCACGCGTAACCATCATTCTACGACTTAGTGCATCGACAGCCTTGTTTTCAGAACCAGCTTTGTGATAATGGTGTAAGTGTATTCTTGCAGGAATTCAACCCATCTTCCGTGCCGGGCATTCAGTTTCTTCTGGGAATTGATATATCGTAAAGCTTCGTGGTCAGAGAAGATAACGAATTCTTGGGGAAGCAGGTAATGTCTCCAATACCTGAGGGATTGAATTATGGCGTAGAATTCCTTATCGTAGGTGGAGTATCGTTGCCTGATGTCATTTAATTTCTCACTGAAGTAGGCAACTGGGTGTCCTTCTTGGGATAATACTCCTATTCCTATACCAGATGCGTCGCAGGTTACTTCAAAAACTTTCGAAAAGTTGGGTAGACGCATGACTGGTGCTTCAACCATTTTCCTTTTTATTTCCTCAAAAGCCTTGGTGGCAGATGTCGTCCAGACAAAATCTCCCTTCTTTAAACAATCAGTTATGGGACCCACGATGGTGCTAAAGTTTCTGATAAATCTCCTATAAAACGTGGTCAGCCCGTGAAAACTCCTGACATCTCTAATATTCTTTGGTATAGACCACTCGTTGATTGCTCGCACCTTTTCGGGGTCGGCAGATATGCCATGGGAAGAAATTATAAACCCAAGAAAAGTTACTTGATTTGTGAGGAAAGTGCATTTCTTAGGGTTGGCATACATTTGCTCTTTCTTCAAAATTTCACAGACTTGTTGTAGGTGACTCAAATGTTACTCCACCGAACGACTATAGATCAGAATGTCATCGAAGTAAACTACAACAAATTTTCTAAGCAAAGGCTTAAGGATTTGAGTCATCACTCTCATGAAAGTGCTGGGCGCGTTACTCAATCCAAAAGGCATTACTGTCCATTCGTACAACCCATCTTTGGTTTTGAAAGCTGTCTTCCATTCATCCCCCGGACGGATTCTAATTTGGTGATAGCCGCTCTTAAGATCGATCTTGGAAAAAAGGGTGGCTCCGGTCATCATGTCCAACATGTCATCTAACTGAGGGATTGGGAAGCGGTACTTGACGGTGATTTTGTTGATAACACGGCTATCAACGCACATTCTCCACGTCCCATCCTTCTTAGGGGTAAGAAGGGCAGGAACCGCACACGGACTAAGGCTCTCCTTAATGAACCCTCGCTGTAACAATTCATCCACTTGTCTTTTGAGCTCCTCATGTTCAGTAGGGTTCATCCGGTAATGGGGTAGGTTTGGTAGGGATGCTCCGGGCACTAGGTCTATGGCATGTTGAATGTCCCTTAGAGGTGGCAGTTGGTTGGGTAAATCGTCGGGAAAGACATCAGAAAAAGTCTCCAACAGGGGTTTAACTTCTTCGGGAATCGGTTTTTCTTGGTCTACACTTATTTCCCGGCCTACTAGTGCGTAAAGAGGGGCTCCCGACTCCAGTTCCATACCTAGGTCCTTAGCAGTTATCAAGTTCACGCCCGTGTTGGGTTTCAGGGAGTTGGGCTTAACTTCTTCTTTAGTAGACTTAGGTTGAGTGGGTAACAGTTTGATCTTCTTGCCCTCGTGTTCAAACACACAGGTGTTTGATCGTCCATAAATGTGTACATCGTTGTCGAACAGCTAAGGGCGGCCAAGGATGATTTGACCCACATCCATCGTCAAAACATCACACCAGATTTTCTCCTTGTATCCCACGAACTCAATAGGAACCAGACTCCTATCTTTTACTTCCAAGGTGGTCGAGTTTATCCAAGCAACTTTGTAGGGGTTCGGGTGTGGGGTGGTCCTCAATTGCAGTTTTGAAATCATGGCTGAAGATACAGCGTTAATGCAACTTCCACTGTCTATTATGACCTTGCAGTTTTTGTCTCCAATCTTAGTGAAAGTGTAGAAGATCGAGGTCCTTCGCCAGTCGTCGCTAGGTTTAGGTTGGGAAAAGGCGCACCTAACAACCTGCAGATCTAAGTAGTTCATCTTTTGAAGGCAGTGAACAACAGCGGTATCTTCTTCGTCGAAAGACGCCTCATCGTCGTCCATATGGTGGACCAAGTCAGTCTCTGGTTCATTCTCTTCCTCCGTCACTTCCTCAATTATAGTGACCTTAAATGGGCTGGAGCACTGAGAAGCAATGTGTCCGTACCCATGACATCTAAAACACTTAGTGCCGGCAGTGGTTTTGGGTGTCTCTCGTTCTGGTGTTTTCCCTTTATAGTCTGATCGAGGTTGGGCTTGGCTAGGAGCAGGTCGACTACCAGAGGGTCCAGTGGGTTTGTTGTACGGTTGGCTAGAGGAAGACTTAAAAGGGTTTGGTCTAGAGTCTTGGGTCCTGGTGGTGTGGCTTCTAGACTCTTCCAAGTCTAGTACAAGACTACAGGCAGCTTCGTACGTGGTTATTCCTCGAGCAAAGAGCTCAGTCCTAAGGTCTTCTCTCAGTCCGGCTCTAAACATGGACAGAAGTTGTGTGGGAGTGGTGGTCTCCTCCCCGTTACAACGAATTAGGAAATCATCAAACGTGGAGATGTATTCCTTAATGGGTTTACTCCCTTGGGTTAGCCTATTCCAACGATCTAGGAGTCTTGGGTAGTACGAGGGAGGAAGGTATTTCCTTTTCAGTTCTTGCTTCATCGCTCCCCAGTCAGCTATGGGGTATTCTCCTCGGGTCTCTCTCATGTGCTCCACGTTAGTCCAGTATTGGTTGGCTCTACCCGTCAATTTCATCTCGGCGAACCTAACTTTCTTCTCTTCCGAAATGTTATACCATTTAAAGTAACTGTCCATCCCTTTAATCCAATCGAGGAAAACTTGGGGTTCTAACGTTCCGTCAAAAATCGGGGCATCTATTTTAATGCTCTTAAGGAGCTGGGCGTCATTATCTCTCCAAGGCGCGTCACGACCTACCGGCTCGTGATGGGGTCGGTGGTTGGGTCGGTGGTAATCCCTAGGAGGTCCGTACTCGGTTCGGGCATCCTCGCCATAAGGTGATTGAGGTCTAGATGGCGTGTAGATAGCCGGGTGTCCGATCCGTTCAATGTTGTCAAGTCTCTCTCCAGTATGACGCTTAAGGTCCGCAACACTCGTTTGGGTGTCTCTAATTTGCTGCGACATTGTGCCCAACTGGCCTACAATCATGTCTAAGGTTGCTTGAATATGAGTGGGATCCATGGTTGGGTTCTAGGGATCACTAGGAAGGTTTCTAGGTCCAAGGCAGCAGCTAGACTCCCTAAAATGCTTGCTGAAATTGCAATTACAGCAGCTGTAAAGTGCTGGACAGTAAACACAACGATGGGTGAAGTCACCTAATTGTCTAGGCAATGTTTTCGGGTGAAGGCAGCACCTAAACAGTGAATTTAGGGTCACTAATGGGTGCTTAACCGCTGCAGGAAATGGTGGACATCAACCTAACGCAACCTGAAACTCACTCTAAGGGTGAAATCAAGTGCAGAAAAAACAGTGGAAAGCAAAAGTCTAAGTGGCCTAGACTATTATGAATGTGAATGTAATGATGGCAGCACTTAAACTTTTAACTATGAGCATGAAAAAATGAAAATTCTAATGCAGGAATTTAAGGACAGTAAAATAAAATAATAGGTTAAACTAGTTTAGATGATGTTATGCATGCGACAATTAAAGACAACCTAAAGGAGACACCTAGGATGCATCTAGCATGATCAAAGCATGCTAGCCATGCTCTGATACCAAATATGATGTGAAACTACGAGGAGTTTGTTTAGAAATTTAAAAGAAACGATTAAAGTGTTGCTCCTTATGAATTTAAAACTAGCACATAAAAGTTGAGTTAGGAATTAGAAAATATCAACTTGCTTAGGCCAAAGATTCGCAAAAGAGATTAACCAAAACGATTCAATCAAAGTTCTAGGCGAATTTCATATGCAAAGTACAATAACAAAACCCAACGTTTAACAACGAGAATTTCACCTTGGGGCCGTATCACTCAAAGGTTGGTGGACTTTTGGCGGAGATAGAAGATCCAAGCGATGAAGGAAGTTACCACTAGAGAAAGGGCGCCAAAGAACTTCGTCGGAGGAAAAGTAGCCGGCGGGGATGGATGTCGTAGGTGACCGTCAAGGCTCCACGTGTGCTTTGAAAATTGACGGTCGTAGATGCTTGCAAGGATCGGGACGACTCTCTCCAAGTACTCTTCCACGGTTGTCTCGTCTTCAAATCCTACGTCGAAACAAGGTGATCGTAGAATGTTGATGCTTCCGTCGGCATTGAATACAAGGCCCCACTCAAACTCCGGATCCGCCATTCAACATTGAAGAGAATCGGAGAGGGGCCGTCCACGTTGTCTCTAGGCTTCTCAACGCATGAGAGAAGGAGAGAGGGGGGGGGGGGGGAGGAGTCGGCGGGATCCTCAAGGGAGAAGATGGAGCCGGCGGGTGCAAGGAGGGAGAGCTAGGGTTTGGAGAAAAGATGCTTAGGAAATTAAGGGAGGGATTAATCAAATCTGAAATTTAATTTCAGTTTTGAGTAGTTTAGGAGGGAATTGATTTGAGATTTGAATTTCAAATCAATTGGAATTAATGCCGTGATGAGGGAAATAATGGAGAGCTTAGCAAGGGGGAGGCCGGCGGTTTCTAAAGGAGAGAGGGAGGAGTTATGGAAACAAATTCTGAAATAAATTTCAGAATTTGAAAATTTAGGAGGGAGTTTTAATTTGAAATTAATTTTAATTTCAAATTAGGGAGTGATTAGTGGTGGCAATTAATGGGAGGGGGCTTGGTGAAGCCGGCGGCATCAAGAGAGAGAGGGGATTGGGTGGAGCAATTTACACACCTTCCAAAATTGGTTGCTTGCATGATGTAGACTAAATATGAAATTTAATTTGATTCAAATTTCGAAATGATTTGAAATTGAAAACTTTCCATATTTGGCTTTGACAAATTTGGCAAGTTTTAACCCAAAATTTTGAATCTTCAAAATTCGATCAAGCGAAGAGTGAGAAGGGGCCGGAGGTGGAGGTGCAAAGGACGGGTGGTTGGAGAGGGGTTGCAGACGGTCAAGGCTTTGCTAGGGCCGGCGGTTGTGAAGGAGGACGGGTAGGAGGGAAGGGGGATAGACCACGAGCCACGGACTCTTCCAATGACTGGTGGGTGTTGCTTTTCGCCCTCACCTTGGGCTCTCGTTCTCCTCTCTAACTTCAAGCTCTCATGCAAGACAAGAAGAAGAAGAAGCAAAGAGACAAAAACTAGATTTTCATTCAAATATTCATTAACCATAATACAAAGCATGAGATCCCTATAAATAAGTCTTCAAACATAAGGAAATAAAAGTACTCAAATGCCCCTTGGGCTACAATAAGACACAACTCCCCACATGGGTAAAATGGGAAAACAGTAAATAAAAGACAATAATAATGAAATACATCATGACATCTAAATCAGAAGTAGAGACGCTGAATCGTGGCCGTCGACCTGCGGTTTCGCCGGCGATAAACATGTCGGTAGCGTCTGTCGATGTCCTCATCAGTTTTCTTTATATCCATAACTTTTTAATTTCCTTAAAAATATTTTCGGTGTTGTTCAATGCCTCCTTTAGCATCCATGTTCTAAGTTCATAAATGGGAAGTGTTTTAAGGCCTCAACCAAATGAATCTATAAAATGGCACGTTAAAATAGGATTGAGAAGTTTCCACATTAAAAAGAATCACATTATTAAAGAAATACATTCAAATGTTAGCACCAATATTTTAAAAGGCGAAATTTAGACTTGCGTAAGCCTCGAAACGGAAAAAAATAAAGTACTTTATAAATTATAAATAATTAAAAAAAGGCAAAACATTAAGTAAATTATGAACATGATGATTTGTTCGAAGAGAATATTTTTGGAACACAAGATTCAAAATAAATTCTCACTTAAAATTAAAACTTGCCGTTAGGATCAAGATCTAAGACAGTCTCATCATCACTTTGATTGTCTTCAAAAGAATCCTCATAATTTATATCAAATTCATCCTTAAAATATGTTTTATCTATAATATTTTTTCCTTTATCCCTTATATCAGTTAACATTTCATTTGTTTTAAAATGAAACAATAAATTAATAACATAAAAAATAATTCATTATATTTAAGATTACCTTTTGAATTTTTTTGAAGCTCCAGTCTCACTTTGTTTCTTTATTTTATATACTAGGGAAGTAGAAGATAACCTCAATTCAATAGACTTTTCAATATCTACAATGATTGTTTTATTGTCCTCATTAACATGAGTTTTTCCTTCGGCTTCAATTTCAAAAACATCGGTTTCCTTAGGAGTAACTCATTTTTCATCAGATTGTAAATCATCAACAAATAAAGGGTCTAATTCATTATCAATATTTCTTTACTTCAGTAATTTGAGATATCTATCTTTTAATTTTTTGCTAAACATAACGTATACTAGTTTATTCATTCATCCTACGGTAAATAAATTTCTTGTCTTTGTATGAATTTGATTGAAGGTGCTCCAATTACGCTCGCATGTAGAAGCTGAACAAGTTAGGCCAAAAATTTTAACTACAAATGTTTTTAATTCATGAACATCATCTCAAAATTGATCCCACTGACGTTTTACATTAAAAAGAAAATTATATTATAAATATATATTTAAGTAGGAAGCTTGGACATAAATACTAAAATTTAAAAGTATAAATGTGCTCTTGAAAGGAAAGAAAGTTTGTCGCCTTCGCTGCGACGGGAGATCAACTCTCTCAGAACTGTACTTCACACAAACGAAGCCAGAGCAGAACTCAAAACGGAAGAAAGTTCCTCACCTTTGTTGTGACGGGATTTCTTCAGAACTCTACTTCACACGAAGAAAGAGAAGACGAAGTAGAGGTTGAAACAAAGAATGGTTGTTACATTCGACAACAGTTTTGTTGCTGAAGGAGGCATAGAGACTCGATAGGAATGTTGTTGACAGAAGACAAAGCAGACGCCACGAAACTTTATTTCAGCCGAAGTCGAAATAAAGCTACGCACTAAAACATCTTATACTTGTAGATTCGTGCGAGTTTAAGGAAATAAATAATTAAATGAATGAGGCAGTGCCTCAAACAGCCGCAAGGCATTTCGCCTCAAAGCGTATGGCTTGTCCAAAAAAATCGTAAGTCTCACTAGAACGGTTGAGGCTTACGCCTCCATGCTCGTAAGTTTCATCTTGAATTGAAGCGCGCCTCAAGGCGGACACCTCCATGCGCGTAAGTTTCACCTTGAATTGAAGCGCGCCTCAAGGTGGACGCCTCTAACACCTTTTTAATGACTGGTTCGCACAAACACAATTATGTGCTTCTTTGCATTTTATGGAGTCATTCTAGGGGTTTCTCTTGTATCTTAATTATTTTATCCTCTATATTCAACATGTATAAATTGGCAATTCTATTAAAGATTTGTGGCCTAGGAGAAGAATAATCTTTGCCACTATCATATTAAGAGCTATTATCAACTCTATCATCAAATTTCCTTTATGCTAAATGCTTTAGTATGATTATTTTATTCATAGAAGCACAAATTTCTACCTTCACTTTTTCAAATATTAAAATTTTCATTTAAATTAAAATTTAAACCAAAGTACAATTTTAAATCGCTGAGCAGTTAATTTTAAATTAAAATTTAAACTTTAATTTTATTTAGTTAATAACTTAATTAATGATTGCAATAAATTCAAAATTTAATGAAATGCATTACAAAATATAGAACAATTTTCATGCTATAAAAACCTAAGTACAACACATACCAACTAAAGTCCAAACTCCTAAAACTAAAAAAAAAACAATAAAACACAGAAAATTAGTACTTAAAAAAAGGAAAAACTAGCACTGAAAGAAAACTAGTAGAAAGTGGTAGCACTATAAGTAAAACTATTACTATAGACAAGACTAGAGCTGAAACAAACAAGTAAAGCTACTACTGCGAGTCAGAAGTTACTACTGTAAAAAAGACACTAATATAGGTGTCGAGGCGGTAAAAAGTACCAAACTAAATATCTGCTGCTAAAGCCCCGCTAAACTAAATCTCCCCTAACCCAAATTTAGTTGGCAACCTCTAATAGAGGCCGTAAGACCAGCCATACACGCTACTTCTAATAGAAGCAATAAGACCCACATGTCAGGAAAAAATTTCAGGTAAAAGTAGCTTAAACCTAAATCCCACCAACGGGTTACTTCTCTGTGAAGCTGTAAGACTCGCATGCTAGGGAAACTTCTAAGTGAACAACCCTAGACCTAAACCTACAGGCTACTTCCAATGGAAGTCGTAAGACCTGCCATATGGGCTACTTTCAATGAGAATAGTAAGACCTGACTTCTCAAACTCATAGGTTACTTATAATAGAAGCAATAAGACCCCCTTTTTCATACATAAACCTATGGGTTACTTCTAATAGAAGCAGTAAGACCTATTTCATGAACAAAACCTATGAGCTACTTCTAAGGGAAGCCATAAGACTCATAATATGGGCTACTTTCAATGAAAGCCATAAACCCTGACCCAAATCCAAACTACGGGTGACTCCTAAACAGAGCCGTAACACCTAATCTAACTCTAAACTACAGGCAACTCCCAAGCGGAGCCTCATCAATCTACATCTAACCACTTCAGTTTACTCGGGATCCCTGAGATGAGGCAACCCATGACTATTAATCAGATTCCCTGAACACTGCAATCAATAATTGCTAGTATTTGTAGACTGAAACCTATGATATTTCTGGGATGAGAGAATCATGGGATTTTGATCGGGGCAACCTCCATCCCCCACAACCAAAATTAAAATTGTTGCACATCTAAACATTAATGCATCCTTAATCGGGAGTTTTTCTTCTACGTGTTAGGAAGAATAATTAACTATGAGGGCTTGCCATCGTAGGAAGTAAGGAACTTGATCTAAATAAACTTTGATACCACTCTTAGGGGAAATCTAATTAATTACAATCTATTTCAAGGAGAATGAGATCCTTTGGCTGCAAAGAGGGATTCATTTGTGCCACAAGCACCATCTCTTTTGAGCGAGAAACAATATTTTGCTTCCTATTGTAGCCTTGTAGTTAGATAGGAGATTGTTGAAATCAACATTTCCTTTTTTTGCCAAATTCCTTGATTTCATGATATTTCCGAGTTTGAATCTTTTTTTTTTGTTCTGAATTCCTCTCAAATTTGTTTGTTGATTGATTTGAGTTCTTTTAAGTATGGTGCAATTGTTGATAATAGTTTTTGGGAAAACTTTCTTTTTGCACCAACGAGAGGCCTGAATCTTTTTGGTGACTTCATTTTTTATATTGCCATTTGCATGTGTGCTTGAGATTTGGTCAAATCTCCGACAATCTAAACTTTTTTATTGCGGTGTGAATCTTAGTCATCATATGGTTCTAGTTAATCTCATATTTCATGCAAAATTTTGTTTATTTGATCATTATCATTTGGAACAAATTTTGAATGTTTTCTGATTTTCATCAAATGAGAACCTTTTTGTGAAAATTAAAGTTGGTGGATTCCGAATTTGACTTTTGTATGTGTTCTTTTGATCTTCCCATACTAGATTTGTATTGGTAAACTCTACAACATACTATGTTAAATTCAATAAAATGTAATAAACAAATTATGCTATTTCGTTAACACAAGAAAGAGGTTTTTCTTTCAGCCAACTATTGTTTTGCAGATGCTGTCAAAGATTGTTAGCATTTGTTTCTTTGGTCCATTTATGTTTAATATTTAAGTTAATCGGAATATGGAATGGAGTTATTCACTTGTAAGGATCATTGTGATCGACTGGTAGAATGGTTGAGGTAATAATGCTACTAGAAGTGTTTTTTTGTTTTCTGCAAGTATTTGTGTTATGTATGTTTCCTGAAGAAGGTGGCAGTAGATGGAAAGTAATAAATCCTGCTAATATAATGAGATTATGAATTAAAAGATTTCTTTTTTCAGTCAAGGGTAAAATTCTGCAACTTTAAGCCTAAATAAATAGTGCATTGTTGTTAAATACATCTTATGTTGTTTAGACTGTCTACATAGCTTCAGTATTACTTGTTAAACCATTACCAAGAGGATGTGTTGAATTACTCAGAGAGTACTAACGTTTCTGATCTAGAACTTAATTCTATAATTTGTTCTAAAAATTGTCTCAGTTCTGTATTCATCTGATTTTGTTCTTTTCACGGTTGATAATAAATGAAAGATTTTGAGATGCTAGGATTCTTTCCTGTAATAGTTGTTCTATTGTGGATGAAGAGCTATTTCTTATGAAAAAAAGAGTAGGAATGGAGTGCTATCAATTTAATTTTCGTTAGTGACTTGAAACGGTTGATACCTTAGTCTGAATCGTTGATAAATTGTGTCATTGTGTGGCAAGACAACCTCTAAACTATTAGGCATCAAAACCTTTTTTCAAATGGTTAATGAAATATATGATGCTTATTCTTCAATACATGTGCTACGAAAGTTTACCAATATCGAAAAAGTATAATTACTCAATTACTGCTTTTTGAAACCTATACTTAAAAAGATGTTCTGGCGTTTTATGTTTAAATAAAAAGCTTACGATGCTACAAAGATTTAGATCCAAATCAAGGCAATAAATTTCATACATGTTAAATAACTGTTTTTGTTTTCAAACGATGTATTTGCATTTATGGTTTATGTGGATTAATACCTTTTTTTAATACTTAGGGTATGATCAACACTAGCCTTATCTGACCTATTAGGGATCATTTTTAAAATTCCTATTCTGTAGTCATTTATGTTGTGTTGTGTTAGTTGTTAAATTTATTTTATGCAAATCTTATTGCATAATTTTATCCTAGTCCATCCTTTTCTTTTTGAATCCTTACATGTTAATTTACTTCTTAATTTTATTGCTGCATATTCTTTCATTTAATGTAGATTTTAAAATAATCTAAATTTAATTTTTTACTAGCTTATCTCAGAAGATATTAGCCATTCCTCTAAAATAATCATTTATTAATCTATCTGATGTTGTATAAGACATGCATCAATACTATTCTAGATTATTTTTAAATTATTCTAATATTTTTGGTTGTTCCGTATATGAAGATAAATTGGATTTTGTATGCATGTTTGTGCGTATGCACATAAATAAATATCAAAGTGGCTGATAACCTGTATGAAGATGTGTATTAAATAGGTTATTTTTGCTGACTAGTTAAAAGCCCATTTTGCCTGCCTTCTAAGGTTGAATTAACCTGTGAATTATTGCACATATATATTAAATCATTAAGCAGAATATCTATCAGTATTTCTCTCTCTGATGATTTCATGCATTTATATCTGAACTTATTCTGGTCAAGGCGACCTTTCTGTCATCACATACAATTTATTGTTCTCATAAGATCCTATTTTTCAAGTTCTTTTAATCTTAGTTATTCATTTCAATGAGATTTGACTCATACCAGAAGATCAATCAAGTGCTGCTGCAACACAAGTTGAGAGAGAGGAAGTGGACTCCAGATCAATCTATGTAGGCAATGTGAGTTTTTTAAATCTGTCCTGTCTTATTGCCTTTTTGGTGCAAATTTACGCATGATGATTATGATTATTATTATTATTATTATTGTTGTTTTTATTTGATAATAAGTGAGCTTGTGAAGTTATTTAAGTTTACAGAGGATTATATCATTTTTTGAGAAAAAAAAAAAAATCATTTTTTGAGAACTCAAATGAGGGACATATTTCTGTAATTCTTGCGTGCATGAAAGGATGCACACATGCATGAATTAGTCCATTCATATGTCACGCAAGTAATTAGAATAATTTCACCAGAAGGAAAGAGTTAAAGAGTGGATTTGCCAATATGCATTTAACTCCCTTTGTCGGCTTGACATTCTGCAATAATTACAATTGCTGTAGTGTGCTTTACCTTTCAGCATTACTTACTACTTTTGCACCTAATGCCACCACACTAACAGCCAAACCCCTTCATGATTAGAGTTACTGGTGAGGGAGAACGTAAAACCACAAAGCTTTATTGCCTTATATTAATGTTGTGACAAATAAAGCTGAAAGCATGAGTATGGAACTAAGCCCGTTTCTTGTAACTTAAGCACTTTGAGAAATGAGTGAGAGAGACAGAGTGTGGTGTGCTTGAAGGTTGTTTTCTTATGTCTAATATGAAAATGGGATTAAAGGGTTGATAAATAGAAGATATTAGTGGTTCTACCTCTTGATATATGACAGCTCTTATCATACTTTATGGCCAATACTTCAGCACTTTTTGAGATTACAACTCACCATTGAGGCATACAAAATTCGATCGAACAACAACCATTCATTGGTTCTATTTTCTGCATCTTTACCCAGCTTTGTATATATGCTGTAACAGAGTAGTTTTACGGTTTGAGAGATGAACTTTATGGTTACAAAATTAGTATTGCTTGAACTGCTATCTTTTCTATCATTCTTCACCTTGATGTTATTCGGAATTTTCTACTTTTCTGCTGCTTGGTTTGTTAATTGCAATATGGCATCCGAATTCTTCTCCCAGGCAACCAAGTTTATCATCTGCAGCGAGACTTCTATTCTCTGTTCTTCAAAATGAATTCCTCTTCTTCCTCTACTGATAATTATCTTTTTCAACCTCAATCACCTCTTAAGATGAGTGAGACTATTATACCCTCTCAACTCAAATCTCTCATGACAAATGTTACAACTATTCTCAATATTCAACTCAATGTTGATAATTATCTCTTTTGGGAATCTCAACTTCTGGAATTGTTCAAAGCAAGGTTTAAAATTGCACAATTGGGTATTGAGGTGTTTTTCTTTTGTGAGGCGAGGCGTAAGCCTCAAAATCCAAAAATTGCGTACAGTGAAAATAAAGGTTAAAATTGATTTTTTATATAATACACAAATTATATGTTAAAAATGACATATTAACTTTCTATTGGATTATGAAGTAATAAATTGACATACATATGAAATAAAAAATTGCAGAAGACAAAGTGATAAGTGATAAATTGCGTGATATAGAATTGAAATTCAACTTTTACAAGAACACAATAACATGAAATATATGAATCACATAAAAGTATCAACATTAAGTTCAACTCTAAATTCCTTCTTTCTTAGTTCCCTACTTATCCACATTCAATTCTTTAAAAAAAGCTTATATAATTGGCAACAACTCAAAAATCATCTGTTCTGTCATTAATGAGGGGATCTTTATTTGAGTCTCCATCATAACAAATTGATCTCTCCCACGTCTCATCCTGTGGAGTTCTTTGCCTCTCAATCTATTTCTTCTTCATTTATTTCAATCATCTTTTTCTTTCATAAATATTTGTCATCAATATAAAGATGAGAATAATACTCCAAAATTTTTAGAGGAGGAGGTGGTGGTGGTGTGCGGCTTTCAAGTGGTTTTCGACGGTGGCTATGATGGTGGTGGCTACGACCAAGGTGGTGGGCTAAAGGTCGAGGTTGTTGAGAGGAAGTTGCTGCGGCCTTGGGGTGCATGAAGACATGACTTGTTAGGGGCTGTAATTTAGGATTTAGGTAAGTTTTAATTAAAAAATATATAAATCGATTGATGCCTACGCCTCACGCTACTAAGGTGGCGGCCCTCAGCTAAGCTAAGGCGTAAGCCTCATAAAAAAAGCTCGAGGCATAAAACTTGAGGCGCTTTTCACTGGAATTGTGCTGAGATGGGCCTTAAAGCGAGCCTCATATTGCACAATTTTAAACAATGGTTCAAAGCAAATGTTTGATGATTTTCTTGTTGGTTCTACACCCAAAGCACCTATGCAAATCTTCAATGATGCTATTGAAATACTAACATATCCTCATTATAACACACGGATGCTTGTGGATCAAAATTTGGCAGCTATCATCTACTCTACAATCTCACAAAACTTGCTACCGTATATTTAGTGCTGAAATTTGGCAAACCATAGAGCGTCGTCTTTAGTCCACCAATTGCTTTCTTCAGCTAAAAAATGATCTGCATCATATTTATACGAAAGACAAATTTATGATGCTATATTTCTCAAGTAGTATGTCTAAATGTGATGCAATGGCTAGCTAAGGTTCTCCTTTAGATTTTTAGGATATTATTCTATATGCCCTCAATGGTTTGCAGCCCTCATATCAAGCCTTCAAGATGTCCATTTGAACTATTCTTCAACCTATCAACATAGATGATTTTTATGAACTTTTATGTAGTGAAGAATTTAATATTGCTGCAAAAGCAGCTCATGATTTAGCTCCCATTTTAGTTGGCCGCAAATGGCATTTACAGCCGGCCAGTCATGGCCAAGGATGATTCTGTTCGCCTATTTTGAATTTTTCTTGAGGTCGCCAATGGTATTCTACTTCTTCAAAATCTGCTTCAAAACCTCAGCTTCACGTGGTGAACGATCTTTCTCATCATATGTGGAATGCCATATATGTAGCAAAATAGGTCATTTGGCTTTGCATTGCTGGCACCACATCAATCTGTCTTACTGCTCAAATTTAAATGCAATGCTTGCAAATGATGTTTAGAATTCTATTGATTGGATCTTGATCTCCAATGCAACCTCTCATTTAACAATTGATGCTACTAAAATTCATAATGTCGAGCCTACAATGGATCACAACAGGTGCAAACAGGTAAGGCGAATTACTTCCCATAACACATGCTGGTCATTGAATCCTCCCCACTCCACAACGTAAGCTACTTCTAAAACCTCACTTTCATGTTCCAATCCTTTCTCACAATCTTCTTTCTATTCACAAACTTGTTTTTTATACTTTTTTCTTAATTTCTTTTGATAATTATGGTTATGGTTAGACCGTTAGAGGTGTCAAAATCGGGTTGTTGGTCAGGTTTGGATTGAACCTGATATTGCCCTGCTACTGTTTGACACAATTTGAACTCGACCCGTTTTTGCAATGGGTTAGAAATTCCAACCCATACCAGACCCGTGCGGGTTATCGGGTTGACTTGACTCGACCCATGAACCCAGAACACGCGGGCGCGAGCAAGTTCAGTAGACGCAGGTTCTTACAAGGTGCAGCATGGGAGTGAGCTTACACAGGGTATGGGCGGGTGTGGTCCGGGTGCTGAGTTCGGAGGCGAGCGCAGTAGGCTATGGCCTGTGGTTCGGACTTTGTAGCGAGCGCAAATCGCGTTGCAGATTGCGGGCGGACGTGAGCGGGGATCGTGCTGCGGTGTGGACGCAAGAGGGTGCAGACTATGGGCGGACGCGAGCAGGGGATCGTGCTGCGGTGTGGCGGTGCCGGTACGACCATGCGAGGTGAGGAGTCCGGAGCGAGGGATCACATTGCGGTGCAGGGTGGTTTTCTGGTTAACCAGGCTAATTTCGAGTTTCCTGGTCAACTTGAACCCGACCCGATTTTATAATTGGGTTGAAAAACAAAACTCAAACGACCTATCTGGCTTACGGGTTGACCCGAACTCGGAATTTTCTGGGTCAAGTTTCAAGTCTGGTCAAATATTGACACCCCTTAGGTTTGGTATCAAGGATTCGATGAGCAATTGAACACTTCTTCAAGGTCCATCTCGTCAAGTTCTTTGCTGAATTAAATCCTTTAACTCAACACCACATTTGGTTCTCCTCGCAGCTTCCTCCTGCACTAAACAATGGCATTATCGCTTGGGCCATCTATCTCTTCAAACTCAATCTCAATTGCAATCTACTATGCTCAGCAGTCCCTCCACATCCAAGACAAAGTTACTTTGTACCTCTTTTGCACTTGCTAAAAATCACAAACTTTCATTTTCTACTTCTTTTTCTTGAAGTAAAGAACCCTTGTAAAGTTGTAATTAATATATGTAGATTTATGGGGTCCTCCCCAATTTTGTCTGCTTCAGGTTTTAAATACTATGTGCTATTTGTAGATGATGTTTCTCGTTATGATTGGGTGTACCCTATGCAAACTAAAGATGAAACAACTTCAAAAGTTTTACTTTTTAGATATTTTGTTGAATATCAATTTAATAGAAATATTCAAATTATTTGCCTAGATGGTGATGGTGAATATGTGAATTCTAACTTTAATCCATATTTTGTCAATTTGGCGTTCAACATCAATGAACATGCCCTTATGCATCACAACTAAATGGTGTTATAGCGAGAAACTTTGACGTATTGTTGAAACTCTTTGAACCTTACTATACCAAAAGAAATATGCTTCATAAATTTTACACAAAGCAAGAATACTGGACTGCAAATCTACTTTGGCTCCTATGCCCACTAGGGGTGTAAAAATAGGTTTCAGGTCGGGTTCAGGTCCAATCTAAAATTGACCCGCATTCAACTGACACAACCAGAACCTGTTCTCGACCCGATTAGTAAATGAGTGACAAACCGAGACCCGCCTCTAACCCAATTCGACTCGATCCTATCCATTGACTCGGTTGGGCGCATTTGCGTTGGCTAGCTAGTGTGACTGTGCAGACGAGCGAGCGCGACTGTGCGGGCTGGCTTGTGGGCATAGGGGGAGTGGGTGTGTGGGCGAGCGGCGAGACCCGCTTGGGTGATGGATGGACGGACGAGTGGATGAGCGATGGACATATCACGAGGATGCGAACTAGCGTGACGAAGGACTAATAGATGAGGATGAGCGCGATTGCGTGATGAAAGGGTCGGTTTCATGTTGCTTTCAGGTTGGCCTGAACCTGACCCGAATTTGCAATTGCGTTAGAGTATGAAATTTGAATCCGACCCATTTTCCAAATGGGTTGACCCGAACATGAAAGTTTTGGGTCGGGTTTTCTAGTTGTGTTAAATATTGACACTCCTAATGCCCATCAATCGGGTTCGGGTTTTTGAGTCATGTCAAATATTGACACGCCTAATGACCACCAAACTTCCATGTATTGTTACATCTAAAAATTTATTTGAAATTATTGAACATTATCGACATATAGTTGGTTCTTTACGGCACTTAGCTATCACCAAACCTAATATTGCTTTTATTGTCAATAAATTATGCAAATATATGTATCATCCTCTCACAATTCATTATCAGATACTTAAAAGACTACTTTGATATATTAAAGGTATGCTTTCCTTTGACCTACAAATTGAATTCATCTTCAAGATTTTCACCTTTCCATTTCTATTCCTATTGATTTATGTTATGACAATGTATTCGCAATAGCCTGGCAAATAACCCAATTTCTTATGTTTGGACTAAACATATTGAAATAAGAAATTGATTTTCATTTTATCCGGGCATTGTATTGATGCAAGACGTCCGCCAAATTTCATATTTTAGCAATATATTGGTTACAAGAAAGAGTACTTTAGCTTGCATAAAGGAGTTGTTCGCGATTGCTGAGGACATTTTTTAGTTGTGATATTATCTTTTGGTAACTACATTTATAAGCAACACAGACCATTGTAGTTTGAAAAAAATTGTCTACTAAAATTATATAAACTTAGGGGCTATTTGGTATGTAGAATTAGGAGGGTAAAGTAAATTAAATGCAATTATTTATTAAATTAGGTTGTTTGGTTGATTTTGAGTGGAGGATAAAGAAGTCTTCTGAAGCATAAACAGTGTATTACAAACAGCCCTTGCTGGGACTTCAAAATCCGCTCAAATTGAGCAGGTTAGAAATTCTCCATTCTTCCCACGCCCTGGTTTCTCGGAATCGAAGCAAGCATCGGCTTTACAGTGCGTGTTTAAAGGGGACGGAGGCGGCTAGGTCTTGTGCCGATGGGTTTGGAGAGCTCGACAGAGGATTTCTCCTCCAGTAATGTCTCTCTTCATACCGATTCTGATCATCCTCTCCATCTTCTTACTCAGAGACTTCTACTCATACCTCTGTCTTCCGCACCAGATCCAACTTCACTTCCGGCGCCAGGGAATCAGCGGTTCTCCTCGTCGCCTTCTGTCCGGCGGGAACGCCGGTGAAATACGTCGGCTGTTCGCGACTGCACAGTCTCTCCGACGCTGGGGCTCAGCCATGACCGAAATAGAGAATTGATTAATTGTTATTTATTTTAATTAAGGATGAATTTTATCAGGGATATATGGATCTATGTCAGTGGCGGGGAAGTGGATTTGTTCGATTGCCGGCATAGATGAGACGGGAGGCTTCCAGCAGTCCCTCGAAACTGTAATCGACAGTGTGGGCTACGCTTCTTCGCTTATTATAGCTCTTCTCTTTATCCTTGTGGGAGGAGGGCTGTGCAGCTGTCGGTGAAGAGAGTAGGAATGCAGTGAGGAGGATGTGTGTGAGAGCAGACTCAGTGAAGGGCTGATGTGGAGGAGTAGCTGTTGTAGTTGGTGTTCGAACTGAGGGCTGCTGGAAGTATTTACGACAGCATGGTGTAATGGCTGTTGGAGAAGGCTAATAGATGCATGAGGTGTTGAGGAGAGGTTGGAGGAGGTTTGTAGGTATGAATGGAGGGGTTGGGAGATTCGTGAAGTAATGTGAGAGCAAAAATGAGTTATAGAGGCTGACTGTGTGTTGCTCGTCATGGATGCAGCTCAAAGCAGTGAAGGAGTCGGCTTAGAGCGTGAGAAGAATAGTGGAAGTGGGAGAAGGATTTGAGAATGAGTGAGAGAGATGGTAAGTGATTTCAAATTGGCTCTGAGATCCTATACTTTGGTTTCTCCCTAACACCAGCTAAATGAAGTGACTTGACGCAGACTGTAGCAACAAATATGAAGAGATAAGGTGGGGATTTTGCAGGGTATAATATAAGATATAGAATATTCTTCCTTATGTATGTATATATTATAGAGATTTTTGAATTTGATATCATTTTATTATAATTGTTAATAATAGTAATATTTTATTCCGACTTTTCTTAATTTTTGGTTAGCAGTCAGCACATTATTACTTTGTATAAAAAGTATTTTTCAAGCCTTCTAGGTGTTTTTCTCAACTTTGTAGAAGTGAAATAAAAAAAATATAACTTATTTATTCAAATTTTATCAAAATCATTAAAATTAAGGCATGGAATAATTTTTTTATTACTTAGCTTTTGAAATCGTAATTATAAATTTTATTTTATCATTGGTTTTTCACGGCTTACGATTTTTTTATTAAAAATTTATATTTTACAACAACATTAAATTTTTTTTTGATAGCAGCTTTAATATATATAAAAAGTTGTATCAAATTAGGGGATATAATTTTGATTTAGGACTGCTAGTTGGTTATCATATACATTTTAAAAAAATTATCTTTTAAAATTTTTTTTTTTCAATCTCAATATATATAAAGGTATGAATGTAATTTGTTCCTACATAGCTGCAGTACAGCAGCTACACAGTTATACTATACAAACAAAATATAAAGATTTCTATACAACAACTTCAGAAATCAGCTTTCTATACAACAATTTCACACGACAGTTGCAGCCGTCCCAAACGCACCAAAGTCATCATAATTAATTAGTTAAGCTCAAGCTCAAATTAGAGGTGCCAAAATAAATTATTACAAAAAATCTGCTTTTACTTTACTCTGGTTCTACCTAACCAAATAAGGGAAACAATTCTCCTGCGTTTATTTTGCAGACAACCAAGAAGTTTCAAAGTATTCGAAATGCGCTGCATTTACTTTACATTGCATTTACTTTACGTTGCATTTTCTTTTTAGGCAACCAAACAGCCCCTTAGGCACAATAATTTTTTATTGGCAAGTTGCTGGGTTTTAATTTCAAGATTGAATTCAAACTTGGGAGACACAATGTAGCAGTAGATTCTCTGTCTTGCATGTTCGAGGGTGTCAATGACACTAGTAGAAAATTCAACTAAAATTTTACTATTTTCATATATTTTGATATTTTATTTTGGTCTACTGGAGGAGTTATTCATTCAATCACAAACAACACTTTATTTGATTCGATTACAATAGCAGCTATACCATTGAGGACCTTCAGCCATTTAGCTCTGCCATAGATTTGATTGCATGGAGAGACTCTCAAGACCCTTAAATGCTCTTCTGCCAATATGCGAAAGATGTATGTGACTTTGTGAGTCATCGCCTTATGCCGAGAAATTAAGTCTGCCTATGCACAACCAGCTGGATTTTTATTACCTTTTCCAAATCCTAAGGAAGTATGAGACGACATTTCAATTAACTCTATCAGTGGTATACCAAATTCAGGCAATTATACTACTATCATGGTAGTCCTTGATTTCTTGATTAAAAATGCACATTTCAAGTTGCTCCTAACTTGTCATACATTCACGAAAGTTGCTGAATCATTTATTGAAATACTCATTCACCTGCATGGTTTTACCCAAATCATTGTTCTTGATAGAGCTGGTATATTTCTTAATGGCTTTTAGAGACATCTTTTCACCCTTGATGGTGCTAAATTGCTTTATAATATGCACTATCGGCAATCAATTGGGCAAACAGTGGTTTTGAATTATGTTTTTGAAACAATATTCACGAATTCATCAACTAAGCCAAAATTGTGTTTGATTTACATTTATAGCACTGTTTTCTATTCAAACATTAAGATGATTCCTTATCAGGCTTTATATAGACAGTAACCAACATCATTTTTACTTATACATGAGGTAGCGTATCTATTATGGTTGTCAATCCTAAGTTAATTGAAAAACGTGAACTGTTACAACAACAACATCAAACATTTATCCAATTACGTGCGACCGGCTACCTGAATCTTTTTCCTCTATTGTGTCTGGTTAATTGTCAAATTTTTATTTAAATATAATAAAAAAAATGTTATTTCTAATATTTTCTAACCAAGTCTTTTTAGGTCCACCTCTACTTTTTTTAACATAGGATAAATCTAATACATCTACTCTTCTAACCACTTACCTCATCATCAGAAAGTTGACATTTTATGTGACCAAACCCTTTAATGCGGCACTTTCTAATCTTATCTACCACCGAAGCTACTCCAACATTTTCACGTATATACTCATTTTGCATATTGTCTAGAAGAGTGAAGCCACTCATCCACCTGAGCATTTTCATGTAAGCAACACTTAATTTTATGCTTCTCTTTTGATGGCCAACATTCTACGCCATAAAGCATTACAAGTCACACCACCATCTTATAGAATTTTCCCTTAAGTTTGAGGGTACTTTCCTATTAGACAACATACTTGATTCATTCTTCCACTTCAACCATCCAACTTGAATTCTACTAATAATATCCCCATCAATTGCACCATCACTTTGAACAATATACCCGAGATATATCTAAAGCATGTACTCTTATAAATAACTTGATTGCACAAAGTCACAATCTCCCCACTAGATCTATTATTACTAAAATTACACTCCATATGTTCGATTTTAGATATACTCAAACAAAAACCTTTAGACTCTAAGGTTCCTCAATAATTCAAGTTACCTTCAACTCTCTCTAGTCTTATCAATAAGAATAATATCATCGGCAAAAAGTATACCTTATGGTACATCCTCTTGCAAATGTCTAGTAAGAACATCCATGACTAAAGCAAAAAAAAAAAAAGAAAAAAAAAAGAAAATAGCTTGAAACTAATCCTTGATGTAATCCTCATGCATGCATATCCTTAATGACTTTATACCTAAACCAATTTTTATAACCAAACTTCTTATTTTTGATCTTTTATTGTACATTTTGATTCTACAAACTATTTTTACTATTAGAAGTTTTTCCTTTTAATGCTTTAAGCACATACTTTACAACATTTTTAATATCAAAAGCTACTTTTACCTATATAATATTAACTTTCTCATGTACAATCAAAATCTTAAGATCTTGAATCTTGCTCTAAAAAATATTTTTGTTAGTATTTTCGAAATGCCCCATCTAATCTTAGCACAATATTTTACTTTTTTTTTATATTTTGCTTTTCATTTTAAAATCTAAATTAAGAAGTGATGCGGGTGGGTACATAAACTTTCAGGAGGAATAATTTTACAATTTTTGTAATATAATTGATCTATTTTTCTTATATGAAAATAATCAATTTGAATTTACTATATTCATTTTAATAAATGATGATATGCTCATCTCTTTTCTTAAATAAAATATTAACAATTACAAATATCATAGGTTAATAAAATCTAATATGGTCCTATCACATTCATTAGTAGCTTCAAAATCATAGCCATCATGAATACTTATAAAATCTTCCACCTCTCTACCAACATGTCCATTTAAATCACCTCCAATAAAACTCTTTTTTCAGAATATATATTTTGTATTAATTATTTTAAGTTATTTCAAAATTTTAATTTTAAGTTTATATCCAAATCTACTTGATGAGCATAAGCACTTATAATATTAATAACCTTAATAGCAATAATAATCTTTATAACTATAATTCTATCTCTAATTCTATTAATTTTTACAATATTGTCCTGTTGACTATTATCTATAATCACTTCTACATTATTTAGTATAACTCCTAATGAATACCATATTTTAAATCCCAAATTATTAATCTCCTTAGTTTTCTCTCCAACCCATTTAGTTTCCTGAATACATAGAATATTTATTTCCCTATGAGTCATAATATATATTTGTTCCATTAATTTGCATGTAAGATAATCTATATTTCAAATTCCTTTCTTAATTCTAGGTTCATGGACTAGTTGCATTGCCTATATATGTCCTTGATATGTAAACACTTGCTTATTTAACACTACACATGAGCGCCGGTTCAACAACACTTGTATACTTCTTGCTATATTTAGAACATACAACCTGTCGCTTCCAGAGAATGGCCTAGTATTGATATAATGTATTAAAGAATTCATGTCATAATTATTCCACAAGTTTTATACTAGCTATCAACTGCTTAACACAACCTCCACTTTTCTCATTCAGGGTTTAGGACCTAGCAACGACATTGTTTTTTTTTTTTTGAAGGGTGCAATATAAGGGCTTCATAGGAGGTCACCCATTTTAGTATTACTCTTGCCCAAGCACATTTAATTGCGAAGTTCTGATGGGATCCGATGCACTGGTGTTGGTATGTTTGCACCCGAATTTCTAGACATTAATTTAAAATTTACATTCCACACAAGCTTGTATAAAATCAATGGCAGAGAAACATTATTGTGATGTTTATTTTGTAGAAGACGACCTTGTCATGCATAGGTTAAGGTCATACCAACAATATGCTCGAACCAAAAATTAGCTTAGAAATTCTATGGATTTTTCACTCATGTATGCATATCTTAGACCTCTATTGGCTAACCAACAACAAACCTCACTTTATCTCTCTTTCTTTAGTTCTCTCATCCCATCTCTCTCAAACTCTCTCTATCTATTTTCCCTCTGTCTAAAAATGGCAAGTAGAGAAATAAAGAAAAAAAGTGAGGAAAAGGAAAATTTACGCATTTTCACGCATCATAAAATCTCATCATTTTGACGTCTTGGAGCCCCTCGGTCTATTGCGTGCTTTTTTAAGAGTGGTGGGCATGAGATTTCTCAATTGCAATTTCTCTCGATACTGACCCTACTTGTTTTTAAGTTGTTGTGGGAATGTCTAAACTCTCTGTGGATGACTCATATGTGGGAGAGATGTTGAAAGTTTACTAAAATTCAGACTAATTGAAATAAAGAATAATTATAAGGGTCGCTTTCTGAACAAAAAACAACTAAAATGAAAATAATGCATTCAAACTTATACTAAGAAATAAAAATACCTAAAATGTCATGCAAGTTGTATTAAAATTAATAAAATGTTGAACAATTCATTGAACACAAAGAACTTATAGGCGACTTGAAAGCTCGCTATGAGTGTGAATGGTACCTCCACACAACTCCTAATAGTACAAAAACTTTATGATTTGTGGATAGCATGTGAAAATGAGCTACGAGGTGCTCCTATGTCTAGGAGAAATGATTTTCCATGAGACTCGTCTTGCAAAATCATATTCACATGAAGGTAAAACTGAGACATTTTGAAAATGTGATAAGTTTCTAGCTCGTAACAATCATCAACAAATTTATAAGATGTTCACACAAGCAGATAGAAGGTATTTTTTAAGAATTCAAAATGAAATATTGCACGTATCTTAATGATAGATGCTTGTGCAACTAATAAAAGTTAATTTCAAGTGTTGGATGTCTCACGAGATAATTTTCAAATTCAATTACAATGTTTCAATAATCATGCAAGCAGATCCAAATCATGTAAATGTGCAAATGCATCATGTAAATTCATTGAAAAATATGCAAGTGCGTCACACAAATGTATTAAAAGTAAACTAAAAGGATGTAAAACACTTGTGACATTGAAGTACATGCAAGTGCATAGTGCAAATGCATAGAAACCATGCAAGTGTATTGTAAATTATCAAAATGCACTATGCAATACACTGGAAGGCATGCATGCCATCCAAAGAAAAAATCATGTCATCAAAACTAATTTATTTGTATGTGCTCCATAAAACGTGCTAATCATCTAAACTTAAATGTTAGAATAATACGTAGACTAAAAGTAAAAACAAATTTAAATACCCCCCACTCCCATGAAATACATGTAGAGATTTTAAAGGACATGCAATTATTTTGAAATTTGAATTGTTAAATAAAATTTGAACTCAAGTTTAACATATGCACAGGCCATCAAACAGGCCTGATGTGGACATCCAACCGTCCATTCCTATCCTAAGAGGAGCTGAAGATTGACGGCCGCGATCGTCCTACGTTATCTTAAAATTTTATTTTAATTATGCATTTTCCATTTTTTCCCTTAAGGGTATAATCTTATGTAAGCCCTTGGGGCATGATCGTCTTATTTTACTTTATTTAATTTCTATGGTCTATATATAGAGGCCCTTGCTAGTGTAATGGTATGATGAATTATTAATAGTAAAAAAAAAAAAAGGTTTGCACTTCTGTTCTTTGGAGAGAACTTGGGTGAGATTTCTATGGGAGGGAATCAAAGCTTTCACCAGCCGCAGGGTGGGTCCGGGCTCATGGCTTGAAGTCCCTTGTAGAAGTGCAACGTATTACTCATCAGCTGCAGGATGTGTTCGGGCTCACAGTTGTATTTTTCTTTCCCTAAATCCTTTTCTCCTCCGTTAACCGCCAACCAAAATCTCTCACTTGCCACTGGCCGATTCTCCCACAAACCCCTCCAAAGCCACAAGCCGCCTCCACTTTATCCATATCAACCGTCGGCCATAAACCCCTCCATCTCTATAGCCGGCCGACCTCCTCACCCCTAGCCTCTTCCCTCCTTCATTCCCCTTCGTTTTCCTAAATTAGGTTGAAGATAATTTGAAAATAATTTTGAAATCAAATATAATTAGTTTTAAATACTAAACCTTTCCGAAATTACTAGATCTACTTTTGGAAAGTTCTTCAAATAAAATTCCAATCAATTTGGAATTGTATTTGATTAAATCCTTTATCCTTTAATTGAAGACTTGATTAATTTTCTTTTCCTTTCCTCCCATAACCGGCCCCTTCTCTCTCTACCCGCTGCCCTTTTCCCCTTTTGCTCTTGATTGGAATCAATCTTGCTTGATAGCCTTCTTTCCTATTGTGGATGTCTTTTTAATATGGAAAGCATTTGAATTTAAATTCAAATGTATTTAAATTTCAAATCCTTTCCCTAATCTAGTTATCTTATTTTAAGAAAGTATTCAAATCAAACCTATTTCAAATTCAATTAGGATTTGATATAAATATTCCTCCCTAATTTAAGGTTCCCCACTTGGAAAGCATTTAAATCTCTCTCCATAAACTCCCAAGCCCCTTTTAACGCCGCCGGCCACTCCCCCCTTATTTATTTAATTCCTTAATTGGATATCGAATTATAGGATTTAATTAATCACCCCCTTTTTCTCATTTAATTTTAATTTCAATTTTCAAAATTTCCCCCCACCCCATTCGTTCTACATCAGGGTTGCCTTACTTATAAGCAGGGTCATAAGTCTTTTGATCTTCTATATCATAATGATTGAAGTTAACAAAATTTGAACCTCGATAATGACTATGTTGACTGAGAATCTGGATGAGAGGGAGTCTTTTTCATGAAAATGCTTCCAAATTTCAAAGTTAATCATTTAGAGCTTAAATTCTAATAAAAATATAAAAAAATCCAATGCTTAAAAAATTCAAAAATACTTCTAGTAGTAAATCTATTACTCTATAAATGTCAAATCAATAATCCATCTATCATCTACAATAATTTGTCAATGGTGATAAATTTAAGATAACCTAAGCTTGTAAAAGGACCAAAGCCATTTCAAGAGAGATTATTACGTACGGACACTGAACGCGTTCAAAGGCCAATTAGCAGCCGCCACATCACGCAATGCACTGTGCATTGGGCGAGTGGTGGCTCCTGATTTGCATCCGGACGCGTTCGGCCTCCGCACATAATAATTTTTCCCATATCAAACTATGATCACTCTCAAAAGATCTCTTGCTAGTAGGAATATTTCATATATACTCTAACTTGGTGGTTTTACCGTCAAATGACAATATTAAATAATGATTATGATTGGGTGGTTTTATCACAAAATAACATTTCTTTGTTAAGTTATGGCCATACCCTAGATGTTCTCCAATAGCTCCAATTGTTGAGTTGTGAGTCATAGGGTGCATTTGATTGGGCACAAACCTCTTTATCAGCTAAAGTCAACTTAAAATTGTCTCTTACACAAACATTCACTCTAGGTCTACAAGATTTCCTTGGACGACACAATTTATGATTGTTGACAAAGATCAATTGGTCAGATTGGGTTGATTATTTTTGTTGACTAAGTAGAATAGGGTCCATGACAACTTGAGATGATAGAAACATGAGATATTGATTGGGTTCATAATCATTTCTCCAACCATCCATTTGAAGCTATTGGTACTAAATCTCTCAATTTTAAAGCTAAAATTGCTACTATTTTATGCTAAGCGCATAGCAATAAGTCACCTTTCAAATTTAATTTATATCCTTAAAACCATTATATATTGTCTCCTCTTTCTGTAAACACCCCAAAAGGAGTCAGAGGATGTCCTATGGGAGGAAAATAGCTTCTAAAAGTTTGAGTGTCATGCTCACAATATTTCACATATGCTCCAACTGAAAAACATAGCCAAATTAGCATTTCGATTCAAGTCAAGAACTATGCAAGGACATCAAATTTCATATTAAAACAAATAGATTAAGTTTCGTGACCCTACCTCAAAACATCAATGGTATACTTTGTTTCAATTACATTCTTCAGCTTGAGGTCTATGGTGTTCAGTCATAATTTGGGTTGATTACATGTCACTAATGATAATTGAGTGCAAAATTTGCAGGTCTACTTCTATGCCTTTTACTGACTTTTAGCACATTAATTTTGTGTTAAAACATATTTTTATGCTAATCTTGCTCTTTTTCTTTGATTTGCTAGAAGTATGCCATTATCTAGGCTTATTTGCAAACTAAATTTGTAATCATCTAGCATGAACCAAAGCTACTAACACTTGTTATTATTAATGACGGAGCTTGTCTGCCTCCAGTAACAGATGCTGGTCCCTCCAGGATTAGTCTAACACATTCCTTCATAACAAATCTTAAGGGCCCATTTTCATAGAAAAATATACTAGAAACAATTACATAATTAGATCAACTAATAAAGCTAAAAAATGGTGATTAATCTTGTTATACATAACATGTGTTTCTTGATTATACGGTTGCCGTCAGGTTTCTGGACGACCTTTGCTGAAGATTCTTATTTAACAGGTTGATCTAGCCAGGCTTAGTTTATAAATTTTTCTGCTACAATAGAAGAAAATAGTCAGCAAATTATGAAACCACAAATAAAATAGGAAGCATTAGTAAAAGCTATAAATAAAGACGAAACAGAAATGTGGATACATTTCCCTGTTTCAACATTCACGTTATTCCAACTTCTGCAACATGTTTTCCTTCATTCCTCTTCTACAAAATAAAATAATGTTTGTTCTTTTGATGTAGCTATCCAGGCGAGTTTTAATTTATCCTTTTGAATATTGGAGGTAAAGGCTACTAGGCTGCCATTCTATTCTCTTTTAGATTGGTAGAGGGTTTTAATCCTACTGCCTTTCATTAGATTTAAAACCGATTGTGTGCTCCGGAGAATACTTTTGATGATATTTCAGCAATGTCCTCTTTATGTGACTGACCGTTTAAGCGTTTTCAATTTTTTTATTCTTTATAGTAGTGATTGGAGCTATAAATGAAACCTTCCTTTTTGCCTGAGATGTTGAATTCCAAAAAGATGAGGGTAGAATTCATTCTTCCCATTGAATAACACTATTTCAGGATGGATAACTATTTCTCATCATTTTGGTGTTATAATTATATTATTATCCCATATATTATGTAGCAAATACAATTATGTTTTGCCAGGTTGATTATGCATGCACTCCTGAAGAGGTGCAGCAGCATTTCCAGTCTTGTGGGACCGTTAACAGAGTAACAATTTTAACAGACAAGTTTGGCCAGCCGAAGGGGTTTGCTTATGTCGAATTTGTCGAAGTAGAGGCTGTTCAAAATGCTCTTCTCTTAAATGAATCTGAATTGCATAGTCGTCAATTAAAGGTTAGATAAAAGTTCAATTTGGTTGATGTAGTATGCATGTGTCTGAAAATGTGTGCACGTGTTTTAATAAAAAAGAAATGGCAGGTATCAGCTAAGAGGACAAATATTCCAGGGCTGAAGCAATACCGTGGCAGGCGGCCCAATGCTTACATGGCTTTACGATCAAGAAGAACTTTCATGCCTTCACCATATTTTGCTCCATATGGGTATGGGTAAAACTTTTCCCATTCCACTTTATTTTCTAAATGATTTCTTTGGATTTTGATAGGAAGTGTTTGCAGAGATTTAAGAAAAATCTTGGCTGAAATCTGATTTCAGTAATTTCAGAAAACCTACGACAAGAAAATCATGAATAAAACACACGAATACTTTTTTATTAAAAGTTTTATGAAATAAAAGACATTATGCAAGTGGATCTTCAATTGAAGAGGAAGATTTGACTCTCCCAAATCTCTAGCCATCTGCTAGCCCAAACACCCTAAGAACAATCTAATTTCAACAAACAACACTTATGCCTAACCCTCACAATCAAATTAGCTGGTCCATCAATACGCCTCTCCCAAATTGCCGTCTTGTCCTCAAGGTGGAATGAATGAAACTGCTTCTGAAGCACTTGACTGAAAAATGGATTGACATTAGGTTAAATAATCCCTACCTCAAGCATGTTTTTGACTAATCTCTCAATCTCTTCGTTTTGGATTTGGGGATAACATTATAGATGAACACTGATAGTTGAGGTTTCTTCCTTCAAGATGATAACATACTAGTGTTCTCGCGAAGGATTCAATCCTTGTACTTACTAGAACACCCCTTAGTACTGTTGTAGGGGTGGTAGAATCATGTTTAGTGCTTCTATCATCTCCCCATCTTTTTCTCCTTCTAAATTATGCAGCTCCACTAAAAGACCCACTCCTTTATCATTTCTTCTCCTTGGAAGTGGCTCCAAAAGTGGCATAACCTCTTTTTCCCTTGAGCACTTTCTTCAACATCTCTTCCAGGATGGGAAATTTCGAATCGAACTTATCATGGATGGTTGAAATATCCTTTTTTTAATATGAAACTTAAGTTTGGAGATATGAAATTTCATATTTCATTTGTCCGATCTCCCCTTCAATTTCTTCTACTTTTCTTCCAGCCATGGGTGCCCGGATCATACAGCTCTGATGCCAATTTGATAGGAAGTGCTTGCAAAAATTTAGGAAAAATCTTGGTTGAAATCTGATTTCAGTCATTTAAAAAAACCAACAAAAGTAAATCATGAATAAAACACACGAACACTTTTTTATTGAAAGTCTTATGAAAGAAAAGACAAGATACAAGTGGATCTTCAATTAGAGAGGATGATTTGGCTTTCCTAAATCTCTAGCCACCAATTAGAGCCCAAACCACCCTAAGAGCAATCTAATTTCAGCAAACAACAACTTAGCCTAACCCTAGGAAAATCACCTATTTAAAACAAACAATAAACATTAAATACCCAAACAGACCTTTCCCAATTCCCTCATATTTCCTTAATTATTTTCCTCCTAAAACAGCTCTCAAATCAGCTCCTAAATATCTCATCTTCAATTAGGAAATATTTTCTAATTAATCCCCTCCAAATCAGCCCCCAATTAGCCTTATTCAATTAGGAAACATTTCCTAATTAATTCCCTCTAAATCAGCCCCCAAATCAGCCCACAAATCTGCCTTCTTTAATTAAAAAATATTTCCTAATTAATCAATCCAGAATTTGTTCTCCTCGAATAGGAAACATCTAATTAATTCCCTTTGATTTAGAACCTTCCTAAACAACTCCCTCTTGATTATGAAACTTCTTAATTCTCTCACAATCAAATCAGCAGACCCATCAGAATTTTATTCCATGATGTGCATTATGTTATTTATACATCAAGAAAGTAGTGTTATGGTTCTAACAGAAAAGTTTTCTGCAATAATTGGTTTCCATACATTCAAATGGTCTTTCCTTAGTTCCATTTGTCCATGAGTTGATTAGTATTTTCTGCAAGTAATGTTACAACGCAACATTTTATATTAAAGAATTAGAAATTGTAGATGATATTACCATATGCCTTGCTACTCAATATTTTTAGACCATGATTAAATGAGCTGATTGAGTATGAAACACCCATATGTGAAAATTGTACAAGAAAATCATAAGAATGATGCACGTCAATGTTCATTCACAGGTTAGTACAAATTGATTTGAATTATGATGAAGAGGAAAATCAAAGACAAACAAATGCGAGAAATGGATGAATTAGTTCCTCTTGTTATTTCTTCTTGTATAGCTGGCCATGCTTCCACCATTATTTATACAAGGAGAAAATCATAATAAATGGAAAAAATTACTCTAAAATCAAATACAAAGAACGAAAGAAATAACTATACACTAATATATATTCTTTATTTTGTAAAGATTAGGAAACTATTTATATGCTAGATTTTAGATTTAACATTATGGGACCTTAACATTTGAAAATCATGATTTTTTGAATTGTCTATGCGGATACCTCGTATTGCTTCCATGAATTGTTAATACGAATCCTTGTATTGTCATCAGTTTTTATAGGATTGTTAGATCTTCTTTGGCCTTGAAAGTAGAGTTTTCCTTCTTTAGTAGATATGGATTCTAGTAGTGGCATTTGATCCAACAATATGTTTTTTTTTTTTAAGTTGTTTCAGGAATATTTTCTGTGGCATTTTTAGAAATTAATTTATCAATATTTTTAGGAATGAATTCATGAATATTTTCTGAAACGTATTCATGAATATTTTTAGGCGTGGATATAATGGAATGTTTTGGTTGGGTTACATCAAGGATCAGCCTTAAGCCCATATTTTTTTGCTTTAGTCATGGATGTTCTTGCTAGACATTTGCAAGAGGATGTACCTTGGTGTATGCTTTTTGCTGATGATATTCTTCTTGTTGATAAGACTAGAGAGGGAGTTGAAGGTAAACTTGAATTATGGAGGTCAACCTTAGAGTCTAAAGGTTTTCGCTTGAGTAGATCTAAAACGGAATATATAGAGTGTAATTTTAGTAGTAATATACCTAGTGAGGGGATTGTGACTTTGGGTGATCAAGTCATTAATAAGGGTACACGTTTTAGATATCTTGGATCTATTGTTTAGAGTGATGATGAAATATATGGGAATATTATCAGTAGAATTCAAGTTGGATGGTTGAAGTGGAGGAATGCATCGGGCTTGTTATGTGATAGAAAAGTACCCTCAAACTTAAGGGAAAATTCTATAAGATGGTAGTGAGGCTTGCAATGCTTTATGGTGCCGAATGTTGGCCATTAAAAGAGAAGCATAATACTAAGTTAAGTGTGGCAGAGATAAGGATGCTCAGGTGGATGAGTGGCTTTACCCTTAGAGATAGGATACGAAATAAGCATATACGTAAAAAAGTTGGAGTAGCTTTAGTAGAAGATAAGATTAGAGAGAGTCGCCTTAGATGGTTTGGTCACATAAAACGGCAGCCTTCCGATGACCCGGTTTGTAGAGTAGAGGTATTAGATTTGACTTATGTTAAGAAAGGTAGAGGTAGACCCAAAAAGGCTTGGTTAGAAGATATTAGGAATGACCTTTCTTTATTAGATTTAAACGAGAATTTGACTTTTAATAGGACACAATGGAGAAAAAGGATTCATGTAGTCGACCCCACGTAGTGGGATAAAGGCTTGATGTTGTTGTTGTTGATATAATGGAATGTTTGCAGTTGATAATTGCAGTATTTTTTAAGATAGAAGAGTTATTTTTTCTTACTTTATAGTGTTGTCAGCCTAATGAGAAGAGCCCAAAAAGTAATGTTCATTTTCATGGAAATTGATATCGATGAAAAAAAAATTAGTTTTTTTAGCATTTTACCAACAAACAGGCATTTTATAGCTCTTTGATCAGATTTTCTCTATCATGAGTTTGAAAGTATGCAAACGAGACAACCAAAAGCTTGAGGGGAATATTCTCAGTTTTGTTGTAATCCTAGTGTAATTTGGAGAGGACCTCCAAAGGACATTTGTACCATATGGCTCTATATGGAATCCTATTTATTAAGAATATCATTACTTCACAATGGTACTTAGAGATATTGTTTTGAAACAATAATTCCCATTAACATGTTGACATAAAAATTGAGAGCACGATGTGGTTGCGAATGGTTAGTTGTAGATTGATAATATTTGTGATGTCAGAAATTACAAGCTTACTATGATATCATTATATAGTTCGATAGCAATAAAAATAGAGAAAATAAAAATCAAGAGGAAGAAGCAATGATGTAATTCATTTCAATCAACCATTACAATGAAACTGTTCTCAATATTAATACAAAGATAAGTAAAGGATCACTATCACAAGGACAGAGGTTGTTGCATAGCTGTAGTTAGGATTTAATAGGAGAATTTGATCTAAAGATTGAGATGGGAGGAGAAATTGACTGCCAACAAATAGAATTCCATATTGAACATGATTATATGAGATGGAATTCCAGTGCTCTTAAAGGGAATACTATGGGACATTGAGAACTTGTACGAGGCAGCAACAATTGCAATGGAAATTTCTGAAGTGTAGTCAAGTGACATTGCTAAAATAATAATGTCTGCCAAATCATATTTACCAATGGGAATAATGAAGGGAACTATATATGTTGTTCAAAGATAGTTATAGTGTTAAAATAAAGTAATGGGGGAGACATAGGAAAGAATAACTGAAACCATGTTCCCACATTCCCATATCATATACACAATGCAATGGAAATAACTGCCATGCAATTCCTACAAAGAGAAATAGAAACAAAACAGAAGATTATGCTTACTAACGGACTTGAGCTGAGAGCCTCGTTCATTTTCGAGCCCTCTTCGATCTGCTGCATTTCTTCGCCTCCAGTTCCTAAGCACAACCCTCCCGTGGGCGTCTCCTGTTCAATTTCGGACTCACTCCCAGCAAAACCCGTTTTTCGTCGTCCTCACCTGCAAACGGCTGTCACATATCTCCACTCCCAACCTCTATATGCGGCAACTTCTGACCAAACAAAACCCCCCACAGCCTTCGCCTTTGTCCGAACCTCCTAAGCTGTTTCGAGCCCGCTTCCTGTCGACTCTGCCTCATGTGAACAACCCTGTCGTTCACCCCCGATACACCTGCGTTCGATTGTAGCACCCACCTGAAACCACAAGTCATGGATTCGACCCCTCTTGCACCTGCTTCTGACCTCCTATGCAAGGACGGGACCTCACGATCCCACACTCTCTCCTTCGCCTGATCTTGACACCAGGCCGTTCGGCCCTGCTCTCAGCAATCGCCCTCCACACTCAAGCTTCCTTCTTCTATACTCGCAAGGCAAACAGGCAACTTATGCTTTGGTTCATTGCACACGCCTAAGCCTAATGCTTCTTTTTTTGAAACAGGGAGCATGGAAGGAAGGGTATATTATATTGTGTTATTATTAATAATAGAATATTATTATTATTATTATTAATTATAATTGAAGGGATTTATTATATTATTAATAAAATAATAATAATAATTGTAAATTATTATTAATAACTAATAATTATTATAATAATTATTTTTATTATCATATAAGAGAGAAGAAGACGACGTAATCACCAAATTGAAAGTTTGGAGATGTATTCTAGGGTTGATATGTCCCTAGAAGCCTCGGCCGTCGATCTGATTTGGTGGAGCGGAATAAAAGGGCGAGTGCCCTCCCCAACCTCCCCTCACGGGAAGGGGGCGTCGGAAGGCTGCCGAAATACTGGAGAAATGTCAAATTTTAATTAGGTATTGCAGTCGCTCAAATTAGAGAAGTTGAAGATTAAATTCGGGGTCGATTCACAACCCCAAAGCCCTTGCCTTCGATTTGATATGGTCGAATGGACTACAAAAGGGCAAGTGCCCTCTCTAACCTCCCCTCGCAATGAGGAGACGTTGGGAGGTTGTCGAAATTTCTAAGAAAATATTAGGCTTGTGCAGATTTTTGGAAAATTTTGAAAAAAAATATTGAATTGATTAATTTAACTTGAAAAGAATAATTAATTAATTATAATTAAATGAGCAACTAATTTTGAATAACTAATTAGTTAATTAAAATAAAATGGTTAACTAATTAGTTAATCAAAAGCGAAACTTAAATTATATTAAATAAAATTAAACCTTTAAAATTCATAAAATTAATTTTGAATATAATTTAATAATTAATTAATTAATTTAACTCTAATTTAAATAATTAATTAAATTCAAAACATTAATTAAAAATTTTTAATTAAAACTTTAACTTTAATTGAAATAATCAAGAGAATATCTTTTAATTAATTAATTAAATTTATTGAGTATTAAATTTAACTAATAATACAGTGAAATTAACTAAATAACTTTAAAATACATTTAAAATCAATTAAAGAGCTAAACAGTTAATTTAAATCCTTTTGATTAAAATTAAATGTTAATGCAGTTAATTCAAAATTAAATAAATGCATTAAATAAAAATAAAACAATGTTTACACTAAATCAAACACTGTACAACTCACACTAAAACTTAAACTCCTAAAAAAACTAGCAAAATAGAAACCATAAAGAAAGGCTCCAAAATTCTAAAATTAAACCCCTGCTAATAAACAACAGCTCAGACTCAAACTCTCAATGCTCTTTAGTTTGTGCAATTGTTGCAGATACCACGTACCTGCAAGTAAACAAGTAGAGTATTAACACAATATAGTAAAATAAACTAGTGCTGAAAGAAAAGCAAGTGCTGACAATAGAGCAAAAGCAGAAAGACAAGCTACTGGGATAAAATAAAATTATAAGCACTACTACGAGCAAAAAATAACAAGTACATGTGGGCTTCGAAAATTCGGCCCTGACCTCCGCACGCTTGCTTTTCTTCTTTGGGGGAGTTTTAACGGATTAAGTTCCGGGGTAAATTTTCGAAGACATGTGAGTTTGTAGATAAGACACTACCCAAAGATTTCGCCCTCATTTTGCGAGGACTTTACGATCTGAGTTCTGGTTTCCTATAGGTGCAAGCCCCTATAGTTAATTACCCCTCCCAATAATGAGAGAGAACTTTCAATTAAGGCTAGTCGTCAATCAGATACATAGAGATATTTGATATATGACATATAGTAGCAGCATGGGCATGATGTTTGGAAAGATTGAAGATTTGATATTTAAAATTTAAAATTTTTACCATATTGCACTTAAAGCGGATGGTGGGGAAATGGATGATGGATTCGATCAAGATCCCATGGTTTTGTCATCTCGGGCCATCATGGTCCCTGGTCTACTTAGTCAGAGGAGGTAGTCGACCTAACCTGACAGAAGGATCCTTGTCGACAGCCATGGGTTATTTCATCCAAGGGTACCTTGTAGACCTGGGGTGGATGTTTGTCTAAGGGGATAAATTTGAATCAACCTTAGCTAATAGTGGGGTTTGTGCCCTATCGGTCATATCCTATTGATTCATATCTCAAGGATTTGATGCCACTAAGGAGCATATTGGCTCTAGCCATAATCGGTATCTGTTGTGCAATTCGGTAGCAAAACCACTCGGTTTAGAGGGCTCTGGGTCATAATTGTTTATCCTGCGGTACCATTTGGCAGCAAAACTGCCGGTTAGAGGAAACATACCACATCCTTACTAGCTGGAGATTATTTGAAAATGGATCGTAGTGATATTTTCGACAAGGCATTAGCTCCATGTGAGTTGAAGTAAATTTTAATTTGTCCATCTTGGCAAACTGTTGCGGAAGATGAATGAATTTTGCGTTAACTGTTGGTGGATTTATTTCAATTTTAAATATTTTAGATTTTGAGATTTCTGTAATTTTGAATTTTTGGGAGCTTTTGAATTTCGTGGGTAGTTGGGCGGAGCTTGAAATATTTGGATTTAATCCCTCCAGTTGAGATCTTCGTTCAACACGACCATCATCGGGGTGTTTTTGAAGTCACTTGAAAAATATTTGAATTTTATGGATTGAACCTTGTCTATTCTGTCTAGTTATTGGCAGAGGATCGGTTTCGTAGGCTTTATGCCTTTGTTGATGAATTCTCTTTGTTAGAGGCCTTGAAGGCCTAATATTAATGTATTAAAATAAATATTCCGGTCGACCTTGCAACCGCATATTTATTCAATGGTTCGAGCCTTGTCAACCTATCTACCTGTATAGGAGGAGCAAGCTCGACTTGAGTTTATTTATTGACCCGCGTAACATCCCTAGACGTCATGTGTGTATCAATAACACGCTCGTCGGGGCCCATGCGGATGTTTGAGGGTATTTTATAATTATTTGTTGAACCTTGTCGACTCCTATTTAACTGCTTAGGAGGATCATATTCAAGTTTATTTATCCGTGTAGCATCCCTAGACGTCACGTGTATTCTTACACCACGCTCATCGGGGCCCATACGGGTGTTTGGGATTACTCTTGCCCCTTTTGTGTACATGTGTATACAAATTACATTGCATGTGCGTGGGTATTTCAAAATATTTGCAAATGTCTTCTATCTTCTTGCATGAATGTTGCGGATTCGGTGGCGTTATACTATCATTTGCCCATTTTGTATAGGTAGACTGTCGTGCACTACTTGTTTCTTTCTGTAGATGGATTGTAGTGCACTAACGAATCTCCTGCTATATTCGTAGGTAACTGTATGCACTGCAGTTTTCTTTTACTTGCTCACATATAACCTGTTATATGTGCAGTGGGTTTCTCACAGTAACTCGTAGAAGCTTGCTTTTGATGTGGTCTTTTGGCATTCTGCTCGTAGATGACATTTAGTGTATATGATGAGTCTTCCATAGTGGTTCGTTGGAGCTTGCATTTTGCTGTAATCCTTCTGAATTTTGCTCGTATATGACATCTATTGTATATGACGAGCCTCCTACAACAACTCGTAGGAGCTTGTATTTAACTGCTATCATATGGCTGTAGCGTGCGATGATGTCACAATGGCTCATATGTGCCTAGTGTATGCATGTTGCATGTATATAGTTCTTGGGCTACCATTCCTCGTAGGTATTTGTATATACTGCAAATATGTTGTCTTTATCCCTGGATGATATGTCACATGTATATACATTCATAAATAACTCATCACATTTGTGATGTATTCACCCCCATTGTTGGTAGATGGGAACTCCGCATGTATCACAAGACTTCTGCCACCCGCTCTTTAACTTGTAGGTTAGCTATTATATGCATGATGAGCTTCCTACACTTTCCTGTAGGTATTTATATTCACTATGGGTCTTTGGTTCTTGTTTGTAGATACTATTTGCATTTGTATCCTCCTCTGATCTTCCATACTCACAACACTTTAGTTGTTATTCTCAGACAAATCACATCAACTGTCATAGTTTGTAGACATTCGCATTTGCCACATGTCGAGATCTCTTTTACTTTTGGGAATTTATGCATCTATTCGTAGATAACCTATTGTGGGTATATCTATGTTCGCGGATGATCAATTACTGCAACATGTTTATTATCACTGATTGCAAGGGTTGATATATCTCTTGCACATTAGCTCTTGATATTTGTAAAGAACTGTAGTGCGTTTACTTAGAGCCATGTGACCTCGTGTGTATGAAACTTATAATCATCTTCTACTTCTCAAATCAACTTTGAATCGTCATTCATACATGACTTATTGCATGCGTTATGGATTTATTGTCCTTGAAAGTGGCTTCCCAATTATCATTATCTTTTGATATTTCTATCTTACTTGACAAGAAGGCTTTGAAGTATTTATGGGAAACCTTACACTATTGGTTGTAGGCATGTTTCCATGTTCCTCATTTAGTCATTGCAAGCACACCACTTTGATTGAATGTCTTGAGCCATATCAATTTCACCACTCCTTGTTCATGTGATAATTTTCATTTAGGTGAATAGGATCGTTCATCTATGATTGTGCATCTATTATTTGAAGGTCCGATCCACTGCTTAGTGACTTGTGTCATGCCCCATCTATATGAATTCTTCATTTGATCTTGTTAAGAACCCATGATTGTCAATTAATGCTTGCATATCACAAATGACCTTTTTCTATTTGATTGCATTTTCATTTAGCTATTGCTTACGTGTTGATTATGTTTGGATGACTTTCTCCATATGTCCCCTGTTGTATGTTGAAATTCATTTCAACATTCTCCACAAGTTCATTTAGTATTCGCTTTCAAAAGTGGAATGATACTTCTTTATCCTTTATTGAGAGCTTAGCTTAAGGATTCAAATCAATCCCTTATTCATATGTTGGCTTTCATTTAGATGATTAGGACTAATTAATATATGCATTTGAACTCATTAATCCATGATTTGCACTTTGTTAATTCATTGGTCCAATTTTCTTTGTAGTCATAAGTCTTGTTCATGTTCAAGTCCACTAGTTCGTGTTTGCGTTTGAGTATAGTTCAGGCTCTTGATGAACCTCTTCCATTTGTTCGAGTCCCCTGCGGTTCATTGTCACTTGTTTGGATTCAAATTCATTTAAGTTCATTTCATTGTTCATTTCAAATTTCTGGTCGTTCATTTAAGTTCAAATTATATTCAGTCAAAGTCTTGCTCATTTGATGTTCAAATCAAGTTCAAGTACGGTCTCGTGTTCACCCGAAATTTCGGCAGCCTCTCAGTGTCTCCCTCGTTTAGGGGAAACTACAAGAAACTGGGCCTTCCCACCACGCTAAGAAAAACGTGTATGGTAGATTTCCTTGGACACCGCGGCCTTATTTTCTTCGTCTCTTATTTAACGAAAAGGCGCAGCTTCGTTTTGAACAACGATCGCAGGATTTGAGCAGATCTTGTGGAGAAGCGACTGGAGCGGCGCCGAATCAGGTACGAGCAACTGTAGCAAGCAGTAGAGGTAATTTTCTTCTTAATATTTTTTTTTGTATAACAGAGGTCAGCAGTACACTACTTAAAGTTAGAGTAGAAAACAATTGCGGGCTAGTTAGTGTCAAAACAACAACGATTGCAGGCTTGTAAGTGTGAAACTAGTGAACAAGCAGACTAGTAAACGACTGAAAGCTAAAGTCAAATGTTAGACTAGTAGACAACTACAAACTAGCTTACCTACGGTACCAATCTACCAACAATTAACCTTCGGACCACTTTTAATAAAAGTCGTAAGTCCATCTCAATTAGGGTGTTGGAAAAAATTTTCTAAAACAAATAATGCATCCCTGATAACCTGGACCACCTTTAATAAAGCCCGTAAGACCTGCTACTTGGGCTACTTCCAAAATGAAGCAGTAAAACCGGCTTTTAACCCACACATGGGCAACCTCTAATAAAGGCCGTAAGACCTGCTATTCGTTTGTTTTTTATATTAAGTAATTCTAGTATAATCATCAATAAAGAAAAAATCAAATCATTTAGTAATAGAGACATTGAGAATTCGAAAAGGTATCCATATGTCTGTTTATTAGGGAAACAGAGCTAGTGGATCTAATATTGCTTAATGGATAAGACAAATGATAATATTTAGCAAATTCATGAGTATCATGCTGAAATTTGTGAATATCATAAATTTAAAACATGGAGGGAACATATTTTTAAGAAGATCATTAGGAGGATATCCTAGGCAGATATATTGAAGCCAAATCTCATTTGGTTAGTAGTTGTAACGTTTAGACTAGCAAGAAAGGGAAAGCGGTTTCCTTTGTGAGTGCTCACTTCCTTGTGATAGTAGAATGTATTATTATTCCTCGCAGCAGATCAAAGCATACTTTTCATGACTTTATCCTTAAAAACACAATGAGAACGGAAGATGTTTATTTCGCAATTTAAGGCTGTGGTGTTTTTATGAATGGTTATGAGATTTATGGACAATTTTGGAATGTGTAAAGCATTTTTAGTAAAAAATAGGTTTTAGATTTAATATTCCTTTGCTAACAATAGTTATACATGACCCATCTACAATTGTAACTTTTCTATTACTAGAGCGGGTTTTAATATTAAATTTGATTGGACTATGAATCATAGGATTAGTAGCTTGGGATTCAATAGTTATTGAGCGGGTTTATCTTAAAAAAACCCATCACCATTAGTAAGGTTGGTTTTATTTTATCTATGAAATCCTTCATTCTAACTGGGAATATTGGTTTACCTATGAATCTTGAAATAGTTCTCCCCTACATGATTTGACTTTTGCAAAATGTATTCCGAATTCGTTCTCATAGCAAAATGTTAGTATCTATGATGTACCGACACTTCTCCTCAAAGAGGCGTGCAGTGTCTGACACCGTATCCGACACTACACGCGTCCGACACTCAACCACCTGTCGGACATGCCTAAAACATATCCGATTAAAAAAATATTAAATACAAATTGGACACGCGTGTCCGACATGCGTATCTTAAATATTTTATAAATTTTTTAAAATATAATTTCTTGTATTTAAAATTTTTACTTATTTAAAATATAAAAGCTAAATTTCTTATTTCTATCCACAATACCAAATCAATCGCCCGCACTTAATATCCATTCATCGAATATTTTTATTTTAATTTCTCTTTGGCGAGTTACAACTTTAATTTCACAATAATGTCCGATGTCATCTCAATATCGACGACTATCATCGTTACAACATCAACATTTCAAAATGATCTTCATATCAAAGTCTGACGTCTTCTTTACATTGATGCTTGATGCTAGCAATTTCTACACCCACAACTTGACATCTCATATTTGTCCAACGCCATCTCAACATCGACGACCAATGGCTTCTCAACATCGATGATAAATGCTCTCTTAACATTGACACCAAATATTTACTGCATAACTTCAATGCCCAACTCTCAACAACATTGTCATTTCCTCTCTCGATGACTGATAAATGGCACCAACGCCCTACTCTCGGCATCCTAATATTAATCATTTTAAGCACAAATTCTAATCAAATGACTTATTATTTATATTTTTTTTTATTTTTTTTAAATTGTACTTATTCTATTTTTATACACTATTTTTTAAATAGAAAAATTATAATACTGTGCCCAACCCGTGTCCGTGTCCTATATTTTTAATATTAGACGTGTCCCGTGTTTGTGTCGCCGTATCTGTATCTATGCATCATAGGTTAGTATTATTTGATTTGTTATTATGTTTGATTTTTATGTTTCAGATAAACGTAAAAATTGATACATGCTCCACTTGATCGAATTTATTTCAAATAATTATTGCATTTTCTTTCAATAGGTACTTAATGTAGGTGGAAGTTGGTAGTTACAAATTAATTATTAGTTAGAAGTAATTGGTATTTAATGGTAGTTGAAGGAAGCTATTTGTCTTACGATTAAAGGTATGTGATCTCATCTTCATTCATGTGATTGACTGTTGACCTTCACATCTGCTCCAGTATGCAACTCGATATGCAATGATGAAATCACCAGATGATGGATGCGACATTGTGCAAGTCTAGTTCGAAATCTAAATCATCTAATCATCACTTATTTGGAAAAATAGACTACACTGATGCCACCTTAGTGTTAACATTACCAAGAGAGGGTCCTGGAGGTTAATTTGATTGAATCTAATAAAGATGACAAACAATTGATGCATTATTGTAAGTCTTATTCAAAATGCTTTGACTAAAGAAAAAATGATTCAATTGCTGATGCATTCATAGAGTCAAAATTATTGAAGGACCTCCGCGACCAAAATGTTAAACCTTTGATGCATCATGAAAATTGAGTTCAAAATACCTCAATTGCAGTCAAAATCACTCAAATGTTGACCATCCACGAAACGGACGATATCAATGCGTCTAGAACATCAAAATTGCCTAGAAATGAGACACCTATTGCTTGTGTTGTTACATGAGAAATTTTCAAAATTCACCGGCATGCAAGGTGAAGATGCGTAATTCGAGATGGACGATGAATCGCATGAGAATTCAATTCACCTATATTATCATTTTTGTTTTCTTCCAAGTAATTTAATTTTAAAAAATGAATAAATCTCGTCAAATCCTTGTATTGTCGAAATTCACTCAACATTATATTATTAATCCTCAATATCTCGCTGCAACGCTTCATATGCAATCATGTCTACTCTAGCAAGCCCTGTATTAAAAAAAAAAAAAGAGTGAAATGGAAATCAAATCCCATTCCCCTCCTCTCCCTCTCGTGACATTAGTCACTCAATTCTGCACCAGGGATGCGTCCTTTTTCTTGTCGTATATTTTGCTCTGCTTGCTTGCTCACTCTCCACACTCCCTAGCACCTGCTCAGAAATAAATCTCCTTCAGCCATCTCTCCCTCCCTGTTCATGCAACTCTCCCTCTCCTGCAATTGTGCAATTTAAAACCCTGGTTAGAATAGCTATGAAAAGAGAATACAGTGCTCAATAGTCCTTAACTCATGTTTATTGCTCTCCCATAAACAATAACCGTATTAACAATGTCGCATGAATGGATGTACATATACGGAAACACATTCCAAAAAACATGTCACCGCTTCTAGTCATACCAACTCTAAAGTTGAAAACCTAATTTAAGCTTTAGCATTATTAAAACTTCGGGCAAAAAGATGGTGTTCAACAATTTCATGGCCTTGCACTTCTTAAAGTATTAAATTTTTAGCTCCACATCACAGTTCGTTGCACATGCAGAAATGTATGACAAACGATTGATCAAGGCAACTCAATCTTCTCACCTAAGTTTTATTAACCAGTTTTGCCTCAGTGAGAAGTTTGAGCCACTAACGTAGTAGTATAGATCTTCACTGGAGATTCAGCTACGACGTCCTTCGTCTTCCCTAAAATACTACTAGCTGTTTGCTGCGAGGTCAAGCTCCCCTTCCACTTTACCTCTTATCTCTGCCTCCTACTTTACCTATTATCTCTGCCCTTTGCAAAGATTCGAAAGAGTCCGTCAGATATATATATCCTCTACCTGTGTCCTTTGCAGGAGTTACAAGACATCGTTACTCTATTGGAGGAAATGGGAAGGGACCTAGAATTTGAGAATGTGTTCTTATATTTGCTCCTTACATTAATCTCCATCAATTCCAATTTCCAATGAAAAAAGCAGAGAGCGTATTTTGGTTGGATATTAAATTGAGATGGACCTTGGCCTAGCCTAAGATAGGGGGACGGGGAAAGAAGGTTGAACTTAGGCATATGTATCAAATATTTTATTAGTCAAACATTGTGCAGGCTTTGTTCATGTTTAGCTCATATATATTAAATGAGCTAATGACCTTATTTCTAAGCTTGGTTCATGCTTTTCATAGGTGCTGAGCTTAACGCTCCCACACAGGTGGTCTAAAACGGAGGGATTATTCTGTGCGGACACCGGATGGGATAACCGTCTGGTTCCGCGCTCGGTGCCGAGCGCTTGGTACTGAGCGCAGTACATTTTTTTATCTTTGGAGCTTCATGCATTGGGTTACACTTTTATTTTAATTTTTTTTTAAACAATGTGCTCAACCAATTTTGCAAGTGAAACCTGAACTATTTTAGAGCCTCAAGCTTAGATTAAAAACCGTACTCTTGATATATTTGTTTTTTGTTTCCATTTAGTGGTGTTCCTTGTATTAGAATTATGTCTAATAGAAATGAAAGCAAGAACCCTGAAGCTTGATGAGGTTACTTGTCAAAAATTACCTTAAAAGAGATTTGTGGATGTTTGCTCTTATCTTTTTCTTCTTTGATATTCAGTCTACCGATGAAAGATGGAAGGATCTTTGAAACATTGCGCTCCCATAATCCGTTCTTATGTCATGTAGTTTCATCTAGTTAGACTAAAATAGGAAGCGTGTGCATACCAAAACCCATCATGAATGCTTTCCATGCACAATTTACTAAATTTAATATATTTATATTACATGTAAACAAGTCAATTAAGATGTAGTAGTTGTCGATAACTCCTTGATGAGCTATCCTGAAGCTACTGGAGACTTTTCGGTGACTCGGGCACTATTTATCTTCTGATTTCCCGGTCATAACCTTCATGGTTTATGGCTCTTTCCTTTTAATTTACTTTTGAATTGTTATAGAGAATTTCTTTGTTTTGTTTCAAGCTTTATCAGTTAAGCTAAGTTCAATTGCCTATTGCATATCTAGATCTTACTGGTTTGAAAGATCTGGCAATGATAAGCTGGCTCTCCTGTTATATTTGCTATTCATGATTTTTTCATTTCTATGCATGCAGAAAAGCTCCAAGGTTCAGGCGGCCAATGCGTTATCGGCCGTACTAATGAAGCACTTTTAAAGTCAGTCATATTGAACTCAGAAGCCTTTAATACATCCGTCAGTTACCGTTATTCTTATGAACAATCCAGGTAGTAATTTATGGGATTAAATCATCTTCTCTTATGTGATTCCTTTTAGGTCTTACAGATTGTAGTGAGACTAAATTAATACTTGGTCAGTCCAAGTATTATCTTCCATTTCTATTGCTTGGCTCATAGATTTTGGCAGTTAGGGATGGAGTATAAATGCTCGAATTTATCAATAATTTAAAACTAGCATGAAATACCTGTTTAATATATATTATTCAAATTAGTACATGTGCTTATAAAATGATAAATTCGAGCCAATTGCTTAACCAAATTAATTATTTGTGAATGCCAAACCAAGGGGCTGTTTGGCAACAAGTAGGATTTAACTTTAGTTGGATTTAGTAAATCTTGTAAATCCGGATTTAGTAAATCTAGAGAGTGTTAAATCGTGAAAATTGTTTGCTGACATGCTAAATCCTTGTAGATACTGAAAATTTATTTGGCAATGTAATTCAAGATTTTAGATAGTTGGTTTATTTAAAAATTAAATTTAATGTGGTTTTAATTTAATATATTATATTGACAAGTAATATAATTATAAATTAGTTTAATTATTACTAATTATCAACTTTTTGCACTAGCATTTGAGTCCTCGATGGATCATCTGCTTGAGAATCAGTATTGGAATTGGATAAAGAAGGTAAAATTGAATGCACGGGTTGAGGTTTTCTGATGGCGGATGTTTAATAATGTGATTTTTACATTCCAATTTCTGGTGCATAGAAGGCTAAAAGAAGGAAATTCATGTCCTAGAGGTTGTATGGCGGTGGAAGACTATGACCATGTGACAGTGAACTTATTGAAGGTGACTCAGGTGATTCAAAATTTGAATAAATGGGGATCTTGCATTCCGATTTTTTGTTCATTTGTTGAATGCTGCATGTGATTGGAGGTCTGTGCTTCCAAGAATGGGTTTTTGGTTAAGCTTTATTGTTTTGCTGTATATTCTCTTGGAAATCTAGGAGTAAAGGCGTGTATGGTGGTAAGGATGATAGTAGTTTGATTATTGCATCTAATTTAGTTAGTTTTGTGTCACTCTCATCTACTGTTGGATGTGGTAGTTTAAATTTGGGCATTTGGGGTGTTAATCAGGCGGATCGGTTGTTCATGAATTGTTGGCACCCTTCTCCTCCCGATTAGAACAAAGTTAATGTTGATGCTTTCTTATTACCGCCTTATAAGCCAGGTATGGGGGGAGTATTCTGAGATCATAAAGGAAGGTTTTTATTTGCATTTTGATTCAGTGGCGTACATAGGGATGTATATCATTTGGAGATGTTAGCTATTCATTCCTTGAGTTCGATCATGTGAGAGTAGATGTTGCTTTATAAAGGAATTATAATTAAAGGGGATAATATTAAAGTTATCAAATTTCTTTAAGGCATTATGAATAAGATGGATGGTGATAAGGCCGACATTTGGATGGAAGAGTTTGCTTTCCTTAAAAGATTTTCAACATGTTATTTTTAATTGTGTGTATAGGGAATGTAATAAGTTAGCCGATTTTGTGCTAACGTTGCTCTTAGCAGTGATTTTGTTTAGAATGATATTAATATGGATAATATTCCTTCTTACTTTCTTCATCTATTAAAAAGAAGAATGTGATTGTATTGGTAGCATGTATTAGGTCTTTTTTTTTCTAATGCTATTACAGGTGCATCTTTAAAAAAAAGTAATAATACTTAATAATGAAGGTTGTATAGGGTTTTCTTTTCCTTTTATCGTGTGCTTTGCCAATTTTCCTTATCGTTGTTGCTATTTTTTCGTGGTTACTTCAACTTCACGTGCAATACGTGCTTCACATGACGGGAGCTTGCTCGTTGCTTTGTATCCTTCGAAAGTGTTGGATTACAAGTCATGACAGGAGCTAGCTCATTGTATAGGTAACCTTTGCCTTCTTCCTTCATGATGAGAGCTAACTTGCTCGCAAGCTCATAAATACTGTAGTTCATAAAATCATGAATCCGCCGAACTGAGGGATTTAGTTAATCCAGGTTTTACAATGTAAATCCATAAATTTCTGATTTACTGAGGATTAGGATTTACGAATTGAAAATTGTTTGGCATAATTTTTTAAAGTTGATAGGATGATACCAAACAACCCCTAAAAGGTAGCACTAATTTGAATGTTGATTAACTTGTATATATGTAATTGAAAGATGTTTTAGGTTTCATTTGGGACAATTTCCTTTCTGCTTTATAAATTTGAGTAATTTTTAAAAGTTGTAGAACACAATTTTTTAGTACAAAATATTTTTGAAAGCTGTTAAAAGTAGAGGTCAAACAAAAAATTATAATTGTGATTTGAAAAGTAAAGAAGTAAGAAATGTCCCAATGAAATCTTAGTATGAAAAATTGCAAGCAACCTAAATGTTTAGCATGGGCTTATTATTGATAAATTTATCATCCAATTTGTTCTCAATTGCCTAACCCATCAATCGATGTGAAGAACAAAGGAACAACCTATGAGAGGTACGCATAGGTTAGTATCATGCTATGTAAAATATTTATCATGAAAATCCATACATGATAACATTATACTTTTGTGTGTTTAACTTAAAGTAAGTAATGAAGATGGGGAGAGATCGAAGCAGAATCCATTGGATGGATGAGGGTACAAAGCATATTCAGAATTACATTGTAGAAGATTCAAAATGCTTAGAAGCACATGCACAAGAATTTGCTATGATGACTACTTGATATGTAACAAAGTTTAGGGGGTATTGGAGCCATTTTGCATCTACGATTTAGATCACATATGTTATTAGAATTGTTTGTTGTCTATTGAAGCTGTAAGGATGATAACTGTCAGGCTGCTATGTTTCGTAGTGCTGTAAATGTAGGTCTTGAAATTTGAGATTGGGTTGAGGCATTGTGAATATGTTGGCTACTTGATCCTTAGAGTTGATATTAAGTATTGAGATTTCATTGGAGAGAATATGTTCATGGATAAAGTAGAAGATAATGTCTATGTGCTTGGTATCAACATAAAAGATGGAGTTGTTGGGTTGTTGGTTAGAGTCATGACAGAGATATTGCAATAGAGAGATGTGGATTGATCGAGAGGAATGTACAGCTCTTGTAATAGAAGGTGAAGTAAGATTTTATCAATTGTCATCAAGACAAAGACTTGATATTCAACTTTAATGAAAGATTTATTTATTATGTGGTGTTTTTTGACAATTCACGATAAAAAGTATTGCCTAAATATGTTAATAGCCAAATTTTAAATTTTGGCCTTGAGGCTAGGGTCACAACCCAATTAGAGTCAAGAGTAGGCATGTATGATGAGACCACTTTTATGACTTGGGAGATCGTATGTGCGGGCGCCTTTAATCAAGTGGAGAACATGTTTGAGAAATTGTAAGTGATAATGATGGGTTATGTATGTATTGATAGATTTGGACAATAATGTAAACATTGAGTCATGTTATGGTAAGTTATTGAAGGAAGCTTATTAGTTGATAGTGGGGGATTGGATTGCTAAATTTGCTTGTAGACTCCAACGTGATGAAAGGTTTAGAGGGCACATGGTTGAGAATGGATTTGTAGTTGAGTATAATAGATTTTTGAAGAAGTTCTACTACATATCATTCTTAATAGAGGAATATAACATGAGGCATTGCTCTAGCTTGGATGTAGATGAAAAGAGGACTGAGACTATTGTAGAATTGTTACTAGTTATGAGCATATTGTCGACATAAATTTGAAGATATATGTTGATTTGATGGTAGTGGTAAATGAGAAGGGAATGATCTACTGAGTTGAGATAAAAACCTTGGCATTGAATACGACCTTAATAGGCCGAGTACCATTATCGTGGAGCTTGTTAGAGTAAAGAGATTTTTTTTTTTTAAATACATTACCAAGTTGAGATCTTGAAAACTTGGAGTTTATGATATGTAGATAGTTTTTAGTAGGTTACCATGAAGGAAAGCATTAAATACATTTGATTACCATATTTTTCAATTGTTCAATAATGTAATAGTGAGAAGAATATGAATGGTTGGCATTTTGGTGATGGAGCTGAAAGTTTCAACAGAGGCAAGACCATGCTCTTGCTTGTAGCCTTGAACTACTAGTTGATCTTTATGATGAGCAATGGCATTGTTAGAGTTATGCTTGGTTTTATAAGTCCATCAGCAACTAAATACATTCTAGTATGGAAAGGGTGCGATGAATTTTTTTTGTAAAGCATTAAATTCTTGGGACATAGCTTGATGCCACTTTAACTACTTTGCTGCTTAAGAGTACCATGTAGGGCCAAATAAGGGTGTAAGTACATGTAGTAGATTTAGATGATGCTAAGGTATTAATGAGTCAATTTTGTATTGAGTCTGCATAATATGAGTAGTAGTAGTTGTTGGGTGTGGTTGAAGTGGGACATGTTTGATATTAATTTGTTGGGTAGTATAGTTGGTAGAATATAGTGGACGTTGAATATTAAAGTGATGAGGAGTGAGTTAGAGGTGGAGAGGAGGAATGTTAAGTTTGAGTGGATATAGCATAAGTTGAAGGCATTAGAGTTAAAGGTTAAATAGTAGGTGGTGGTTAGGTTATTTTTTGGGTGGGGTGGTTGATGATAAATGTAATTTTTTTTATTGTAACATGGCAATAAATAATAATTCATCGATTTGTAAGATGATAATATTTATAGCTTTGGTGGATGAGGAGTGGCTTGAAAAAATGCATTGAGAGTATCTAGGAGTTAGTTTGTGAATGGATCGTGGTTTGAGCCAAGGAAAATAGGATTAGTCAACAATTCTTAGGTGGGAGTATGTTAGTGGTTTGCTATAGAGTTAATGGGGATTTCATGAGAGTTGTCTTTGACAATAGTTGGTTTATGAGATATAGATTATGGTAAGTAAAGTTTCCGCCCACAACTTGTATTACAATGGAGCTTTAAGTAGAAGGGCTCGAATGGTTTCATAATGTAATTATGTTTGTGCCCCATTATATCATTTTGCTCAAGTGTATCAAGAGTACTAAAACTATGGAATTATGCTATGGGTGTTTAGGATATTGTATGTCAAAGCATATAATTTAATGCAAGTGTTGAATCGAGTTTCAGTCATGTTTTTAAAGTGAGTGAATTTGTTGTTCATTTTAGGTGTGACAAACATTGGAAACACCCAACAAAAGCAAGTAGAGTAATCAATAAAAGATATATAATAATGATTCACTTTCGATTTAGTATACTAGGGTTAAAGGTAGATTTGAATGCTTTGCAATAGTTTCTTGACATGAAGTTCCAACCCCATATTGCCTTTGCCTCCGGTGCCTATACGACCAAAGAGAAAGATCCAAAAACAGGGGATTTTTTAGAGAATGCTTCGCCCTTATAGAGAACGTACAACAACTCCCTGCTGAAGGAAAGAAAATCTTGGTCAATAAAAGGCAATAGTTTTCTTCTTAGTTATATTCTTAAATTTAGGAGATGAGAAGGCCCCTGTGGGCTCCGAAAATTCGGCCCTGGCCTCCCCGCCGTTGATTGTGCTTTTTCTTCGGCGAGGGAGTTTTAACGGACTAAGTTTCGGGGTAAATTTTGGAAGGCATATGGGTTTGTAGATAAGACACTACCCAAAGATTTCGCCCTCATTTTGGGAGGACTTTATGATCTGAGTTTTGGTTTCCTATAGGCGCAAGCCCCTATAGTTAATTACCTCTCCCGATCATGAGAGCAAACTTTAGATTAAGGCTAGTCTTCAATCAGATACGTATAATATACATGTTATCTGACTATAGTAGCAGCATAGATTTGGATTTGGAAATTGGGTTTAAATTTAGGTATTTGGAAAGGTTTGAAAAGTTTGATATTTAAAATAGGGAATTTCATCACCTAGCACTTAAAGTGGATGGTGGAGAATGGATGATGGACCCGATCAAGATCCCATGGTTCCGTCATCTCGGGCCATCGTGGTCCCTCCCTAGTCTACTTAGTCAGAGGAGGTAGTCGACCCAACCTGACAGAAGGATCCTTGTCGGCAGCCATGGGTTGCTTCGTCCAAGGGGACCTTGTAGACTTGGGGTGAATGTTTATCTAAGGGAACAAATTTGAATCCACCTTAGCTAACATAGGGCTTTGTGCCCTATTGATCATATCCTATTGATTCATATCTCAAGGATTTGATGTCAATAAGGAACGCATTGGCTCTGGCCATAACCGGTATTTCGTGGTGCCATTTGGCGGCAAAACTGTTAGTTAGAGGACACGTACCACATCCTTACTGGCAGAAGATTGTTTGAGAATGGATCCTAGTGATATTTTCGACTAGGCATTTGGCTCTATATGAGCTAGAGTAAATTTTAATTTGTCCACCCCGGCAAACTGTTGCGAATGGTGGATGGATTTTGCTTTGAGTGATTGATGAATGATTTCAATTTTAAATATGTTTTGGATTTTGAGATTTTTTGGATTTTTGGATGTTTGGAATAGACTTTTGGGAGGCATTTGAAAGTATTTGTGAATCCCTTCGGTTGAGATAAACATTCAACACGATCATCATCGGGCTGTTTTTGGGTCATTTCAATTTAAAACTTGAACCTTGTCGACCCTATCAACAAGTTGATAGGGGATCGGGTTTCGTAGGTTTTGTGACTTTATTAGTGAATTCATTTTGTTATAGGCCTTGAAGACCTAATATGAATGTATTAAAACAAATATATCTGTCGCCGTCACCGTATACTTGTTTGATTATTTGAACCCTGTCGACTTCTATTGACCCATATAAAAGGATCGGGTTTAAACTTGAATTCACTTATTAACCCGCGCAACATCCTTAGACATCACGTGTGTACAAATAACATGTTCGTTGGGGCCCATGCGGGTGTTTGGGGGCATTTCATAATTATTCGTTAAACCTTGTCAACTCCTAATTATCTGCTTAGGTTGATCAGATTTCAATTTTATTGACCCGCGTAGCATCCCTAGATGTCACGTGTGTACCAATAACACGCTCGTCGGGGCCCATGCGGGTTCTTATTGTATACCCTCTTTTAGTGTACCAAAGTGTGTACAAACTACATTGTATGTGTGAGGGTATTTTGAAAGTATTTGTAGATGTCTTTTGTCTGCTTGCATAGAAGTTACGGATCCAGTGGCGTGACGTAGCAGCTTCTAAATTGAGTTATTCACTGCTTTGTACAGGTATATCGTCGTGCACTACTTGTCTCTTTATGTAGATGGATTATAGTGCACTAACTAATCTCCTGCTTGATCATAGATAACTACATTTATCACGAGCTTCTGCGATGGCTCATAGTCACTTGTACTCGATTACATTTTGTTGGGGATGATATATTGAACATACAACAAGTCTCCTATGACAATTCTGTTGCAACCCATGACCCCGAGTTTGAGATTTTGATGATGCCAAATAATGAGTGTTTTGGAACAACTTTTCATTGAATACTATTTTATTTGCTATTGTCCTTGAGTACTAACATTTCAGGAAGATCACAAGTGACTCAGGACGAAAGGAAGACTCAAGAAAGGGTAGATTAGGAGTATGAGTCAAACATTGTATTTTTCTATTTATTTTATTTTATTTTATTGAGTCTGGCCACAAAATGCATAAGAGTAAGAGCAACCATGCACACACACAGGGGGAGAGTTTGTTTTTAAATGCAAAATGTCATAGAAATTCTTCTCTGGAGATCGTACTGTATGATTTTAATTCGTACCGTACGATCAGAGCAATGTGGACGATTCTGTGAATAGATCGTACTGTACGAATACATTCGTACTGTACGATATGTTCAGATCCAAAACCCTAGCCGTAGTTTAATTTGAGTAAGTGATTTTGCGTCGTTCGTACTATACGAACGTGTTTGTACTGTACTGGACGATCTATTTTTAATACTTACTTAAATTAACCCGTAATTAGTGCATGTAATCCAGGCCTAATTAATTTTTGAACATCGTACTGTACGAACCTGATCGTACCATACAATGAACAGAGACAAAGTATGTTCGTTAGGGCTGCAAGCGAACCAAACGTTCGACGAACTACTCGTTGTTCGGTTCGATTAAAGCTCGTTCGTGATCGTTTAATTAACTAACAAACAAACTTGAACAATATTTTAAATACTCGATTCTTAGATAAACAAGCTTGAACACTAATGTGTTCACCTCGTTTATGTTCGCGAACAACATCAGTTGATGTTCATGAACAAGCTCGATTCGGGTTCGATTAAAACCTCTCGACAAAAAACTTAAATAATATGTTATTATAAAATTGATAAATACAAATAATATAAAAACTTTAATTATAACATAATAATATAATTATTTTTTATTAATAACAAGAAACATTTCATATTTGTCCATGTTTGTTAGATTGTTTGTTTAGGATATTCATGAACAAATTTAAGGTTTGCTTGTTCAATAGATTGTTTGCGAAATATGTTCACGAACATTGCTTGTTTAAAGCTCGATAAGCACTAAACAAACGAACATTAACCAAACATGAACCAAACATGAACACCCTTAAATTAAACGAACCAAACATGAACATAAATAATAAAGCTCGAATCAAACACGAATCAAACGTGAACAAGCTAATGTTAAACAAACACAAACATGAACACTCACCTACTCGGCTCGGCTCGGTTCGTTTGCAACCCTAATGATCGTCCCGGAAATCGTCCTGGACGATCTCTTTATTTTTGTCACATCGTACTGTACGATAGTAATCGTACCATACGATGAACAGAGACGACATCTGATCGTCCAGACCATCGTCCTGTACGAATAGTGTTTTGTGGATCGTACCGTACGATATTTTATCGTACAGTACGAATTATTTTTGAACTGTTCGTACATCTTCGTACCAGGACGAAGTCTGTTTATACATATTGTACTGTACGATGTTTCATCGTACTGTACGAACAGTAACGGCTACTTTTGAAATCAGAGGTTTTTGGAGCCCGTTTTAGATGTCAATCAAGTCCTTTTTCAGTAAGAATCACAGAGGGGGTGAACGTGGTTAGAGAGGGATTCCAAGGGAGAGAGCTATAGAGAAATTCTTGAGGGTTGAGAGAGGAAGGAGGAGGTGAGCGTTGTGAGAGAGAAGAGGTGTGAGGGAGATCACACGGTTGCTCCAAGCTTGCTGCATCTTGCTCCTCCTGTGGCCCTAGAAGGATTTGAGGGAGGATCTCCAAGGGAAAGGCTTGTCTACATCCGTTACCTCGAGGTTCTATGCCTTCTCCAGGAGGGAGAAAAACGAGAAGGTTCTCTGCCGTCGCCAGGAGGGCGAAAATAGAGTTTGGCACTCCGCCACGCCGGGTTGGTGAAAGGGAGGTTTGTAAAGGCTTCTCCGCCTTGCCGAGGGGGGCAAAAGGAAAACTATTTTGATAGTGAAAATCCCGGAGCGGAGGACTCCGGGGAGTGGACGTAGGTCATATTTTGACCGAACCACTATAAAAATTTTTGGTGTGTTTTTTCCTTATCGTTATTTACTTTTTACTTGCATTTAATTTTCATAACTATTGCATGGTGAAAAAAAATTAGAACTCTTATTTAGGGTTATTTTTATTAAGAAAAAGATTTTCACAATTCACCCCCCCCCCCCCCCCCCCCCCCCCCCCTCTTGTCATTTAGTAATTTCAAATTTGTCTTATATCTGTTGTACATCTTTCATCTTCACTTGCAGTGAATCGATGTATTTGTTAACCATTTGAATGGTAGTTAATCATAGGAGTGTTGTAACATTCACTATCTTCTGTTATGATAACTTGTAGGAGTGTAGGTATTTTGTTCACATAGCAGGTATATAGTTTTTACATACGAATAACAAGTCGTATAAATTCCTACATTCTTCAGGGGCCTTTGCATTCATTCCATGTTAAATCCTTCTACTTGTAGGGGGTTGATGTATTTGCTTAGCACCAGATTGTTTGTTGATCGTAGGAGTATCCTAACATTCATGTATATTGCACTAAGCATGTTGAATTTTGGATAAGTCTCTCACAACATCATTAGACTTTTCCGTTTGCAATAGAAAAATGAATTCATATACCATAGGCGAGTCGCATTTCATTGTCAACCTCTCCACATATGATGCTCTTTTTCACTTATAGGTGGACCACTGTAGGCATATGAAAGAGTCTTCCGTCATTGCCAACATATATCTATATCCATCATATGTTGATCACCATTGCTTGAAAGGGTTGAATACTTTTGCTTGTATTTTGACATTGCTCGCAAGGAAGATGTGTCAGTTATTGCCTCCTACTACATGGTTTGTAGTGCTTGTATTTGTCGCATGTCTCTTAATATTCACAAGAGATTGTCACATGTCAATTAATGATTGCTTGGTGCCAAGGAGATTATTTTCTTCACAACTTTCTTGTTTTACTTGTGAGCATATACGATGGCTAACATGTCATCATATCCATCACAAGCTTCTAATTGCATGCATCCAAATTGCTTGTTTGGTATATTATTGGTTGCTCATCATTCATATATGACTTACGCCGCATGTCATAAGTCCTTATTTGCATTTAAGTTTTCACTCGTTATAGGTTTACGTATAGATTATGATGCACATTTGAAGCTTTCATTTGCTTGAAGCTTTCTCCAGCACGAGTCCCCTGCTATCCAAATTGTAAATTCATATGATTCTTACTTGATTCAATCAAGTTCATGTCATTCATAGTTTGCTATAGTCCGACGAAGTTTCAATATAAGTCCCTTGTTCATTTGGGTTAGAGCCCAAAAGATTTCTATTATACTCACTTAGTATTCCAATCAACTTCAAGTATGAACTTATTTCATTTAGATCCAAGTATTTTGTTAATCATTTTGTGTCCAAATGTTCAACTAGCAAGCTCAAGTCCTTGCTCAAATTGTTCAAGTTCAAGTCCCAAATCAAAGTCCCCTATGATTTTGTAGAGTCCAAGTTCGAGTTCACGTTGAGTTTATGTCTACAGTACTTAATTCATTTGGGTTCAAGATCGAGTTCAAAACATAAGTTCAAGCATATAAGTCCAAGCTTACAAGTTTTCAGCATTTGATTCAACTTTGAGTTCATCTGGTTTAAGTTTGGATTTAATTTATTTGAATTCATTGCATATTCAGGTTCAAGTTTGATGCCAAAGTACTATGTTTTTCAAATGTGTTCAATCAGGTCCAAGTGTAGTTTGGCGTTCAGCCGAAATTTCGGCAGCCTCTCGACGTCTCCCCGTTTAGAGGCAAACTATGAGAAACTGGGTCTTTCCCACCACTCTAAGAAAATCGTGTATGGTAGGTGTCCTCGAACGAGGACACAGCGGACATGTATTTTTTTTTATCCCCCACCATGCTAAGAAAAGTGTGTATGGGTCTTCGGTACCGGTTGCAAAGGAAAAGAAGTTGTTTCCCCGCAAGTGGGTACTTATGGGTATCCCCACTTCGTCGTACGTATCGTACCGGGTTTTCATCCGAACACACTAAGACAAGCGTGTATAGGCGGTTTTTCGGTGCGCTACAAACTTTGAAGAAGAGACTTTAGGTGATCACCCAATTCGTCGAGAGCACCGCGATGAACTTCCTCCCACCACGCTAAGAAAAGCGTGTATAGGTGATCGTTTCGTCTCATTGCAAACATCGAAAACGGGTTCTCGGAGTTTTAAGGTTTAAGAGTGTTATACCTAAATAATAATAATAATAATAATAATAATAATAATAATAATAAAAATCCTCTCTCTCCCTCTGTTTGCTGTGTCTCTGCACTGGATTTAGCCAAAGAAGTGCGTGAAAGGGGAGAGAGTCGCCTTCACAAATAGTGAGCTCTCAGTTGTTGCTTCCGATTAAAATGCCCTGACTTCCGATTCGATAGGAAGGCACGTCGTTGAAGGGGCTTGGAGAGGAGTTGGGTGGAGGCCAAGGCAAGAGGTATGGGAACTTCTCTCTCTCTCTCTCTCTCTCTCTCTCTCTCTCTCTCTCTCTCTCTCTCTCTCTCTCTGAGATCGAGATCGGATGTCTCGCTTGGTGTCGGGATTGATTTCGGCAGAGGAAGAGATTCGTGGGTCCGACCTTAGGAATCGGAGGAGGCGACGGGATAGATGGATCGGAGTTAGGGACTGGCTTTGGCGATGGGTACTCGAGTGGAGATGATGGATTCGGCTTGGAGTTGAGGGGAAATGTCGTGTGGAAAGAGCAGCCGAAGAGAAGTCTCTCCCTCTTCGTTTTATAGACGTGAAGACGGAGCATGGTCGAGGTGAGATCACGGATTTTGAGCAGGATATGCGGAGAAGCGACGCGAACAGTGCCGAATCGGCGCGATTTGCGGCAGAATCCTTGGATCCTACGGGTAAGATGTATGTATGCAGGATTTTCTCTTTTTTGTTCTTCTATACAGAGGTTAATAGCCCCATACATCAAAATGTATAATTTTGTATGATTTATAAGTATGTGTTATATGTAATAAAAATGGAAGTCGATGGCTCTTTGTGGAATTACATAAATTGCAAACAAAAGAAGTAACTGGATTGGATAAATGTTTATGTTGTTGTGAGATTGAAAAGAGTTCTTGGAGTAATGACTACGATCTAGGCGATGTTGATAGAGATAGGTGTAAGAGTTCTTGGACAACAAAGCATTGGTAGAAGGGAAGTAGTATGTATTCTGAACTCTAACCGCTTTATAGTAAAAAAGAATTATGAAGCTTTGATAGCTTATAAAACCTTAAAACAACTATCCCAAGATTCTTTGATTCTTCAGACACCCATAGCCACCCTAATAATTATCTTTTATTAGAAAAACAAAAAATAGACACCACATATGCCAACTGTCACCCAAAATATGACATGATTTGGATCTACGATACTCAACATCAAATTTCCCCCAACTAATATCACCCAATGCTCGTAGTTAACTAATGTTGATCGATGTCTAACTTCTAACACTCATCATTGCCTTTCACCAACACCTTTGACTAACACCCATAATACTTCATATGCATTAACCTCGATCGATAATAAATTAATAATATAAACTCTTACATTATGAGTGTGTGATTCATAATATAAAACTCAAGCTAGTAGTGTAGTTTCAATTGGACAAGGTTCTATGATGTTTTCTCTGTTTTAAATTTTAATGTGTGCAACCTTTTTCGTTCTTAATTGTGTGTATGTGCAATATCTTCATGCAAGTTAAGAAAAGTAAGACTTTTTGTACAAAGTTTTCAACATTCAATAATTAGATGTCATTTGTGAGAAACTATCTCTCACCTCCTGAAATCTTATCGATCATTAACTCCTCTTAAATGATAAATATATATATATATATATATATATATATATATATATTGAGGGAATCCTGATCAAGTTGTTGCACCCCCTCTTGATAATCAAAACCATGTCAACGAAGCAATTCCAACCTTAGAGGACCATGTGTATTATATGAAATAATCATAGAATTAGGTTCTTTTTATTATTTATGAAACTTATTGATCAGTATTCCTACAACATGGAGTGTCTATCAAAAGGCACATTTCCTATGACTAAACATTTTATTAATGGCCATCAAATATGGAGTTCCTACGTGATGATTTTTCACTCATAGGACATAGGACAACTCCAAGGAAATATATATTATTTTAAAAAAAAAAATCATAATTTAATTTCATGTCCAATCTCAAAGATGGGTGGATCATGTTCTTTTTGATAAAATAAGAGTTTACTATAAAAGTTCTTAGATTCTAAAAAAAGACATTTTCTTCTAAAAAAAACTATTCTATATTTGAGCTGACAAATTTTCCTGTTTATCATTGATTACTAGGAATTCAATATTTAAACAAGGATCTATATTTGGGATTGATATATCATCAAAAAATTGTCTTCATCAAAAAATTGTCTTGATCGGGCACCAACCTTCAAAGCAAAATTAAGTTGGAAACTTCAAAAATTAAATCAGAGACAATTTGAACTCCGATTCTAGCAAACTTATAGTTGAACTGAATGTCTCGAAATTACGAAACTAACAACACCGAATACGACTCAATCCGAGTCTAAATGAGACCAAATCAAAGACTCGAAGCACATTTGGAAGGCTCAAATCATACTTTGGATTACCAAATGGTTTCCAAACGTGACATAATTATAGTCGATTTGAGCGGCTTGCCGAGACAAATCCAATGAGTCCAACATCGCCAAATTGGTCCACGATCAAGGGATTTAACATCGGCCGTCCATTCAAACCACTCTCAATTTACCCTTGATCTTCCTCCTATTTATTGGTCATGTCACTCTCAGAAAACTATAAATAAACCCCTCATATCTCATGAGAGGGGACCCAAGTAAGAAGAGAAGAGAAGGAAGAGAAGGGAGAAGAGAAACTTGAGTTCACTTGCCATCAAACTCCTCCTTGACAACCGCCAAACTTCCACCCGGCAGCCGACCGACGTTGGGGTTCTGCCTGACTATATATTGACGCCGGAGTTTTGCCCGACCGTCAACTGACGTTGAAGTTATGTTTGATAGTCGACTGACGTTGAATTTCAACTATGATTATTGTAATATGATCGTCCTCAATTTTGGGGACGAGTCAGTTACCTGTAATTCAATCAAACACTAGTATAATCATTTCAATTGAGCGTGACCCCATTACTTTTTTCCTTTTTCAAAATTTTCCATATAAAATTTTGGTGTTCTTTTTTTCTTCTGTTTGTGTGCTGGATATCCATACAATACTAGAATGAAAATTTTTAACTCTATCGCCGTGTATATTCTAGCCCGCAACAGGGATATTTTTATATTATTTATATTTCGTTTGAGACAACTTTCTAAAACAATTCTCTAGTACAAAATTTTATATTTCAAAAAAATTTTGTACTAAAAAACTATTTAGAAAGCAGCAAGAAAGTTATCTCAAACAAAACCTTAATCTCTAAAAATCTCACTCCTTTTCCCCACACAACAAAGCCTCTCCTACAAATTGCCAAATCATTATAAACCACATTAATCGAGAAATCATTAGGAAAATATATATTTTTTTTTCTCAGAATATAAATGACACTCTTTTTCCCTAAAGCAAAAAATGCATGCTCAACAACCCTTCAAAAATATTCCGATACATTTATATATTGAAATAAGTCCACAAAATACATACATATTCAATGTATAAAAGCTCGAAAGCAGCAGAGCAAGCTTAAGTGTTTTAAATGTGTCATAGATCTCATAATAATTCTTTAACATCTAAAATCCTCTATTGTGAGCCCCATTTTCACCAATTAGAAGACAGTCATCCTAAATGTCAGCTCAATCAGGAACAAATTCTCAGAGATAAACACATGCCATTATTAATAATAATAATAAAATGATTTCAAAATTGATCATAAAAATTCATATATATATATATATATATATATATATATATATATATATATATATGAAAGAACTCTAATCATAAAAATCTTAGTGAAGAAAATAAATTTTATCAAAAAAAGGAGGAAAACAAGGGAGAAAATTAGAGCTATATTACATTTTTCAGCAGTAGTTGTCGCCACTAGATCTCCTCCCGAGTGCTGCCATCGTCAGGTCTCTTCCCGACCAACAACCATCGTCAGACTTCCACTTGTCTGCTAACCACCACCAGGTCTCTTCCCGATCAAAAACCAACGTCATACTTCCGCCTGCCCTGTTAATTAACACCGGATCTCATTCCGGATGTTGCCAGCCCCAAATCTCTTCCCTACCACTGATTCATCGAGTGGAAGCTCAAATAACTGCAGATAAAGCCAACAATACTCATCAAAAATAATTTGAGCAATCCCCATTCAAATGAAAACTATCACAATGATTTGATCAACATATACTATGAAGAAGGCAAGAGAAGTCAAAGAACGATTCTCACCAAATTCATCTAGGGTCACCTAACTACACTCGTTTAAATACATCAATTGCTAATATTCTGATAGAGATCCAAAATTTTGAATATCTCAAGTGAACAAAGCCCCTAAGAAATCCAATTGGTGGAAATCAATCTCAATACCTTATCTTTCATTATTCAAAAGGGCACTTATCTGAAATGTATTTTCAATTGAAAGATGAGATTGAATGTCTGATTCATCAAGGATCATTATTTATAAGAACTTGATGATCGTCCGCCTCAAAATAGAGGAGATCAAAAGAGTCATGATAAATAAATTATTAGCATTATTGATTAGGAGTGCCTTCATATTTGAAAGGATCCAAATTCTTTAGATTTTTTAAATTATGTATTTATAAAGTAAGTATTATTTGAGTTATTAATGAAACTTTACAAAAAAAAAAAAATATTACATATAATAAAAATTCCAGGAAGGCATGCCTATGAGGTAGTCTTGAAAAAAAGTTTGTAGTGGATAAGATCCTCTCTAAAAAATTCCATGAGAGCAAGTGACAGACAAGATCTCCACTCATAACCCCAGGAAGATGTGCTTACGAGATAGCCTCAAAGGAAAGCTAGTAGTACATAAGGTCCTCACTAGAAAGACTCTATGAGAGCAAGTGCTTAATAAGATTACTATTCATTCGAAAACTTTAGAAGGTCAAAGTCTCAAAAGGTTCAGGATTATCCAAAAAATCTTTAAAGATAAAGGCCTCAAAGGATTAATGGATGCAAAATTTCACAATGAAAATGCTTCAAAAGGTATATGTACTCATAAAATCTCAAACGACATAGCCTCATAAGGTATATAATTATCTAAAAATCTCTACCTTAGAAGGTACAAGTATACCAAAAATCTTAGAAAGTTAAAAGCCTCAAAAGATACAGGTATACCAAAAATCTTAGAAAGCTAAAACCTCAAAAGATATAGGTACATAAAAAACTTTAGAAGGCTAAAAGCCTCAAAAGATACAAGTACATTAAAAATGTCAAAAGGACAAAAGCCTCAGAAGATATACATTTTCTTTGAATCTTCAAGGCTAAAGGTTATATAAGGAAGAAATTTATCTAATATAGTTACTCTAACAAGGGGCAATATCTCAAAATTCTACATCAGATTCAATCATACAGTCTTCATCTAAAACATTGATATAAGGAGATGAAATTAAAAATGCATGAATTGAAGTGTTTTCATCAACATCATCTTGTACACTGTAATGAATTTCGGTGAACTAGTATGTGCCAGGCCGAACATTTTTGGTACAATGATTAGCACATCATTATGTAAATAAAATTTCTTGCAAGTCACTTTCTGACCATCGAAAGTAGTAGTAGTAAATGTGACAACATCAATCCATATTGCTAGTCTAATAGCCCAGAAGATGGGCGAAGCACAGACCATTCATTGGGATACAATAATTCACTCTCTACTATATGGCCCAGGTTTGCCTATTAGCATGAGGTTTCCCTTATTGAGATGACAATATTACTCCTTGATAAATTGAACTGAAAGATTTTGTACCACAAGCAAGATTTCTGTAATCGAGAGTGTTCTTGGATACTCCCCAAGATGTAATTATCCATTGGGAGTACTAAAATTCCTAGAACAAAAAATAAATTTGATCTTTGGTTATATATGATGGGCTTGTATAGATCTTTTTCATAAACTTGTTCAAGCTAACCTCATCTTCTTTTTCTTTTAGACATCTTTTCTTGACTTGTCGCATGAAAATTATTCCGTGAGAATCCTCCATGCCCTCTTTCATTCATTTCCTTCTATCTTTTTCTCTCTCTTTCTCTCAATCATTACAATTTTCATCCTCTTCGACGTCCTCTTCTTCTCTCCCATTGATGGGGAGAGGGAATTGGAAAGAGTTTTGGATGAGGCAATGCGATGATTTTTGAAAAGAGGTTGCTTGAAAATGGCAATATATGAGGAAATGAATTGCCTTTCAAATAGACATTTGTGAGGCATGAAAAAATTGGCACAAACAGGATCTTAGTGACTCTAATATGGATCGAACCTAGAGTAATAGGTGTGGTGTATTTATAGAATATGTCGCACATACTTGTAAAATATGAATATATGATTTTGATTTATAGGTGCTTTGTCTCCCATCCTAGGAAAGACAATTATATTCTTTCATTGGGAAAATGAAACATTATCAACTTTGGAAGACTCCTCAAGCTTTAATGGAATCAAACCACATAGTAGGGGACAAATCCTCGTAATGAAGGGTTGGCCTTTTAGTATAGGGATTCTCTAAGTGATGAATACAAGATGTACATATGAAAAGATCTAGTGAATGGGGCATGTCCTTACATGGTTTAGCATAGCAAATCTACATGGAGTGGAAGATTTTATTGGTTAGGGCATATCCTAGTATAACCCAACATATCTACAATATACATTGGTTAGGCAATATTCTAGTATGGTCTAACATATCTATAATATATGGAGGAGAAGATCTCATTAGCTAGGGCATATCTTAATATGGCCCAAGAAGTCATAATTATACAGAGATCTAGTTCTTCAGGGCAATCTTATTGTCACAACCCAAGATAAGACCCACATACGAGTTAGATCCTATTATGTTAGTTTGCAACAATACAACCACAAGATCTAAGTTTTAGAAACTATTCAGAATTATTTATTTAATTTAAACTGCAAAACAAATGATACTCACACCACAAAGCTACTAATAACTTCTAGTATATAGAAAATAAACTCATCCATAAAATTTTCTTCATTTATCATCAAAATATATATACAATAATCACATTACCATATATGGGCGCAGATAGAAACACATAACATATCAGATCAAATAATTAGTCATGATTCATGTACAAAATTTAGAAAAGAATTATCTATACTTGCTTAAATCATATCCTGAAAACTATTACTAAATTGGTTATGCTTCTTTTCCTGATCCTAAAAATAGAAGGGAAAACAACTGTGAACTAACACAACTAAGCAGACCACATTTACCTATCTAAATTTATAATTTAATCCTTTATTATGAATTTAACAAAATATTTAAAAGCAATATAAAAAATTATTTTGTTGGGCTAAATAGTAATTATAGCAATTAGAAATTCAAATAATAGTGTTGGGAAAATAAGTAAATAAATACTTCATATCAGACAAAATTTAAAAAAAAAAAATTGACTCTTATGCCTCTTATTAGACTAATTTCAAAGAATTATAACACTTATGATCCTATTAAATAAAATTCAAAGAATTATGACCCATATGACTCCCAATAAATAAAGTATACATATAATAACAAAATATGTCCTCATCACAGGAATGTGCATTTAGCACAAGAACAGAACTTCCTCCACTCACACTAGATTGTGGGCCTCCGAAAGGATATCGCTCAACGGAGACAGAATGCAAAGGGTACAATCGCACTATCCCGTATGACAAAACAGTCGTAGGCATTTGTACCCTTCGCAAGCGGCCAATGGGAGGAAAGATGAGATCATATATACGATTAATCATTGAGGATAGTAGCTTTCACCTACGCATCTCGATGGGTAATGATATGTATAACCTCATCAAAGTTATGAGATTTCCCTCATCTGATACATCAGCTCGAGTGGGGTTTATTTGATATGGGATTCAGTTTCCTACGGGCACAAGCTCCCATGGTTAAGTACATCTTAAGTCGGGACCTAAGAAGACTCTAATTAAGGACTATACATTATTCTCTTATATGGGATTGACACATAGGGAAGGAAATGTTCAACTTGGCTTGGTCAACATGTACGGCTCATATCATCATCCAAAAAGGCTAAGATAAGGAAAAGAAACTAAGCATATAAGAGAGAAAGATGGAGGTGATGTCATATAGGTGACACAGTTATTTGAGATTTATATCCTCTAAAGAAAATAGGACTTACCTGCAGATGAGGCATACTACGGGATACTGATAGTAATAACCTTAAACCCTAAATCTATAGTGGGGTTAGTATTCTACACACATAATTAACACATGTGTCCTAGCTAATGCATTTTGGACTTATATCCCGCCTGAAAAGGAAAGCCAGCTAACCACCTAGTCATATAAAATTCATGATGTTCAGTCTTTATAAAAGATGGGTGGGTGGCTGCGTCTTTAAAAAATAAGACTGACATCTATAGAGATTTCTAAGTGGCCTTTTACTTATGAATGATATTATGCTTCTAAGAAAACAACAACAACAACATCAAGCCTTTATCCCATTAAATTTTGATTTTAGTTAGTTTCTAATACAATGCATACTAGTCAAAATCTCCAAATCAGAAATGCATGAAATTTTAAAAATACTTACAAAAATAACTTTTTATAAGAATAGACTTTCTTAAGTTCAGAACCTCATCCTCATAAGTCAAATTATTCAAACTCTATCAGCATGCGGGAAGCGTCTAAACAAGAAAAGAGAAGAATGCATTAAATGCATGTGACACCGGACGACCTCCGGCTCATTTCCTAAATCATTATCTATCAATGTTATTTAATTTCTAAAATTTTAAATTTTAATTACGAGTATAAGAATTTTATCCCTAAGAGCCTAACGAAATCAGACACGTGTACATGCAAGAAAGAAACCTATAAAAAGCATGTCATTTCTACTATGCAAATAAAGTAAACACTTAATCAAAATAAAACATCAACTAGAGCAAAAAGTATCCGTATTGTGTGGAGTTATTCCTCTCTACTAGCTGTGGGGTTACTCGTGGCAATTTCACTCTGCTTCGAATTTTCGGGTTGGCCTCTCTATTTCTTGGTTGTTGGCTGTTGTTTACTATTGTTTGGGGAAACTTCATTGGTTTTTCCTGAGTATTTTCTTATTTTCTTTGTTGGTTTGGTTTCTATTAGGTCTCTGTATTGTGTGGATGGTGGATGTTTGGATCATTTTTTCTTATTATAGTTCTAGAGGCTTTGGTTGTAATGAGTTATGTGTTGTTGTCAGGTTTTTTATCCTTTTATCCCTTGGTGTTTATTTGGATGAACAAGTCTTATATTGTTACTGCTGGTTGAATATCTTTGGTGGTTCTGATATGTCTTCCCTTATTCACCTTTGGGATCCCAGTTTCTTTGCTGCTGCGAGTCTGTGTTCCCGTTGTTTCCAATTCTCTCCTTTCATGGAGTGGTACCTGGAGCCTTTGCATGGATGTTTGGTTGGATTTGGTGGGGTATTGGTTTTGGCCTTCTCATCTCTTGGGTTCCAGGTATTTCACCCACACTAGGTGGTTATTTTATAATTTGGTTTATCTTGGGCCCGATTTATTAGTAGATGAGGCTTATTGGGATTATTTCCCTGAAGATGTCGGGTCTTATGGTTTTATTTTCTGCTTTCATATTATAATATGTTTCAATCATAACTCGATGAATCTTGCAAGATATTACTGCTATTTGTACTTTTTTATGTGGATGTCATTTATTTTTGCAGGATTTTATTTGTGCAGGTATTCATGCTGATGGAATATTTTATGAGAAGCTGCTATTCCAAGCTATTTTTTGTTGTCTTCCTTCTTTTTGGATGCTCTTACTTGCATATCGTAGGATGTATTTAGGTATTTCTATACTTTTGTATAATAGGAACCTTGAGCTCGTAGTTTTTTTGCTTTAAATTTTGTAGCTCTTTTAAGCATTACATGAATCGAGGTACCTTTAAGGACTTTATAATTTTTTTCTATATTAACGCGTAGGTAGAGCTGCAAGTGAACCAAACGTTCGGCGAGCTACTCGTTGTTCGGTTCGATTAAAACTCGTTTGTGATCGTTTATTAACTAAACAAACAAACTTGAACAATATTTTAAATACTCGATTCTTACATAAACAAACTTGAACACTAATGCGTTCGGCTCATTTATGTTCGCGAACAACATCATTTAAAGCTCGTGAACATGCTCGACATTAAACTCGATAAGAAGCTCGATAAAAGCTCGATTCATGTTTGATTTTGAACTCGTGAATAAGCTCAATAAAAATAAATAATATTTGATTTAGAACGCTTCTCCTTTCCATTAGAACGCTCTTTCATATTGTTGCAGGTATCATATATTACTTAATTTGTTGTCTAAGTAATTGTAGCTTTATATGGCTATTTATTTATAAATCATTGTCTTTGTTAATGCTATTATTAGGAAAATTCTTTGAAAATGGGATTTGCTTATAAATCATTGCATTTGTTACATAGACAATTGCTTTTATTATAAATGTGTTTGTTCATTGATATGTTCATGAACGTGTTTGTTTGATAATTTAAAAGATTTGTTAAATATGTTCGCGAACATGCTCGATGTAATCATTTGTTAGGAAGCTCGATAAAGCTTGTTTGTTAAGTTAATGAGCATCTAAAAGTAGATCTTGATTATAGCTCGTTCATGTTTGTTTGTTTAAAGCTCGATAAGCACTAAATGAACCGAACATGAACCAAACATGAACATTCATTAATTTAAATGAACCAAACATGAACACAAACAATAAAGCTCGAACAAACATGAACCAAACTTGAACAAGTTGATATTAAATGAACACTGAACACTACATACATGGCTCAGCTCGGTTTGTTTGCAGCCCTACGCGTAGGCCCCTCCATGAATTTTCCATTAAAAAAATCTAAAAGTTCATGGCAAGTGCCATATAATATACAACCCAAGGTCTGCAGAAAAGTCATGGTGGCTAGGCTCCACTAACAACAACCTGGATTCTAATCCAACACAACGATGTTAATCTTAAAAAAATAAGGCATTTTTATCTTGATCTTCATTTTCTGGCTCTTTTATTGGTCTCCTTTCTTCAACTTCCTCGTAGTACATCCTATAGAAGGATATCCAAATGAAAGGAAATTTTTCGTAAGGGGCTTTCTTTTCTCTTTGGATCCCTTATATTTAAAATGTCTTATTTTTTTTAGATTTTCATAACTCTATACTTTGAATAAAATTACATCAAAAATATAAAAGAAAATGTCTAAACTCTCATGTAAGGTTATCATAAACTATTATAATCAAATATCTCAAGTAATTATATATGAAAATAAAAGTGTTCAAGCCAACCACACTTGGCCATGCTCTATTTTTTATTTGCGAGCTAAGCAGTTGAAGCACCTCCAGCAATTATATATAGTTTATTTATTTTTAGCTCCCTTTTTAGTGTTGTATGAGCATGACCACCTGTAGAACTTATCGTAAGTATCAAAATTGCTCTTAACCTATGGGTATCACACATCACATCACAAAGATAATACAGTAATTAAAATTATCATGGCAACAATCATCACAGAAAGTTAAAATAACTATCACACGTGTCACATGCAAATTGCCACATTACAGAAGTAGAAAGAAAGAAAATACAGGCCTAATCTAAAATTAGAAATCATGTCCTAACAAACAGTTATATATGTGTTTAGTAGGTTGTCTGGTCTCGGGTATGTCCTATGTTTGGTAATTAGTTCAAATTATTTGTGATTTGATTTGTTAAAGGTCAAAAGGGAGAATTTTAATTAGTTTAAATATTAGTATCTTGAGGTCAATTTTAATTAATTTAGTTGGTGTACCAATTTTAATGCTTAGAATAATATCCTTTGAAATTTAAGTTGAATTAGTAAATTTCGGAATGCCAAGGTTATCCTATCCGCTATATCAAAGTGGGTCCAAAGTTGACTTTTAGAAACAAACTAAGTTCTGGAGTCCTAATATTTTTATTAAATATTGGACCCTTTGGGGAGTAATTAGGCTTTGAGTTTGCTGAATTTGAAGTTTCCTATGCAAAGTTATAATTTTTTAAAATTTAGGCCTAGTTATTTAACTACGGTTGACAAAGGAGTTGACTTTTTTATTGAGGCTGATTTCTAGAATGCTCATATTTTTTTAATAAATACTAGATTTTAATTAGAGTTCAATGCCTTTTAGTTTACTCAATTTGAATTTTTTTGAAATTAGTTATGATTTTTCAAAGTTTGGATATATAATGAATTATTAAAATTGTTTAATTAAGGGTATTTTAGGGATTTTCATTTAAATGAAATCCAAACTTCTTGGGATCACCTCAAAATGTCAAGAATGGCCTAAGAAAGTGTTTCCAAGAGTTTGGGAAATTTTTAGAATTTTTAATAATTTTAATTAATTAATTTAATAAAAAGGTGATTTTTAATCGAAATTAAATTAGTGCCAAAATTAAGGTCCAATTAAGGGGCTTTTAATTTTCTTGAATTAAGAATTCAATTTTAAAGAGCTTAATATATTATTTGTAATTTTTTGTTCTAATTTGAATTTACTGGGATTTTCTGAAATTTTGAGGTTTAATTGAAAGGGTAAATTAGGGTTAATTAATTAAGTGACTTAAAGGATCTCAAAATTTTCTAGAAAATTTTTGGGTGTCTGAGATGTCACTAAGTTTAAATGGCTTAAGTTTCATGTCATTTAGAAGTGTATCATAATCCTTAGAATTTCTTTTAAGTTTCATGTCATGTTGTTTGCTTTAAAGTTTAAATTGGATGAATAATTCTAAATAGTAATTGCAATCATTAAAAAATTCAAATAATAATGTTGGAAAAATATATACATATGAGACAGAAAAAAAAAAAAATTCTAACCCTTATGCCACACATCAGACAAAAATTCAAAAAATTGTGGACAATAACTAGAGAGTATATATAGCATCATAATATGACCCTTAAAATTCAGATAATTATGATCCTTATGATTCCCAATAACTAGAGAGTATATATAGCACCATAATATGCCCTCGACACCTGAATGTACATTTAGCACCTAAACAAAACTTCTTCCACCCACAACATATCTCCTCAGAATCACATATTTTAGTTAAATAAGCATATAATTCATTTAATGCATAAAAAAATCATTTCATGCAGCAAAGGAAATATAAATAAATTCATTTCAAAATTTAAACGGTAGACAATGAAATATACTGCTGAGTATAAATGTAATTTTTTAAACATAACTAAATTATCAGAAATTTTTCAGAGCAATATTTTGAAACTTTAATCATACTTATTACATTATTTTTTAGAATTATAATAAATTTCTAGCTTGCCCAAACCCCATATTTTCCGATTTAATAGGTGAACATTCTTAAGAAAAATACTAAAATATTTAGAACTATCGTATCTATAATATAAACAAAGTTACGTGGTCATAATTTTACAGATAATAAGTTATCCCTGTTTTACACTAACAGAGATATAAATTAAATTAGAATATTTTGAAAATTTTGTTATTTTTTAAAATTGAGGTGGATAAAATACAACGTGCCTCGAACCGGGCAATGTTCGAAATTGAGCCAACTAAAAACAAATTGAAGTTTCCCAAAACTAGATTTCCCTCTCTAGAATTTCTTTCTTTCTCTAGCCAACCGAGTGAAGGGAAAGAAATGAAATGGATATAGTGAAAAAATGATATTTAAATATAAATTTAGGACGAGCGTAGTGGTATCCAATCACGCGCATCGCAACACTCCCTCTAGGAGCCCATAGCTCCACATCGCTGTCATGCTTAATTAATTGCTAAAATTCTAGAGAGCTCAGTGTCGCGTGCCAACCATAGTGTTGCAATGCCCCATGAGAAAAATTCTAGATTTTCAAAACACGTAAACATATTCTTGGGACCAGCTTCAGAACATATGCAGTCTATCACATACAAAAAAAAAAATATGTTTAGACACATGCAGAAGAGTTCTAAATGAAGAAATCAGTTGATAACCTCAAATCAGGTATGGTTACAACAAGTAGAACTGTATAATAGTTCTGAAGGTGTCACGCCTAGTATGGTCCAACATATCAAAGATATATCGAGTAGAAGGTCCTATTGGCAAGGGCATATCCTAATATAGCCTAATAGGTCACAACTATAGAGATCTAGTTGGTTAGGACATATCCTAATATGGTAAAACTATCAAATATATATGGAGTAGAGGATCCCTTTGGCTATGGCATATTTATTATGGCCAAAGAGGTCACAACTACAAAGAGATCTAGTTGGCTAGAGCAAGGTTTTCAAAATTGGACCAGACAACGAACCGGAAGAAAGAGAGGTTTACAGTTCCACCGGTTCGACCGGTCGAACCGGGGTTGAATCGGATGACGTAATAAATAATAATATTATTAAAATTTATAAAATGAATGAGATACTTCTTTCTAATAACTTCACTCTACATTCCATTTTTATATTAAACTAATCAAATAACATAAATATTGCATCAATTAAATTTATAAAACATAAAAAAATAACACACAATATAAATGTGACATCAAATAAGTCAATAAAATAATAAAATATAAGCAAATATTTCATGAATTCAACAGATTTTTGCATTGCAGAGAGGCAATTTCTGAATTTCGTGATTCAAACTCATGGCATACAAGGCAAATTGAGAAAAAGAAAGAATTAAACCCAATATCAAAATTCAAAAACATTATCTATGTGCTTCCTCATTTAAGAACGAACACCACATATCAAACCAACCCACAACTGTCTATCCTTAGGCTTCGTGTGGTAATACCGTATAATTATGTTGGATGAAAAAGGTATAATTGCTCTCCCTTGGATGGACAACTTGCTCAAAACATTCAATCAAAAATCAAAATATAAAAAAAAAAATAGATGGCTTACCTGGAGCTTGATGACGACGAATTGGGTTCTCACTGTAAGTCGTGCCGCCAGTTGGGATGAAACGGAGAAGGTGAAAGAAGTCCTTCGGCTGGGATGAATCGGAGAAGGTGGAAGAAGTCCTTCGGCTGGGATGGAGGAGTCGTGCGGCTTGAGGCGTCGACGAGAGGAAGACTCAAAACAAAATACTCAAAGCAGCTTACGATTAGGGCAGCGTGTATAGCGATTAAAACTTTCCCACGCGCGCGTTCGATCGTGGATGGACAGCTGAGATTTGCAAATTTTCGAACCGTCCGGTTCTTCAAAAGCCACCCGGTTCGGCGGTTCCCTGGTTCAACCAGGTTTTGTACCGATTTTCAGCAGGTTTCAAAGACAGCCGGTTATGGCATCAAATCGGACCGCCCGCCGGACAGATTCGCGGTTGAACCGGTCGAACCGGCCGGTTCGGTCCGGTTTTGAAAACCTTGGGCTAGAGCATATCCTAATATGGTCCAACAAATCAAAGATATATAGAGTAGAAGTTTCTATCGGCTATGGCATAACCTAGTATGGCCCAATGGGTCACAACTAAAAAAAGATCTAGTTGGCTAGGGAATAACTTTGTATGTTCCAACAAATTAAAGATATATGGAGCAGGTCTTATCGGCTAAGGCATATCCTAGTATCACCCAATAGGTCACTACTGTTAAGCCTCATGAGCCTAGAGTATAACAGGATTCTGATGATTACAAATATTATTGGTTATACTAGTTACTAATCAAGCTATGTGTGTAGGAAACTTATTTTTAATCTAACATTGCAGAAAGAACAAAAGTGGAAGATTCAAGACAAGAACTTGATGAAGCCAATGAATTGAACAAAATTAAATACATTAGCATAAACAAGATAAAGAATCAGAGAGTGTCCAACTTGTAATTTGTATTTTTATTTTTCTTGAGTATTTTTGTATGTTAGGCATGAAGTGGGTTGAACAATCATATGCACACATGAAGTGATATAAAATTAAATAGAGTTAATTAAAGCATTTGATTTTATGATTTAATCAATTGTACGACTTACATCGTATTATACGATTTGAATGACAGTTTTATAAATTCTAAAAATCAAGTGGATTAATTAACCAAAATTGAAATTGAAAATTTGTATAACCAATCGTGCAGTACGATGTAAATCGTACTGTATTATCAATTATTCAAATTCAAACCATTAAAAAACCTGAAATTTTAAAAATAGGTGATTTTAAATTTTGAAGTGTTGGTACCATGTATTATGAACTACTTGTTTTAGAACCTAAAATCAAGGGGATAAATCAGAGTTGATTTCATATTGTATGATCATAATCATATAATCTGAAAATTTGTATAACCAATAGTGCAATACGATGTAGATCGTACTGGATTATCAATTATTCAAATTCAAACCATTAAAAACCTGAAATTTTAAAAATATGTGATTTTAAATTTTGAAGTGTTGGTACCATGTATTATGAACTATCTGTTTTAGAACCTAAAATAAAGGGGATAAATCAGAGTTGATTTCATATTGTATGATCATAATTATATAATCTGAATAAATAGAGAGCTTGTTAGACGAACCACATTCGAGCAATGACGATCTGGTTTCATAAGCCAGTAACTTTATTAAGATCAAACTATATGATCTTCCTGCAAAATTAATCATATTAGAATTTTTAGGGTTTTATTAAGAGCTTAATATAAATACTTCTTTAAAGTCTTTTAATAGGAGTCTTTGGACGCTCAAGCTTTCTTGGGAGAGATCAAGAGAGTTGAGAGAGAGCTTTCGGAAAGAATCATTCTATTATGTAAGTTCAGAGAGAATCATTCTATTGTGTAAGGGAGAGAATGTGAGAGATATACGAGTGATTGTGAGGGATCCATTGAAAGGGTGTTCAAGAGATCTGGTTGCACAAAGATTTTTATTCTTATCTATGTCATTTTTTTCTTATTTTTAATAGAGTGAGGGCACGGGTGTAAGAGCTCGAAAGAATCTTGGGATAAGACTCACTAACTAGGAGGCTAGTGGTGAGGCATCTCCACCATATTCGGTGTAGGAGGAGGGTGGTTTTTTCGAGAGAGAAGTAGGTGTACAAAGTTGTTTTCCTATCAGTATAAAGGAGAAAGGCTTCTCCATTTTATTGGGAGCATGAGTGGATAGTGAAATATCTGTGGAGAGAACTCCGGGGAGTGACCGTAGGCCAATTAAATCCGAACCACTATAAAAACTAGTTTGCATTCTTTTTCTTTTAGTTTTATTTTATTTCAAGCATTTTTTGATTTGTTATTTTTATCTACTGTTGTTACATGAGATTTTGATTTTTTTTAAATATTAAAAAAATATTATAAAATAATTGTTAAGTCTTTTATTGCTCTCAAATTATTTTGAAATAAAACTTTAAAATTAAATTTTCGAGTTTGACAATTAGTTTATTTTTGCTACAATTTCTTTTTACTACTCTGTAAAAGATACTTTTAAGTAAGTCAATTCACTCCCCTCTTGGCTATGAATAATCACGTACAGCAACTAAAAAGATGTGTAGTTGGCTAGAGAATATCCTAGTATGGTCCAACATATCAATAATATATGGAGTAGAAGATTCTATTAGCTAAGGCATATCGTAGTATGGTCCAACAAATTATAATTATATGGTGTAGAAGATCCTATTGGTTAGGGCATATCCTAGTATCACTTTACATTTTGAGTAATTTTTTGTTTCATATATATATATATAAATTTGTTACTTCATACTTCAATAGATAGTTATCAATGTCATCCTTTAACATGTTATTTAGGTATTATATAAAAAATCATTTTTAACTTTTATTTTTTACTTAACGCAAGTTTTAGATAACGCCTTGACTAATGAACGAAAAATGATTCAATACCCAATCGCACAATTTTAAACCTTGGTTAGGGCTACAACCGGCTCTAAATCCTTCACATCAAGTCTCTTTTTGAAATCAAATGATGAAACTCCTCAGAGACTCGCCCAGCTTCGGCCTTATTTAGCAAAGCCAACAACTTCATTAAAGACCACTGTGCTATAGGAAACTGTTATAAACATATTCTTGAACTCGACAGATGAAGTGATCATTCAAGCAGAAGACGCCAGAACCACTAAAGTGATTCTTTGAACATAGTGAATAATAACATACAATTCAAATGAGTCACTAATATCCATCAATTTTCCGGATTATCGGTTGCAGAAAACCGGTATGAAGAACTGTTGTTGTTGGTGATACATCATAAAGCCAAAATTCATTCATTTCAATTTCTTATTTACTTTCCCTTGACACGGATGTATTATTATCAAGTGAAATGCTCAGCAGGAATAAAAAAAACAAACTTAGGTCCCATCCATGTAATAAAAAGTAATTAAATGTACAAAGGAATAAAAAAGCATTGAAGGATCCAAAAGATATAGCTTTGTACCACTTTAGCAGCCTATTTTTTCATCCCACTTCACTTCGTAAGGATGCTTTCACCGTTATATCCATCAGTATACTTTTCATCTTTGTCAAAACTCTAGATTCCATTTCACAGATAAGCAAAAAAGTCAGAAGTTGCTGATTGTCCTGCTTCTATTCTTCACTTGATTCAAGATTGCCTACCAAAAGTCAAGCATGGGCATAGACGCATCAACATAATGTTTGCAAAGAAAAAAAAAATTAAAGATTCAAATGAATAAAAAGCTAAGTGTCATCACCTTCGAAAGCTATGGCAAGCATAAGATATCAATATCACTAGCTTCAATTTCTAATAATGTCATTAGGCACCGCACCATTTGCTAGTTCCTTCATTCTGGAGTAACTTGCATAATTGAAGTTCGCTTACAGTTACCTTTACCATATATCCCATGAGTTTTGACAGGGAGAAGCCATTTTACATGACTCGTATACTAACAACAATACTTTACATTCAGTATGTTTATGCTATCACCAAAATCAATGGTTGATGAAATAAAACTTTTCTCCTGATCTGCACAGAAACTAACCAAATACAATCTTATTTATGAGCATTTAACAATTTGGAGGGAATGTTCAAATAATCAATTACCCTCTTCAATTTCCCTCAGCTTCATGCATCATGATATCATCCAAACTTTTACCGAAAGTGCAAGGAAACTTTCTATCATGGCATCCAAAACAACAGTTTGTAACAATGGATGAGCAAGTTGCAGCAAGGCTCACCTGACATTGGGTTTCTCTCCAATATCTGTCCTAATAATTTGCTTAGAAACAAACTCTGCTTCTTTCAGCTTTCCAGTTCTCTCAAGAGCCAGCATTAAGGACTTCTTGCAGCTAGAGATAACACCTGATCCGTGCTCATCAATCACGTTATAAAACAAATCAAAAGCTTCTGAAGCTCTCTCAATTTCACAAAGCCCATTCACAACCATGCAAAAAACTTGAGGATCCAAATTTTCTTTTTTCTCCAAACTGAATAACAAAAGGCCTCGCGCTTCCAGGAATTTCCTCTCTTGACAAAGAATAAGGACGAGCTTCTCCATCTTCACGCAATACCCATTAGCATAAAGCAGCCGAATAATCCCGAAAGCTTTTTCATTCAAACCATTTCCAAAAAGCTTATGAACAACGTCAGTTGAAAGATCACTATTCTGACGGATCTTCCTCTCCAACATTACAGAAACCAAATCAGCAGCTTCATTTGCATAACCATTCTTTCTCAAAAGCCCATCCAAGACTGAGTGAAAACAATCCGTACTAGGCCGGTGACCAATATCCAACATCCTCTTCATAGCCTCCAATGCACAACCAATATTTCCCTTGGATATGAATCCCTTCACCAACTCTTCACACAATTTACAATCCGGTTTCAGGTCCCTCATCACCATTGAAACCAGCAGGTTGTATCCTTTTACAAATGCACCTTCCCTGCAGTACCCTAGGATAATTGTCTTGAATGCAGCAATATCCACAGTAGCTCTCCTATCAAGCAGCTCCCGAAGAACTTTCCCAGCTTTCTCTGTCTTCCCGCAGCTGCACAAATGCTCAAACAGCGGGTTATAAGAAGCCATTAAGGGGAGACAAGAATCAGCTCTCCTGAAAATCTCCTTCTCATGGAGCTCATCAACCAACATCTCTGCCCTCCCAAACTTCCCAATGGAGCACAGTCCCCTAATAAGAGTGCTGTAAGTAGCAGAATCACCCTTCAAGCCAAGCTCCGTCAATCGATCAAACGTCTTGAGTGCGTCCTCCACACTACCAACATTGCAGTGTGCAGCTATCAGAGTATTGAAGGTGCAAATGTCAGGCTTGAAACCGGCTTTTTTATCAAAAAAATTCTTCATCAAATTCAATTTCCCGGCTTCACAAAAGCCCTTCATAAGGGTATTAAAAGTAATCTTATTCGGCTTTAGGCCAACAACCACCATTTTACCAAATAACGCAACGGCTTTATCCACCATAAGCCGGCTGCAGTAGCCACGGATGAGGGTGGTATAGGAAACGACATTGGGGACAACATCAGCACTTTTCTTCTGCATTTCTTCAAACAATTTATGAGCAGCACCAAACTTCCCTGTCCGAATGAGCCCATCTAGAAGAGTGTTGTAGGTGACAACGTCGGGGTCGCAGTGGTGGCGGGGCATTAAGCGGAAAACATGGAAGGCCTCGGATAGCATTGTATTAAGGCAAAAGCCACGAATGACAGTGTTGAAGGTGACGGCATCGGGCGGAACGCCGAGACGAAGCATGAGGTGGAACAATCGTGCAGCAGCGCGGGTGCGGCCGCGGCGGAATAGAGCGGCGAAGAGGGAGTTGAAGGAGAAAGCGGAGTATGCCACTCCGCGGGCCGGCATTAGCCGGAAAACCTGAACAGCGCGGCGGAGATGGCCGGCGCGGGCCAGGGAGCGAATTAAGGCGTTGAAGGGGGCATCGTGGAGGAGAGGAGATGGGTGAGGGAGGGAGAGCAGGAAATCGACGGCGGGGCGGAGGTTACGTGAGCGAAGGAGAAGGTTTAAGGTTTTGCCGGTGGCGCGGTGGTCAGCGAGAGGGGAGCGCAGGCGTATGGCGGATAGTAAGAGTAGGGGGGCGGCGGAAGGTGAAGGAAGAAGGGAAAGGGCGCGGAGAAGAGAGGAGGGGTGGGTGAGGCGGAGGAGGGGTGAGAGGGCAGAGTCGAGCGCAAGTGGGGAAGATGGGTGGCGGTCGGTGAATAAACGAGTAATGGCGAGGAGATGCTCTTCATCGGCTGCCGGCAACCGCGACGAGGGACGGCGCCGGAGGCGAGACATGAGACTAAATATGTAAATAAACTCAATGATTCCTATATAAATTCCTGCAAACTGTAGCATTTTCCCCCATTTTTGAAGTTACTGTCGTTTAATAATCAGAAAATTACAAAACAAATAGACATGCATCTAAGATTAACGTATTAAGATGAACCAATTGGAAGGACAGTAGAAACTCTAATGTAGGTGGAATTCTTGCACTATGAGGTTGAAATTTGTAATTTCCCACTTAAATTTAATAGATTGGAAAAAATAAAACCTGATGAAGGTTGAGCTATAAATTTAAGATGAGGTTGAAATTTCTCAACACTCCACTTAATTTTCTCATATTTTGTTACTCAAATGATTTTCTTTGAAAATTTTAGCCACCTAGAGTAAGCAACAATCAACGATCTAACCAATAAGAGGTTAAGATATATTAAATGATAGAAATAAGAAATGAAAATACATAACCTATTTTTTTTATATGGTTTCTAAGTTTTGAGAAACATTATTATCTAACAGTCCTCTAGGCAATTCTCAAATTCTAATAATTTTTTTTACTCAGAGAATTGATGAGCAGCAATTGTACACTAAGAAAAAGATCAGTGCTAATTTTTAAAGAAGTTAATCAAATTAGCTAACAATAAGAGAAAAGTTTAAGGTCTAAGCATACAAATCTTGGCAAGATTTTGAGCTGGACTATGGTTTCCTCTTAAGTCGTCTCTCCAAAACTAAGGGGAAATGTACCCTTAGATAGAAAAATCATTCCGTAATAAGATAAAGCAAAAACTTACTCTCTAAGAGATCTAATTATTAAACTCTCTTATGGGGATATAAGAGAAGAGTCTTCTAAGTAATTTTTATAGATAGAAATGACCCTTCTCTCTTCAAACATGTAATTCTCTCCAGGTTCAAGGAAATTTGTCCTCAATGTTCAAAAAGAAAATTTTCATAATAGGTTGAAAGTATTGCAATGTTGAGGTTTTAGTAGGGTAACCACTTTATGTAAATTTCTTCTTTGTTGGAATATGATTCTTTTGATTATCTTAAATTTCATTAACTTTATTGTTGAGTAATAATGAAAGGATATCGCCTACCAAGGACATCAATTATTCAATTTTGAACACCATATTTAAGTTTTAATTTGAATTTTAATGCTGAAAATAATTTAACCCACTTCATGTTCCTATATTTAGTAGGGAAAAAACATCGTTTAATTATAATAAAGACTAACTATTTTCTCTTATGCACTTTTCGTCCTAATTTCCTTCTAAGTCTACAAGGTCATCTATCTATTAAAAGTCTTGCACAACTTTAAAAAGCATTGATTTGTAGCTATCTAATTAGTGTATACAACTTTCTTAAAATCCTTCATTTAAAACCATCAATATCCTATCCTATCTCTCATGCTCTAATTCATAGGTATTATTATGACCATCATAGATGGTGATTCTACCATATTGTTATTTCATCATAAAAGGAAGTGGATGGCATCCATATAAACCTCATCACCCAACACCTCCTTTTATAACTTCTTACATAAGAAAAATTGCATTTAACATGAATTTGTTACTTTTATCACATTTTCTTTATGAAGTCAGGATAATCTATAAGGTATAGAGTGTGCTTGGGTATTTAGATTTATTTTTTCAGCCATATAACTATATACAACATTCTTATAATACTCCCAATCAATAATTATATAGCCACTTTGTCTTGAATGGTGCATCTAGTATGAAAGATGTTATGTCAAGCCAATCAAACTCTGGATCTATAACCACATTTAAAACTCTCCAAATCGTAAGAAATTCTTCATCATTTGCATATATTAGCTACTCATAATCATCATCAAGTGAATCTTTTATTTCTTTTTCTTCCTAAGTAGGACATCTTTAACTAAGGACTCAATATGTCAATTTGGAGATTTTGATGCAATAATTAAATCCTAATCATGTAAATAAATTTGGTACTTCTTGACTTTTTCGAATGGTTGGAGACATTATTTTTAGGAGGCTTATAGGGTATGTCATTACAGGTTTTCTTGTCAGCTCAATTTAAAATCTAATCCTAAACTAGAAAAGGTTCTTTATTATGGTTTTGCTACCATTTTACCCTTAGAAATGATTTAGTGAAAGCAGATAATCTCCAATATTATTACAAATGTATAATGTTAGTAATGGTTGGGTGTAATTCACTAATGAACATTGCAATGGTATGTTCATTAGGATCACATTTCAACATCAATTATTTAAATTTAACTATATATCCTTCTATGGACAAACTTCCTTAATGGAATTAAATAAGTTTAACGAAGGCATCTTACTTTAAATGACATTATAAGTAAATTTTACGTAGTTCTTTTTCTATCCTATATCCTATGTGGTGATCATATTATTACCCTCTCTATCACTTGTTAATTTAAGATTCTCTCACTAAATAGATGTAACTTTGTTTAATTTGATGGTCGTTAGTTTTGTGCTCATATCAATAGATGTATCATTATATTCAAACATACGCTCTAGAGTATGTAGCCAATTTATGAAATCATTATGATTTAATGTACCCTCAAATCTTAATTCAAGATAGCTCTTAATTCAAGATGAGGTTGAAACCTCAAATCTTTTCATAAAATTATTCAACCTTATCTTGAATTATGATTTAATGTACATTAAGATTTGAGGGTACATCACAAAAAAACTTGATGTGGGTATAGTTCTTAATTCAAGATGAGGTTGAAAATTTTAATATATTGCTTAATTTTTTAATACTCTTGCCACAGAAATGATTCTGACTAAAACTTCTAACCAATCTATAGTAAACAATCACAAAACCAAGCCACAAAAAGGTGTAGATTAATTAATAAAAATAGGGAATGAAAAAAATATATAACCTATTTTATATTCTTTACATGCTGCAAGAAATGCTATTATAAAGCAACCTACATGATAATTCCTTCAGTAAGGAATGAACATCATTCCTAATTTTTATAAGGCAACTGAATTCTAGTAATTTTCTAGTACCTAAAATTACTAGTGAACAATCCTACAATAAGGAAGACAAGTTATAGTCATTGTAAGAAACTACTAAATTACCAAAAGGCCTTAACAAAAATGTTATATTCTTAGAAAACAAATCTTTGCAAGATCTTGGACCCCACAATTATTTCCTCTCCACTAACATCTGCTAAACTAGAGAATTCAGCCTAAAACTAAAGAATAAATCATAACATTGGTGTGGCCAAGAGTTAGACCACTATGGGGTTACTATTTTACCCATGAGAGGATTTCAAAATGTGTTAAAAATGATGTAAAAGCCTTGAAAAGGGTTGAATATGAATGGTGTTCAAATTTTATATAATTGAAAGGAGATATGTAAGGGTTGTTGGAATCTGGCCAAATTTCCCCCTTGGATTTTAGGCTTTTGGGTTTTAAAATCCGAAAACTTTGGGTCTTAAAAACTCTTTGTGATGGAATATGAGTGTGAACATGAATTTTTTTAAAATTTCATATTTTTTTCAATTAATTTGATGGGTCAAAAGGGGCCTAAAACAAAACTAGGACAGATGAAAAACAAAGTTAGGTTTAGAGCCCTTCTTTTGGTTTTGAGTAAATGTTTTTAGGGAAATGGATCAAAGAAGAGTGAGAGTGTGATGGGGTAAAATTAAAAGTGTTTTGTAACAAAAGATTAGTTTTATTGAAGGAGTTAGAATGCACCAAAATAATAAGATTTGAATATATCACCAAAACTCTTTAAGGTTGAGGCTGACCACTAAGTCCCAACTTCTTGGAAGAAAGCTAAGTTAAAACACAAAAAAGGCATTTTGTTCTTCATTCCATTAGGTTTAAATGGTTTTACAAATTTACATTTTATGTGCACATGAGAGGAAAAAGAAGAGAGGCAGCCAACCGCTAGTAGTGTAAGAGAGAGTGTGAGATAACTTTCAATAACTAAACCCTTATTTTTATATAGGCTAGCAAAACAAGCATGGGCCCATGTTAATTTGAATTCTTTCATTCGAATAAACATATGCGCATAAAAAAGTATCACATCCCTCCATAGTTTACAAATGTTTTATATTTTGAATTTTTATTGTTTAAATTTTCAAAAGTTAGAATTTCACATTTTCAATAAAAATCATAATTATGTAAATCCTTATAATATTTATCATACACATAAATAATTTAAAATTTTACTTGAGAGCTTTACTTTTTTCCTTTGGACATTACATCCTCATCCTTGTTCCTTATATCATTTCAGGTTTTTTTTGTTGGGCTCTAGTGGTTGATTTATTTATTATTGATAGGTATCTTGTGACACATCTCTTAGGCTTTAAAGAATTCTTTTTAGTGTATAGAAAATCAAAGCGAGATAGTAAAATGGTGTATTTTGTTTTTTTAATTTACTAAAAAACATGATAATTAAACCTTTTTTTTTGTGAAGGTGTTAAACAATTTTTAAATTTATTAAATTTTGAAAAACAATTGAAGGTTCTTCAAATACAATATATAAGCAAGTAAAAGAAATTTTCTTTTTCAAAATAAGCTTCAAAATAATATAACACTTGTAAAAGCCTTAATTTCTCTTATCAAATGAAGTTGCAATTTCAAGAAGATTTTAAATTTTAATAGCTTTCATATCATAAATATCAAAACAACTTAAAGAAATTTTTTTTACATAATAAAGTAATAGTGCAATACATATAAAATAATAAAAAAAGAAAAAGAAATGCAAACTTATTTATAGTTGTTTGACTTTGACCTATCAGCCTATGTCCATTTTCTAAGCATTGGCGGATGCAGGAGGGAACTAGGGGGCATGTGAACTAGTCCCGAGGCTAATCAAGAGGGGGATGAATTGGATATTAAAAAACTTCTTTTACAAAAAAAAAAATCTTTTTATATCTTACAGTGTAAATAAATTAAATCAATAATAAGAAGATTAACTAGAGATTTCACTCAAATAGTTAATCATAGTAAAAAATAAAGTGCAAAAGATAATCAGAAAGAATACACCAGATTTATAGTGATTCGGCCCAACCTGACCTACGTTCACTCCTCAAAGGCACCCTTCGAGTATTACACTAAATATTTAGTGACTCTCCTTCAGCCCCCACAGCTAGGTAGAGAATCCCTTACAAAATTACTTCCACCTTCTTCGGTGCAGCAGAGTAGCTGAGTACTTTGACACCAAATAAATCTTCTTTTTCCCAAAACTTTCTCAAGACAAACCTTGAATCTGATGGTACTAAGGTGCAGGCTTGCTGGAGCAACCGTGTGAAACCCCCTCCATACTCCCTTGAAACCCCCACCAAGGATCTTCTCCATCTAAAACTCCACCCTTTCTCTCTCCCTTTCAAGTTCTCTCTTCAAGTTTTCTCTAGAAGAACGAAGATACAATGGCTTCCAAAGACACTTACCAATTGCCTTGATAAAGCTTAAATAGAGGGCTTTAAAAAACCCTAAAAATCAATTCTGGCAGCAAAGATCATCCAGGATGATCACAGGATTATCTTGTACAATATGCTTAAATAGAGGGCTTTAAAAACCCTAAAACTCAATTTTGGTGCTAAATATCATCCTGGACGATCTCAGGATCATTCAGTACGATGTACATAATTTGACCTGATAGTCCTAGACGATTCAAAATAGTTCTAGATGATGCATTCAAATTTGTACAGAGCGTCCAAGATAATATTATGGATCATCCTATAAAATTAAAAGAAAAATTATGGTATTTCATCTTGGATGAATTAGGAAAATCAAATATGTTGGCTAACATCATTCAATATGATATATAGATTATCCAGGATGATCTAATTTAATATTTTAATCATAATTAGTCTCCTAATCACATGATAAATTTAGGCATGATTGGTATTAATCATCCAGTATAATCTAGATCATTAGAACAAAATTTGAATCTTATATCCTTGCCTAAATTATTATTAGCGGCTATTTTGTAAGATCATAATGAATTATCCTAGATGATCAAAATTGTTCAATATGATCAGTTCGTCAATGAGCTGATCATCCTGGATGATATAAATCATCCAGTACGATTAGTTCAAAACTTGAACTTTTAGTTTTGAATCAATCTCACTTCCCTTGAGTGTGTATGTGCATGATCACTAAGCAAGCATACACCCTTATAGAACTTGACTTAAGAAACAAAAAATACATTAAAGAATATTATAAAAAATATTACAACATAACATATTCTACCTAATCTTGAGCCTTGAATCTTTATCGGATGGTGCATGATATTCTTGAAAAATTATAACACACACAAATAAAAATATATTAAAAATATAAGTAGATAATAGGATATGAGCCACAATATTCATTATCATCCAAAAATAAACTCATAAGCCCGTGTTATAACAATCTCTTCCTTTTTTATGATGAAAAATATTACTAGTTGAATTTGTAAATTTAAAAATATTTTCTCCTAATCTCCCACTCACTAAAATAAAAAATTAAAAATAGGGGAAAATAATGTTTTTCTTTCTTTTTAATTTTATTATTTTAAAAAAACAAGTATAAAAAAATAAATAACTAGATAAAAAGATAAACGAAAACAGATGCAAAACAATAGTACGATCTCTCCCTTTAACATTATCAAAAAGAAGAGGAGCACAGAAAATTAGAATAGTAAAAAAATTGATTAAAAATATAAAATGATTCCTAATCTGGTGAAGATGATATTTTTATAATAATCAGATTGAAATTTTAATTATTTTTGAAATGAGAAAGTTACCTCTTGATTTTGTTCAAAAACTTATTAAGGAATATATTGACAATACACAATCCAGAAATATTAGAAATTTAAAAATTGTTAATCCAAGCTCAAGTTTCTTTAAAGGCTATTTTTTAAGCCAACATCTAATCAAGGAATAAATTAGAAAATGAAATACTAATCTTTTTAAAACTCCTTTCATAAAATATATCTAATATAAGATTAATGGAAAAACTGGTGAATCGAGAATTATAATTTTTAAACTCGAGTATTAAAAATATCAATAGATATAAGGATTTTCTTAAGATTTAAGAAATACAATAAAGGCAAGCTTACTTATTATGGGCTCATTTTGTGTCCTTTGTCAGTTGTTTGATGCACTTTATGCATCTTTTGATTTTTGATACACTTTATGTATCTTTCAAAGTTTGGCGTCATTGCACATCTTTTAATTTTTGATACACTTTATATATCTTTCCATATTTGGCGTCATTAGGCATCTTTTCAACTTTGGGCTCATTTTATACCTCTTTTTTTAATAAATATGCTTCATTTTTGAATCTTTAAAAAATTAAAGCAAACTCATTCTAGTGATAAAAGTGAACTTCTTGATTAAGAAAATATTTAGATGGATTCAACAACTTACAAAAGATCTCTATGAGATAAAAAAAATGTAGGGAGATGAAAAAGTTTAATTTTAAAATCCAATTTATAATTTGATGAAGATTTTGAATCAAAAATAGAATAGCCTTATTAAGATATGAGATAGAGAGATAAAATAATGAGTTTCCTTCCTTTGATTGATTTTAGAGAAGTTAATCAAAACTTTAAAAAAATTATGAAAATAGGAGATAATTTTTTCATTTTTAGAATAAATGATCTTTGAAAAAGATTTGATTTTTTAAAGTGTATATAAAACAATAAAAGTGATATGTATGTGTTGATCAGAGAAAACTTCACAAAAAAAATATAAAGACTAATTTAAATTTTTAATTAAAAAAATAAAAAATAAAAAAATACTAAGAAAAAAAAACCCAAAGAAAACACAAAAAATAAATAAAAATATAACAAACAAAAACATACATATACAAAATAAATAAACACACAAAACAAGCTTTAAACATTATCTTACTCCTGGTTTGATGATTCAGAAGCTAGGTCTGCCTAGAAGATTTTTTTCTTTTTATTATTTATTATTTTTTCAATTTGTTTAGCTTTACCCTTTTTCTTTGAATAAAGAGTTCTCAAATTAGGACAATGATTTTTTATATGTCCAGGTTCCTACATCCAAAGCAAATAATGTCAGTGAAAATCTTAACATTCTTACCCTCTTTACATTTGTTCCACTTTTGTTGATGATTTTGCTTGTGCTTCAGTAGGCTTTCTAATTTGCTTGTTAAGTCGTCACTTTTGTTATCTACCAAGTCACTTTTCTCCGTGTCTTCAATTTTTAGCATTATCATTTTGCTTGCATCCAAAAGTTTTTGACCCAAACTTTGCTCGTAGGCAATAAGTGAGCCAATCAAATTATCAATAGAATAATCATTCAAATTTTTTGATTCACATATAAAAATAACTTTGACATCAAACTTATCAAGTAGACAAAATAGAATTTTATTGACCTTTTCAAAGTTTGAAAATTCTTTATCTAAAGTATGTAATAAAATAACAATTTGAGTAAACCTGGTATACATATCTAGTATAGTCTCATAAGGTTTCAAACAAAATAGTTCATAATTATGCATTAAAATATTCAACATAGATTGCTTGACTTCACTAGTATCTTTGTATGTAGTATGTAATTTATCTCAAATTTTCTTTCTAGTAGTACATGTGGATATTAACATACAATCTTCAGAATTTAAAGTACGGAAAAAATAGTTTAAACATTTAATATAAAGTTGTGCTAGATCCTTATCATCAAAAGTTCATTTAGTAAAATGAAATTTAGTTTTAATGTCATTTATTTCACGTGTTGGTACATAATATCCTTCTTTAATAAGCTTCCATATGCGATAATCTATACATTGTAAAAATGTGGACATTCAAATTTTCTAAAAATCAAAAGAAATATTTTCAAATAAAGGTGATCGGGTGATTGAATATTCTTTCATAATATTATGATTACAAAAAAATTAGTCATAGATTGAAATTCAAAAGTTTTCAAAAACTTAATTTATGAATCATGCTCTAATACCACTTAAAAGTTTGTTAGGGTTGTTAAACACTTATGAACTAGTCTTGAGGCTAACAAAGATTAAATCAATAATAAAAAGATTAACTAGAGATTTCACCCAAGCAGTTAATCATAGTAAAGAAATAAAGTGCAAAAGATAATCAGAAAGAACACACTAGATTTATAATGGTTTGGTCCAATCAGACCTACGTCCACTCCTCGGAGGCACCCTCCAAGTATTATAATAAACCTTTCCCCATAGATAGACGAACAAGACCTTAAAAAATCACTTTCACCTTCTTCGAGGTGACGGATTTGCCAGGTTCTTTGACACCAAAGAGATCTTCTTTTTATCAAAACTTCCCTCGAGATGAACCTTGAATTCGATGGTACTAAGGTACATGCTTGCTAGAGCAACCATGTGAAACCCCCTCCGCACTCCCTTGAAACCCCCTCCAAGGATCTTCTCCCTCTCAAACTCTACCCTTTCATCTCTCCCTTTCAAGTTCTCTCTTCAAGTTTTCTTCAGTAGAACAAAGACACAATGGCTGCTAAAGACACTTACCAAGTGCCTTGACAAAGCTTAAATAGAGGGCTTTGAAAAACCCTAAAAATCACTTCTGGTAGCAAAGATCATACAGGATGATCACAGGATCGTCCCGTATAATGTACATAAATAGAGGGCTTTAGAAAATACTAAAACTCAATTTCAATGCCAAATATCATCTTAGATGATCTCAGAATCTTCTGATATGATGTGTAAAATTTGACCTAATATTCCTGAATGATATCAGGATAGTCATGGACGATCAATTCAAATTTGTACATATCATGCAGGACGATATTATAGATTGTCCTAGATAATTAGAAGAAAAATTATGAAATTTCATCTTTGATGATTTAGGAAAATGAAATATATTGGCAAATATCATCCAATATGATATATAGATTGTCTAGGATGATATGATTTAACAATTTAGTTATAATTAGTCCCCTAATCACTTAATTAATTTAGAAATGATTGGTATTGATTATCCAATATGATCTAAATTATCCTGAATGATGAGAACAAAATTTGAATCTTAAATCCTTGCCTAAATTATCATTAACGATTATTTTCTAAGATCATAATGAATCATCCTGGACGATCGAAATCATCCAGCACGATCGGTTTAATGAGCTGACCGTCCTGGATGATATAAATCATCCAGTATGATTACATAAAAACTTGAACTTCTAGTTTTGACTCAATCTCACTCCCCTTGAGTGTGTGTGTGTATGGTCACCAAGTAAGCATTCACCCTTATAGGACTTGACTCAAGAAATCAAAAATACATCAATGAATATTACAATAATTATTATAACATATCATATTCTATCTAACCTTGAGCCTTGAATCTTTATTGGATGTGCATGGTATTCCTGAAAAAATTAGTACACACCCAAATAAAAAATATTGCAAATTAAAGTAGACAACAGGATGTGAGCCATAATATTTGTTATCATTAAAAACATAAACTCATAAGCTCGAGTTGCAATAATATGGAATGTAGTGCTTTCAAATCAAGGTGGTTGCTTAGTATATGCATCATCCTTTATCACTTGTTTTCAAAATGTGTTTTTAACATTCATTTGATATAATTTAAACCCTTTAAAATATGCAAATGCTAATTATAATTTTATAACTCACTACAGGAAAAATGGAAAAAAACCGGCGGTTTTCACCGGCGGTTTATATACCGTCGGTATTACCGACGGCTACGCCGGCGGTTAAGCCGTCGAACTCTAACGACGGTCAAATCGGCGGCTTAGCTACGATACACCGTCGGTATTACCGACGGTCTATAAACCGCCGCTAAACCGCTGGATATCAACATGAACCGGCGGCTTTCCGGCGGTCCAAACCGCCGGTGATAAGTGATTTTGGTCCGGCGGTCTAGACCGCCAGAAAACCGCCGGTAAAAGCCCTAATACGAGCCTCCTCGCCCCGCTCATTTCATTTTCACTCTTTCCTTCTCTCTCTCGGTCGCTCGCCCTATCGTCTCCTCCGCTCGTCCGATCAGCCCCCGACAAAGGAACTCCGACCGCCGACCCCATTCCGACCGCCGCTGACCCCATTCCGACCGCCGCCGACCCCATTCCGACCGCCGCCGACCCCATTCCGCCTCGTCGCCTCTCCATTCGCACAAACCGAGAGCCACCAACCCTCATTCGTTTGCAAGGTGAACTCCCCAGGAAAAATGGCCTAACCGCCGGAAGACCGACGATTAAAATTCCGGAGGTCACCGGCGGTATTGGCCGCCGGAAAATCGCCGCACAAAATTAACCGCCGGTAAAAAGCCGTCGGAAATGGTTTCCTACGCCGTTTTTACCGGCGGTTAACAAACCGCCGTTAGACCGCCGGTAACGTTAAAAACCGCCGGTAAATCTACACTAACCGCCGGAAAAAACCGCCGGTTTTCAGCGTTTTTCCTGTAGTGACTTATAATCATATAACTACAGAAAATATTTGCTCTAAGTCTATTTCTTTTATATGATTATATCCTTTTGCCTCCAGGCTTTTCTTATTTCTTACTACTAATTCATAGTCATTTACTTTATTCCTAAATACCCATTTATTGCTAATTAAACTCTAATTAAGAAGTCTAGTTACTAACTTTCACACACTATCTCTAACAAATGATTTAGTTATTCTTGCATAGTAATAATAAAAAAATCATCAGCTAAGGCTTCCCCATCATGTAGATAAAGGCAATAGATTAATCTCATGCTTAAGGTTGTGTAGGATCCTAATTTCCATAGAGGGATCTCTATTAATCAATTCTTTAGGATTAGTCGATGCATATATACCAGCTTAAATCTTTAGATAACAACTCATAATGATTTGGTTGTCTTCTAAGCTCAAGTTTTTAACATTAGGTATAATATCTTTCTCTCTTTCTACTTCTCTAGGAAGGACAACACTTTCAAAATCATAAATGTATCATGTGTTGATTCTTTAATTATAATTGTTCTTTTATTAAATATTATTTAAGATTTTCCTGTATAGGAGTAACCCAAAAATATAGCTCATCTGATTTTGCATCAATTTTTTTCAAACTTGTTTTTTCTATTATTGAACATGAAATTGTTACACACAAGGACAAGTAGATGTGATAAGTTCCATGTTCTTCCTTTTAATAACTTAAAATAGGTTTTGTTTAGCTTAGGTCTTATATTTATCAAGTCAGTGCATAATATTTGTATTCATTTATTTAGCCTAAAAATACTTAGCCAATTTTGTATTCATTTAGCATAGCTCCAATAGCTTTAACTAGGCTTATATTATTTCTTTTTATTATCTCATTTTTTGTAGTATCATAGGAGTTAAAAAGTTGCGCTCTATTCTTATCACCAAAAAATAATATTTCAATTTTTTTCAATATCTCCATCACGATCATTGTGGATAGTGGATATGGTGAAACCAATCTTCCTTTAAATTCATATAACAAATAGTTTAAACTAAAGAAGAAGAAGAAGAAGAAGAAGAAGAAGAAGAGAAGAAGAACACTTTTGTGATTAGAATATAACTTAGAAGAACCTAGCGTGTCTTATTCTATCATAAACCCATAGAACTTTCCACCAAAACCTGTGGAACTAATGGATCCAAACAATCCATATGCAATATCACTAGTGTCTAGATATCACTATTTCCTTAATTAAGTGAAATGATGTAATGATTGCATGTATAATAATTGGACTTCTTGTAATGACCTGATTTAGTTCTGGGATGACTTACATATTTATTTAGTATTTTCTAAATTCCAATAAATTATTATAGCAATTTTTATGTCTAATTTATTTGCCAAATAATCCATGATCTTATTTGGGAGAAAATTTTGATAAGTGGAAAGAATCGTTTAGGAGTGTTGTGGCACTTATCTCTCTTTTTTGGGTAAGAAGTAGTCCCTTAGGGGCTCAACAGCACTAATTTTTTTTTTAAAAAAAAAAAAAATTGATAAGTGATAAGCGTCTTTTTGGAGCATTGTGGTGCTATCATATTAGGCATTGTGACACTAGTTTTTTTATTTTCTAAAATAGCAGTCATCCCTTAGGGGCGCTGCAGTGCAAAGGAAAATATTTTTTTTATAAATTTCCAAATCCAATATTACATGCCATTTTGCCTCATTTCCAAAATAAGTGACAGTGGCTCGAGAGAGAAATAGAGAGGGAAAAAGAGATCATAGAGATGAGAGAGTTGATTTTGAGAGTGTTCCGGCCTTTTTACTTGTGGACGAGTTAGGAAAGTTGTATTACAAAGCATTTATGTAAGAAAATAATGTGTAATCACATATTATTAATAAATCATTGGAAGACACATAAGGGCTTTATTAATTGAATTATACTATGCATAGGAAGGACAAGGGCCTGATACTAAACATAAAAATGCTTAAGATGTATAAAACCCTGATATTATACATGTGAAGTATTTGGGACTAATGCTGCATATGTGAAATCCTTGGGAGATGTAAAAGCCCGGGAAATTTTATGTGACATGTTTTATTGATGTGCGGCATTATATTGATGTGATATATTTTATTTTCGTTATATTTGTTTTGAAACCTGACATTCCTCTTTATTTTTAAATCTCTTTGTTCACATTGGGCTTGATATAGTAAAATAATTGATATGCTTAAATATTATATTCGTACTATTATTGCTATGAACCTGATTATAAAAATTCTATAATTATAATATGTTTTACTATTTTCCATCAGGATTATAGAATAACTTCTTTAATTACTATCTTCTGGTATGTTAAAAATTTACCTATATGTTGGATAATCTACTGAGTAGTTAATGCTCGTTCTTTTTTTATCTATGTGTGTAAATTTGAGGAAAGGAAAAGGTAAATGAATGAGGTTAGTAGATATAGAGTTAGCAGGTTCTAGTTCATATGTATGCCTTTTGTTAGTTATTGTTTTTGCAATCAAGAGAATATTATATGATGAAGAATAGAGTGATGTATCATGATTGTAATAAATGGATATTTTTAATTTTTCCATAATATGGACTAAATTAAAAAGATGCTGATGATTTTAATTACCATATTTTGATGATGTTAGTGACTCTATACTATTATATATATATATATATATATATATATATATATATATATATATATATATATATATATATATATATATATATATATATATATATATATATATATATATATATATATATATATATATATATAATGAATTTCTTTGAATTAGATCTTTGGTATCTATCATTCATTTCGACGCGACTTAAACTATCCAACATAAGGGTTGTGTCATATTGGATCGTGATAAATAATGAACTGATGTATTTTCATAGTTGAGACATCTCCTACATCATGGCTAAGACTGATCTATTATGATATTCCGACAACAACCTTTCTTTGATCTACTCATGCTATCTAAATCAAACATACAAATATTATATATGTGTAAACCTTCTAAATAACTTTACCATTCAGGGCAAACTAGCATATATTAGAATGAAATTTAATATCAAAATATTTAACACGACCTATGAGTTTTCCTTATTGATAATGCCTAATCCAGTTGACTTCCAGGTGGTATTACAGCCAAAGGTCTCATTTCCACCATTTATGAAATCAAGTGCAATGAACTTGCTTTTGCCTTCAGTCATGTGACATGATTACCAGTTGTATAGGTGCTTCATGCTTTTACTTATCTTATTGTGAAGGCACACTTATAAAATATATTAAAATATGAACTTAAGAACCCAAATTATCATGGGTCCCTTAATGTTATATGTTGTATTACATACTATGGTGAATCTTAGTGGCCTTCAATCAATATTTATAATGAGTATTTTGTAGGAATCTATGTGTACAGATTCATGCAATATGTTGTATTATGCCACGTGAATAATAAGTGACTTGAGGAAATGAAAGAAATAGCCTTTCTGATGTAAATCTCTTCGTAATAGAAGAGAATGATATATGTGGAGCCATTTTAGGTGATGTATGGGAATATGTAGAAGTAGGTGAAAGATTTTTCTTTTTAATTTTTAAGAAGATTCTAAATTGTCTATTCATGAGCTGAATGCTCTCATCGTCAACACATATAAATAACTACTATCAAACTCATTTATTTTTAGTGATATTACCTTCTTCTTTTGTTCACATGCTTATGCTTGTCTCTAGCTAATTTTTTCTTAGTAAGGAGCCAAGAAAATAATCAATATAATTAGAAGATAAATATTTTGAGTAAAAAAGAGACATCATCATGGCATCGCAATATTCAAGTAAAAACTTTAATGCTTTATTTATTTCTTCAACATTAAAAAAATTTATTCTTAGGGCATGTAGAGAAATAATTATTCATGTAAGTCTATTATACATATTAGAAATACTCTTATTCTATTGCATATGAAAAAAAAAATCATAATCATGTAATCAAATATTCATGCGAGATTATTTTACTTTTTGTTTGCCCTCATAGATAATGCATATTATATCCCATATTTTTTACCCATTATATCAGTGAAGAGACTTATATACTCTTCAAAATTTAATTCATAAAAGAAATAATTCAAATATTTTAAATTTAATTATGAGTATTCCCTTTCATCAATATTCCATTCATTTAATGGAATTTGAACCTTTTTTCCATTTTAAATTTGATGACGTGGTGCATGTAACACCCACCATGATGGAATTCAATTAATTGACTTACTCTGAGTTTGGTTCTTTATTTTAAGTCAAATAGTGATAAATTGATCTTAGATGAGTCTATAATTGTAACTATGACAAAGAAAACTCAAGTCACTCAATACAAAAAGGAGAATGTCATGATAATGGGGACACTAGCACTGCAACATGAGCTCTTTATTTGAAAGCTGGATTTTCAAGGAGGCACTGCAACACTAGGAAGCACTATCACAGTGCCAAGCTCTCTATTTATGAGATGTTGGGAAATGGTGTAGGGGATGCAAGCGTTACAGTGCTAAATCAAAATGAGTATTTTTAAAATAATAAATATCTAGCTAAACCACCCTTACTGGAGAAGAAAAAGAAAAGAGGAAGATAAATAGGAGAGATAAAGAAATGGAAAAGGTTTCATGCTTGGAACTTAAAATTTATTAGTTTAGCTTATAAAGGAAATTATCAAGCTCAAGGTAGACAACCTGTGCACTATTTTTTATTTCAGTTCCAGTATTCTTATAAAAAGATAAGCTTAAAATATATTTTTCATGGGTTTAAGGAAAGTTTCATCGTGTAACTTTTGGTATAATGCTCTATACTCTATTTTGAACAAGTTAACTATAAGAATGCAAATTTCCACTGATTAGTTTACACTATATAAAAATTTTAAAAACATGGATAAATGTTTCACTTCTAAACCTCTATGAAGTCAATAAAATTTGTTAAGAGATATTGTAGCTCATTATATAGTGTGGGCAGTAAAACTAGATTCGATTTTGCAGTTTATTTGTCAATAACATATTTAATAGGAGAATCTCATAGTAAAATGTATGGTGTGAGGGGATATGAGCTAGATCACCATTTATAGTTATTTTTGAGATTGAAGCCTCATCGTTATCAATGAGATATTAAACATTATATTGTAGAAGACTGATTGATGATGCTGGAGAAATCATTTAATAGCATGTAGTGCCCTAAGTGCAAAAAATTATCATTTATGATGGTTCTCTTGGATGGAGAAGTTGAGCACTGGTGGGTAGGCCAGTAGTAGGAAAAGTTTTAGGGTAAAGCAAATGTTGAGATTTCTTGGGGATACCTTATGGAGATATTTAAATATTGGTTTATACTGCCGTCTGCGAAGCAATAGATGCAAGAATTATTCATGAGGCTGGTTCAGGGTAGCAAGTCTGTAATAGTATGAAGTAGAATTCACAGCCTTGGCTAGGTATACTTCTTAGTTGGTTAATCCTCCAAAAGAGAAATATTACCATTTTCTAAGAGGTTTGAGAGTTAGTCTAAGATATCCATTGGTACCATTTCATATTCAGGATTTTTGAGATTGGGGAGTAAGATAAATTAGTAGAGAATGATCTAACGATCACTCATTAGAGGTGGAACATTGGTAGGAAAAGATTTGAAGGGGAGCCATCTAGGAAGAGTCAACAAAAATATGTCTAATTTTGGTGATGTTGAATCTAGGAAGGAATGGTCAGGAACCTCTATTAGACATATGGATCTATATCGATTAGTAATGTCTTGATATGTAGATATTATAGTAGGAGGCATTTTAGTAGGTGATGTCTTTACACATGTCAGTGATTTTACTATGGAAAATCTAGTCACAAGGTGGTTCAATGCCCAAAAAAGCACCAAATGGTAGATGTAAAGCTAGAGGGAGTTAGAAGCCACCATAAATAGTAGCTCCGTCTAGAGCCATTGATGAGGTATTGTTTAACCAAAGTAGGACTAGATTCAATAGAATGTCATCAAGGATACTAAGGAAGTCTATGGAAATTGATAGTGCTCCTCAAGTATAACCCCAGGTTTATAGCCTAACTCAGTAAGAGGAAAAAGAGGCTCCATATGTGGTGACAGATATGACATATATTTCTGAGAAACCTTATCATATTCTTCTTTATTCTAGTGCTAGTCATTCCTTCATGTTTGAGCATATTTTGGATGAGTTTAATCCTTATTTTGTTATCTTCCTGACTTGTCCATTATGCTATCGATTGGCGATTTGATGCTTGCTAGTAAAGTTTGTACACGTGAGATTGAAATTTCTAATAAAAAGTTAGCATCACAACTAATTGTATTAAGGGATTTTGATATTATAGTTGTAATTGACTGGTTGAGTAAATAATAAGCTCAAATTGATTATAATAAGAAGTGGGTTGATTTATATGTGAACGGAGAGCCACTATACTTTCAAGATTCCATAAGTGTTTTATTTTCACTATTTTTTATATTGTAAGTGCATAAGGCTTGGGGAAAGAGGTATTCTATATTATTGGCCTATTTAAGAGATTTGAACAAGTCTATTGAGGGTATTAAAAATATTCATGTGATAAAGAAATTTTTAGATGTTTTTCTTAAAGAGATGTATGGTTTGGTTCCAGAAAGAGAGGTAGAGTTACGTATTGATGGTGTGTGTTACAACTTAGATTTAAAGATTACATTTTTTTTATATAATGTGATTATGATATCAAAATATTATTATTATGATTACTGTTTCTCTTAACATATAATAGATATATGTTCTTTGTGTTGTTTGTGTGTACTAACATTTTAAAGAAATCATACTTCATACTGCCGAAGACTTCAAGATATATTAGATTATGGTTTCATAAAATAGAGTCTATAATTTTTCTACTTTCCTTGAGTCTGAGAGAGTGTGATTTTAATTGAGTAAGTATGCATACACACACACACACACTAGAGGAGTGAGTCAAAACTTTAATTTTTAAACTAATCATACTGGATAATTTGTCATGGTAGTTCCTCCAAAATGACGTTAATCAAATCATGCCAAGGATTGTTTTGTTCTGTTCGTAATGTATGATAATATTTCATATAGACGAATCACAGAGTATTAAATGAGGATATACTAGTTCATCCCAAATGAATGCATCAATTTTTGAAATGTTCGTACTGTACGATGTTGAGTTTGTTACAGACGACTCATAGAGTATGAAATGGATGAGTATCAGTTTGTCCAAAATGATCTCATAAATTTTTGATATAATCGTACTGTATGAAGCTTGGTTCAAATTAATAGATGACTTATAGAGTATAAAATAGGGTCGTCCATATTTGTACCAAATAAAGCATGATTTGTTTAAATAGTTCATACTATATGAAGTGGGATTCATACAAATGGTTCACAGTGTACGAAATATGTTCGTACATAATCATATCAGATGAACTTATTCAATTTTGATTTTTTGTATAGTACGATGTCAGTTTGTATAGATGACTGACAGAGTATAAAACCAAGTTCATACATGATCATATATGGAATTTTGAACTATTTATATAGATGAAGTGTGATTTTACAGTATAATCTGAGTATGTTTAAGTTATAATTTTTAATTTTCTAGACTGTTTTTCTTATCTTTCATATATAAGTGTCCTAAAAATTGACACTTCCATGATCTGGTTGTGAATTGCTTTCAAGAGTGGAAAAGGAGAGTGTTTGGAAGAGTGTTTTAGTAGTTAAGATTAAGAGATCTTTTGAGAGAAATTTGTGAGGGGATTCACAAGGTTGCCCAAATGTAAGGATCTCTTATTTGTTCTTCAAGTTTCTCCCTACTTCATTGAAGGCTTTTGAGATAAGATTTTCATAGAAGAACACGGTATATGTCATCACCAGGAGGGTGAGAAAGGATGTTGGCACACTAACATCACCAGGAGGGTGAGTAAGGATGTTGGTACTCTATCATCACTAGGAGGTTGAGAAGGGATGTTGGTACTCTACAATCACTATGAGGGTGAGAAAGGATGTCCTACTCTACCGCATCAGTTGGTGGAAGAGAGATTTTGTAAGGGTTTCTCCACCTTATTGTGGGAGCAAAAAGCGAGTCACTTTTGATTTAGTGTAATAACTGAAGAAGGAGTCTTTAGGGAGTGGACGTAGGTCTAGTTCGACTGAACCACTATAAAATTTGGTGTTTTTGTATTCTTTTACTTTTTACTTCTTTTTTATTTTCTACACTTTAGATTATTATGGTTGAAAAATATTTTGTGAAAAATTTATCATTGTGTTAAATATCTTAAATTAGTTTTATAAAATCTAAGATAATTTTTAAATTATCAATTCACCCTCTTCTTGGATAGCCTTAGGACAATTGTATTAGGTCTAACAATCTACTCAAACTTTCAAGTGGTATTAGAGCATATTTCAAAAATTAAGGTTTAGACAACTTTTTGAAAATCAACCATGGCTACTTTTGGAAATTGCAACACTCTTTAAGGATATTCGATCACTTGACAACTGTTATTTAATAACATTCCTTTCAACTTTTAGAAAACTCGTATGTCTACTTTTCTATAATCACTTGAATATCACATATAGATTTTAGTACATGAAGGTTACACTAGACCCACTAAACTTGTTGATGACATTAGAACTAAAATACTATTTAGTAATTAGGTAGTAGAGGAAAAAGAATTAGCTTAATTAAATATAAAATATTTAAACAATTTTTTGGTGCCCTGAAATCTGAGGATTATTTGTGTGTTTCAACCTATAAAACTAGAAATGAAATTTGAGATAGACTTTGCATAACATATAAAGGAACTCAAAAAAAATATATATAAAGGAACTCATGAGGTGAAACAATCCAGATTGAACATTTCTATTATACGACTATGAACTTTTTTGCATGAAATTAAATGAATCAATCAGTGACATGTATACTCATTTTATATAGATGGTCACCTCATTACATGTTTTAGGTAGGAAACTAACAAATTTTTAAAAAGTTAATAAAATATTACATTGTTTATTTACTACTTATGATGCAAAGATAATTGTCATAACTGAGTCAAAAGACCTAACTATTTATTACATTGATAATCTGCTTAGATTAATAATGCTTATGAGTAAGAAGTGGCATAAAGACAGATTGATGCAGGTGACAAGTGCAAGGAGAAAAATATCACGTTGAAAGTGGATGACTCAAAAAGTGATAGTTACAGCCTGAGAATGAAGATGATATTATACTCATGATGAAGCAATTCAAAAGTTTCCTAAGAAGAAAGTAACGAAGACGTTAGTAGTGGAATAAGGGTAAGTTCCATTAGAATACAAAAGTTTCTAATGACATAATTTGTTATGAATACATGAAACCTTGACATATTAAATCTGATTGCTTGAATCAAAGCTAATCCTAACAAGGAGAAAGTTAAGGAGAAAATAAATATTAGGAAAGGCAATAAAAGACTGTAGAGAGCTTTATAGGTTGACTCAGCTTCAGACTCCTCAGGAATAGAAGCAGAAGAGGATGTCATAAACTTGATCAGTCAGATTAAGAGGAGATATGTGATTTATCCTATGAAGATTTATTGGAAGTTCCTGAGAAAATATATATTGCATATAGGAAACTCAAGAAACTACATGCTAAATTGAATATAAAATTTTTAATTATATAAAAAGAGCATGAAATCCTTAGAAAAGATCACACGTCAATAGATAGCAATCACATGACATTAGTGGATGAATTTGATGATTTGAATAAAAATATGATTTATTGAAAACATCTTATACCAATCTTAAAAATGAATGTAAGGTGTTTATAGATGAATAAAATGAAAGAGAACGGGAGTTAAAATTTGACAATGCTATTCTAGAAAGTGCACTCATATCTAAAAGAAAAACTAAAAGGTTATAAAGAAAACATGACACCCCCTATACTTGAATAATTTTCCAAACCTGATCAAAAGCATAAAACTTCAAAATTTTGGAAAAGATAGTATAACTCACATAGTTTAGTAAAACCTTTTTTTAGTGTTAAATATTTTTCATGTGGAATGATTAGCCATACTCTCACACTTGTATAATTTATAATAAAACACATATAGTGTGGAAACCCAAGATGCATAAAATATAACATATTAAACATGCGTATATATTATCATTGCCAACAGGTGAACCCAAATTCATTTGGGTTCCCAAGTCTAACATTTGATAATTTTATCAAAACACTCTCAGACAAGTCCTCGTGAGAGTATTCGGTACATAGACAATGGATGTTCGAAGTACATGACTGGAGATACAACTCAATCTATATCGCTGGAAGTCATGAGTGGAGGCAAAGTGATAGTAGGAAATAATACCACTAGGAAAGTGGTAGATACATGTATGATTGATAACAAAAATAGTTTTTTTATTGAGAAAGTATTATTGGTTGAAGGTTTAAAATATAACTTATTAAGTATTAGTCAGCTTTGTGATAAGGGTTATAATGTTAAATATTTTCTTACAAGCTACATTATAATATAAAATGGAATTAATGTGTTACATGGAAATATGGTAAATAACTTATACATGCTTGATTTAAACTTTATTAAATCTTCTAATATTTTTTGTCTCAAAATAATCACTGATGAATTATGGTTATGGCATAGAAGACTTTATCACGCAAGAATGAAAAATCTTAGGAAGATTATCCAAAAAGAGTTGATTAGAGGGATACCCAAATTAGACTTCACTAAGGATCACCTATGTGATGCATGTCAATTAGGAAAATAGGTAAAATCCTTCTTTCATTCAATAAAAGATTTTAAAACTAGCAAACCACTAGAAGTCATATACATGAATCTTTTTGGACTGGTTAACACTATAAGTCCATGAGGTAAACTTTTTGGATATGTAATCATTAATGGTTTTTTAAGATTCACTTAATTCAAATTTTAATTTCATAAGAGTGAATCATTTTATGAATTTAAAATGATGTATTAAATAATTGTGAAGTGAGGTATTAAATAATTGTTAAATTTATTAAAATTTGAAAAATAGCTAAAGTCACTTCTGACATAATATAAGAGCAAGTAAAAAAAAAATTCAAACAAGTTTAAAAATTGAATAAATTGTAAAAATTTTAATTTTTCTTATTAAATTTATTAAAGTTTTAATTTTTCTTATTAAACCAAGGCTGTGAAAACCTGACTGGACAACGAACCAAAAGAAGGAGAGGTTCACGGTTCGACCGGTTCAACCGGTCTAACCGGGGTCGAATCAGACGACGTAATAAATAATAAATATTATTAAAATTTAATAGAATTAACATAATAATAATGTTATCATTCAAAATTTGAGGCAAAAAATTAAATTAAAAAAAAAACTATGAAACATAAATTTTATATAATTAAGTAAAATAATTATATTAAAATCTCACATAAAAGAAAAAAATTCTAAATCTCATATTTATAAGAATTTACACTCATAAAAATATGATAATTTTAAATTTAAATATTTTTTTGAATTTTAAATTTAAATTTTAATGTAAATTAAATTTATATATAACCATATAATTTAATATAAATACATATTTAATATAAATTTAATTATAACATAAGTTTATAAATTTAATATAAATTATTCTTATTTTATATTATATGATTAAATATATTTTACATGTTTATGATGTATACTAAATTTCTTTTATAAATTTATATCTTAAATAATTAATAAATAATTAAATACATAAAATTATTAATGATAAATTATTTTATAGTGTATAAATAAATAAATTTTTTTTATTAACTAATAAATAAGTTTTATTTAAATAAAAAATAATTAATTAAAAAATCTGTTTAAAAATAGTTTTTATATGCATTATATATGTTTTGAGTTCATTTACATCTCAACTCTTTTCTTTAGTCCCACACCACTTGAGAAGACTTTCTTGTTAGTGATTACATAGCATTTTGAGTTCTCTTGTGTTAAGAGCTCACATGGTACCACCACTCCATGTGAAATTCTTCATGCTGATTTGGAGATAAATGTTTTATAATAAAAGATATATTATTATTAATTAAAATTTTTAAATATATGTTAAATTATTTATTTAAAAAATATTTAAAATTTTTTAAACCCTAAAAACTAATAATAGTGTGTTTAATTTAATTTTAGAGTTTTAATATTAATATTTATATTGATAATAATTAAGTTTAATATTTATTTAATATTATATAATTTATTTAATTAATATTAATAAAAAAACTTGAACCTGCAGGTTTTAAAAAACCGGGACTGGTTCACCGGTTGAACCGGCGGTTCTACCCAAAACCGGCCGGTTCAATGTGAAGGCGGTTTTCAGATTGGACCGGACCGGCCCTTAACTTGGTTCACGGTTAAACCGGTCGGACCGGCCAGTCCGGTCTGATTTTTAAAGCACTGTATTAAACCATATTACAATTTCAAGAAGATTTTAATTTTCATATCTTCCACATTATAAACATCATAATGGCATTAATAATAATTACTTCCATAGAGTTAAAAAATAATGCATGAAAAATAAAATGTAAGAAAAAGAAAATACAAATCAATTTATACAAAAGAAAAACCTATGTCCATTCCCCAAATCCTTTACTCAAAGTTTACATTGTCTCTATCATTTTTCTCTCAATAAGGAAGAGAAGCCTCTCTTCTTTGCATGTTTTGGAGAAACATTTATGCCAATTTTCTCATTAAAAAGTAGAACCCTAGCCCCATTAGCTAGATCCACAAAACTAACTACCTTTACAAGATCACCACGATCTTTATAAGCAAAACTCTAGAAATCTCTTGACCCAAAACTTTGGACGCTCAAATTGAAGATTTGAAAGGTCATGATTTGATAACAATTAACGGTAAGCTTTGGACTCACAATTTTTAATACATTCTTTAATACTCTGCCCTTAATTAGGTAAACTACATTCGTAATCATATGCGATATGTATTGTACAATACAATTAATTTTATATTGAATTTATCAAATTAAGGAAAAAAAAGTTATATAAAGGTTATTTAATTTGACTATAATTGATCGTACTATCCAATTCGTACCACGGAGAATTATTATTTTTTGGAATATTATATTTAAATTTTATATTAATTAATATGACTTAATTTTTAAAAGTATAATGCATATGAACAATATGATTTTTCATTAATCAAGTTATTTTAATTAACTATTTTTTCTAAACAAAATATAAACTTGATAGGGCATCACAAAATTAGCTTGATCGAGCACGAATCTCGAGGCAAAAGCTTGTTGGAAACTTCAAAAATTAATTTCGGGAGCATCCGAACTTCAATTTCAGCGAGCTTATAGTCAAACTGAGCGTCTCGGAAATACGAACCTAACGACACCAAGATCAACCCAATCCGAGCCCAAATGAGTCAGAATCAAGGACCCGAAGCACTGTTGGAAGGTTCAAACAGCAATTTGAGTTACAAACGGTCTCCAATTTTAACGAGCTTCTACTCGAATCGAGCGGCTCGACGAGACGAATCCAACGAGCTCAAGATCGCTAAATTACGACATCATTAAGACCTCCAAATATCCAACGAACGGTGCACGATCGAAGGGTTCAATATCGGCCGTCCATTCAAACCACTCCCTATTCGCCCATGATCTCACATCTATTTACGAGCTATGCCACTCCAGAAAAACTATAAATAGAGCCATCATTCTACACAAAGGGGACTCAAGTGAAGAGAGAGAAGAAGAAGAGAAGAAGGAGGAGAAGGAAGAAGTTCCTCCTCGACCACCGCTGGAGCTCTTCCTGCCGCCTAAAGACGTCGGAACTCTGCCGGATTTTCGGAAAACGTCGGGAATTTGCAAAACTTTGTAACTTTGTGAGAAGTTGATTGTAAATTGATCGTCTTGATTTGTAATACGGATCAATCTTTGTACTTCAAACAAATACTAGTGGAACTTTGCAACTGGGCGTGGCCCCGTGGTTTTTTCCCTCTTTCGGGTTTTCCACGTAAAAGCCTTGGTGTACATTTCTCTTTTCTGTTTGTATGCTGAATATTCGTATAATGCTCGGACGCAAATTTACAAACTCTACCGCCACGTATATTCTAGCACGCAACAGTTTGGCGCCGTCTCTAGGAAACACTATTCCACAACTTTAAGTATTGCTACAATGGTCAACAAGCGTAGCAGTCACATCATTGGAGCTTCCCACTCCAACTCCCACCAATCCAAAAATCTGTCTACAAATCATAGACGCCTGATGTCTTCCTCTTTTCATCCTAGGGGGCAGAATCCTGCCGGAGAAGGGACCTCGGGACCTTCTTTAGAAGAAAGAATCTGGAAGATGGAAGAATCTCGGAACGAGATCCTTTAACTCCTGTGAGATGATCGACAGCCGACATTGGAGGAGGTCCTTCTCCCTCGGGATCCACCAAGGGTTGAAGATGTTCAATTCGAGCATCTTCAAGAGGAGATTCATCTTCCTCCACCTAGGAGACATCCTCAATCACGACGGGATGATGAACTTGCCGATACATCGAGTTCAACACATCCTTCCCCCTTGACTCGACAGCCTCGCATTCTTTCGGATCTCCCAGAAGTCTCTGCCCAACCATACATTGCGGAACTCCCTCACAATGTCTTGCATCGTGAATTGCGAAGATTGGTATGGGAAGAGTTCCCCCGAGGAGATGTGAGGCATGCTCTCCAACAGAGGAACTTCCATGAGTCATCACCTCTAACTGAAGCCATTCTTCAGCATCCCATTCCGATTGGATTCAAAGTGCCAAACGTTGAGTCCTACGACGGGACGACCGACTCGTATGAGCATATCGACTACTATATAACCATTATGCATATTCAACGAGCATCAAACGCACTCTTTTGCCAGGTTTTTCCTGCCACCTTAAGGGACAGGCTCGAACGTGGTTCTATTCTTTTCCATCCAGAACGATCCCTTCATTCATCGAATTAGCCAAACTATTTGTTGAGCAGTTTGTGGCTAATCGAAGAATTTCTAAGGATTCTTCGCACCTCTCCGGGATCCGCTAAAATGAGGGAGAATCGTTGAAGGAGTATTTTCAACAGTTTTCCACCAAGGCTCGACAGATTCCAGGAGTAGACCCTAAATTACTCAGAGGGGTCTTCCTTGGAGGCATTCGTCATGGCCCCTTCTATTCGGCCCTTATGCGAGACACCGTCCATTCATATGCCGACTTGATCCATCGCATGGAGGTGCAAATCTCTGCAAATGAGGCTATAAATGCTCATAGGAAGCAGTTTGAGCAAATCAATGAGAAGCGCAAAGGTGTACCTGGGATGGACGATTCTTTCTCATAGTAGAAAAAACAAGGAAAAAATAATCTACCTCATAGGTCTCCATCACCGCGATGGGAACGTCGACAAGAGAAGGAGTATACACGACTTAACATATCTTGAGCAAATATGTTGATGACTGTTCGAGATCAAGATACATTGAAATGGCCAAATCCTTTGAAATCGAACACAGGAAATGCAGATGAGTACTGTCACTTTCATCGAAGTCGTGGTCACACCACCGAAGTCTGTAAGCAACTCAAGGATGAGATTGAAAGACTTATCCGTCAGGGCTACCTTCGGCAATTTATTCGGGATCCACCTACCCGAGAGGAAGCTCGTCCCGCTGGGGGGCAAAATCAATAGCAAAGGCAACCATTGAATAATATTCAAATGGTTGAAGAGATTAAATGATCACGCATTTAGCGTATTTGTTTTAGCAATACTACTTGTCTTGTTGTCTCTTTTATGTTGAGTAGGGTGTCACTTTGATATCTCTAATGTCTTCTTCCAAGTTAAATGTTGTATTATCGCCGTATGTAGATCTTATGTGTTGAGTGCTTTGTAATTTGTATATTCCTAACTCATACTAGGGAACTATTGTACTGTCTTACATAATGCAGTAATATAATGTTCATGTTGTTGTGATATTATTTTCTCTTATGAAAGATAAGAAAAAAAATTTCTCACTCTTTCTCCGTGATTCGAGAAATATACAATCTACATTATATCTCAATCTCCGAATGATCAATCCCAGGGGGATTTGATCCGACCTCATCCACACAGGTTAACGTCATCGAGCAGGGCTCTGACATACAACCTCGGATAGGTCTTACATCCTTGGTGGATTCTCTCGACCTCTTCCATACAGGTTAACGTCGTCGAGCTAAGGCTCCGACATACAACCTCGGAAAGGTCTCACATCCTTCGTGGATTCTCCCGACCTCTTCCACACAGGTTAATGTCATCGAGCAAAGGCTCCGACATACAATCTCAGAAAGGTCTCACATCCTTGGTGGATTCTCCCGAATCTCTTCCACAAAGGTTAACGTCGTCGAGCTAAGGCTCTGACATACAACCTCGGAAAGGTCTCACATCATTGGTAGATTATCTCAACCTCTTCCACACAGGTTAACGTCGTCGAGCAAAGGCTCCGACATACAACCTCGGATAGGTCTCATATCCTTGGTGGATTCTCTTGAGCCCTTTTATAAAGGTCAACATCATCGAATAATATTCTGAGTAAAAAATGTTCTCTCTATAAAGACTCCAAGAATGCAAGTGATTGATAAATCTATCACTCATACAAAGAATCCAGTCAGTCTAAAATTTCAAAACAAATATTTTCGGACTTCTATTTGTCGTTGGACTTCTACTCGTCGACGAACTTCGTCGGTCTTCTACCCGACGTTGAACTTCTACCCGACGTCGATCTTCTCCTTGTCGTCGGACTTCTACTCGTCAGCAGACTCCTACTCGTCATCAGACATCTGCTCGTCAACAAACTTTCGTCTGTCTTCTATCCGACGTCAGACTTCTCCCTATCGTCGGACTTCTGCTCGTCAGCACTCCTTCTCGTCGTCGGACTTCTGCTCGTCGATGAACTTTCATCGGTCTTCTATCCAACGTCGAACTTCTCCCTATCGTCGGACTTCTGCTCTTCAGCAGACTCCTACTCGTCATCGGACTTCTGCTCGTCGATGAAATTTCGTCGGTCTTCTACCTGATGTTGAACTTCTACCCGACGTCAGACTTCTCCCTGTCATCGGACTTCTCCTCATCAGCGGACTCCTACTCATCGTCGAACTTCTGCTCGTCGATGAACTTTCATCGGTCTTCTATTCGACGTAGAACTTCTACCAGACGTCGGACTTCTACCCGACGTTGAACTTCTACCGGACGTCGAACTTCTCTTTGTCGTCAGACTTCTGCTCGTCAGCGGACTCCTACTTGTCGTCAAACTTCTGCTCGTCAGCGGACTTCTACTCGTCGTCGGACTTCTGCTCGTCGACAAACTTTCATCGGTCTTCCATCGGATGTCGGAATTCTCCCTGTCGTCGGACTTCTGTCCGTTAATGGACTTTCGTCGGTCTTCTGCCCGACGACGTATTTCTACTCAACACCGTACTTCAGCAGTTCAACAGATCTCTCGAAGAACTGAGGGGTGGAAGAAATTCCCTAAACTTCTGCACGAGAGGAGGGGCGCTAATTCGAGCAAGAAAAATTTTCCACTCGCAAATAGCGGAAGCCTCAGCCGTCAGAAAGTTGGGAGGAGGAGAAGAAAAATCATGTAACTCCTACACGAGAGGAGGGGCGCTAATTGGAGCAGGGGAAATTTCTCACTTGCAAATAGTGGAAGCCTCAACCGTCAAAAAGACGGGGGGAGGAGAAGAAAATTTATGTAACTCATACACGAGAGGAGGGGCGCTAATTCGAGCATGGGAAATTTTTCACTTGCAAATAGCAGAAGCCTCAACCGTCAGAAAGCCGGGGGGGAAAGAAAAATCCGTAACTCCTGCACGAGAGGAGGGGCACTAATTCGAGCAGGAAAGATTTCCCACTCACAAATAGCTGAAGCCTCAACCGTCAGAAAGCCGGGGGGAGGAGAAGAAAAATCCCGTAACTCCTGCACGAGAGGAGGGGCACTAATTCGAGCAGAGGAAATTTCTCACTCGCAAATAGTGGAAGCCTCAACCATTAGAAAGACGGGGGGAAGAGAAGAAAAATCCCGTAACTTCTGTACGAGAGGAGAGGCGCTAATTCGAGCAGAGAAAATTTCCCACTCGCAAATAAGGGAAGCCTCAACTGTTAGAGAGCCAGAGGGAAAAGAAGAGAAGGTGCAAGTTTTCTAAAGGCCTTGAGAGCCTATTTATAGGTTTTGGAGAGAATGAGGGGGAGTTAATGCAACTTTTGAAATTCTTAAATTTTCTAAATTTTTTTGGAATTTCTTAGAATTTTTTGGACCCAAAAATACCGAAAAAAATACTATTTTCGTGTGTACGGGGCCCACAAAGGCGGTGGGCCGAACCGACCTTTCTCCCTCCTCAAAAACATGCAAATAGCTCATCAATCCGCGTGCACAGCAAATGGATCGTGACCCGCAGCTCACGGATCGCGCGCAACCGCGGATATGAGTGGATCCGCGAAACGCCGCACACGGCAAGCGCCTACGGGCGAGGACGGTTTGCAGTCCCGCGCCAGCAGACAGTGCCAGGGGTCCACGCGGGTGATCCGCGCGAGCGGTTCGAGGTTTCGAGCGGCAGTAGCCCGCGGCCGCTGTTCCGTGCTGCCGGAGGCGGCGGCCGGCTGGCCGTGCTGGTTCGGCCGCCCAACCAGTTTCGGGTCCATTTTTTGCCCCGAAAAGATCAAATTTGATGTTTTTTGGGTCCTCGGACACATTTTTTGACGTTCCGGACTCAATTTTGTAACTTTCGGAGCTCAACGAAGCCTCTGTGATCAAGTTTCGAGAAACACTTAATTTTCGAAACGTAATTTTTGGTGTTTTGGCCAATACAAATTTTTGAAGCATATATATTTCGAACTCCTGGAGCTTCGATGTCCAAAAATTGGGGGGCAACTGATACGACATCACAAAATTTTTCTTGATCGGGCACGAATCTCGAGGCAAAAGCTAGTTGAAAACTTTAAAAATTAATTCCGGAAGCATACGAACTCCGATTCAGCGAGCTTATAGTCAAACTGAGCGTCTCAAAAATATGAACCTAACGACACCAAGATCAACCCAATCCGAGCCCAAATGAGTCAGAATCAAGGACTCGAAGCGTTGTTGGAAGGTTAAAATAGTAATTTGAGTTACCAAACGGTCTTCGATTTTAACGAGCTTATACTCGAATCGAGCAGCTTGACGAGACAAATCCAACGAGCCCAAGATCACCAAATTCCGACATCACTAAGGCCTCCAAATATCCAATGAACGGTGCACGATCGAAGGGTTCAATATCGGCCGTTCATTCAAACCACTCCCTATTCGCCCATGATCTCACACCTATTTACGAGTTATGCCACTAAATAAAAACTATAAATAGCGCCCTCATTCTACGCAAAGGAGACTCAAGTGAAGCGAGAGAAGAAGAAGAGAAAGAGGAGAAGGAAGAAGCTCCTCATCGACCACCGCCGGAGCTCTTCCTGCCGCCTGAAGACGCCGGAACTCTATCGGATTTTTGGGAAATGCCGGGAATTTGCGGAACTTTGTAACTTTGTGAGAAGTTGATTGTAAATTGATCATCTTGATTTGTAGGACGGATTAACCTTTGTACTTCAAACAAATACTAGTGGAACTTTGCAACTAGGCGAGGCCCCGTGGTTTTTTTCCCTCTTTCGGGTTTTTCACGTAAAAACCTTGGTGTGCATTTCTCTTTTCTGTTTGTGTGCTGAATACTCGTACAACGCTCGGACGCGAATTTACAAACTCTATCGCCGTGTATATTCTAGCACGCAACAAAACTTAATTTATTTATTTTGTGTGTGCTTAGTTGTTTCATAAATCATATATCTGGAATATATAAGACGACTAAATAAATTGAAAAAATATAAGAATTTAGCTCTTTGGCATTGTGTTTTCCATGATGGCTTCCACTTTTGCTTAGACTTAGTGCTTAATATTGCTCTAAGGAGTGGAAGTTAATATAATCTTCCAATAGTTCTAATGCAAGCTTCTCCAAGTAACCTCTAACAGATTAAACTTATCTTTTAAGTTGGGTTAAAAAGATAGAGTTTGAAAGTTTTGTCATTGATTTAGAATAAATAAGTGTTCTTTCTATTAAAATATAAGATATCCCTATCAAATAATTAAAGTCTTTCTCAAACTATATTTGCTATTTATATTTGAAGGACATCAGACCATATATGATTATCAAAAAATGAAAAAAAAAAAATTATATATTTGTTCTCTAGTTTTAATTTTTTTTAAAAAATAACTATCCATTTTTGAAAAAAAAATTATTTGAATAATATTTTTATTTTAATTTTATAAATAATTTTTTAAGTTTCTATAATTTTTGAAATTATCATGTAAATTTTTTTACTTGTGTTCAAACCTCTTATTAAGAAATTTAAAATATATAAATCAAATAACTTTTTATTTAAAAAAAAATAATAACTTTAAAATGAAGCACTAATAAATATGATCATGATCTTTTAAAGAATTAAAAACTTGAAAAACAAAATGTACAAAATATAGTGATCCAAATTATATTATGATAGATATGAAAATTAATGAATATATTTTAAAATTTGTGTTATGTACGTATATATTAGCCATCGATCCACGAGTGAATGGTAATTCCGTCATTTATCATCAACACGTTCCTCTCGTATAAAAGATACGCTCTGCAACTTAGGGTTTTTGTTAGTGCCGACGACGAGGGTGGGAGAGAGGCGGCACTGTTTTCTTGTTAAGTGCAAAGAATCACAGCCATGGCGCCCGTTAAGAAAGCGGTATTATTCTAGTCTCATGGACTTAATAAGGCTTAGATTTTACCACCGACAATTATTTGATGTTCGATGATCTATTTTTGCTTAATTTAATGGTGGATCTTCCTTCCGTTTTATTTGATGCAGAAGAAGTCTACGGAGAGCATTAATAATAGGCTTGCCCTGGTGATGAAGAGCGGGAAATATACTCTCGGTTACAAGACCGTTCTCAGATCACTTAGAAATTCCAAGGGTAGCGTATCTCTGCGCCTCGTTGTCTGTTTTCTATGAACTGTTTTGAAAGCATTTCATTCTTTTGCTTAATTGGGGCGTGAAATGGTATCATGTTTGGACGGTGGGAATTTTACAAGAAAATGACAGCAAAATATGAAAATTCAGAGCAATGTTTGTATATATTTATATTTTTCACATAGTGAATTAGGATTTCATTTCATTTCCATTGGTTTCGTTTAACCAAAACAAATCCTTAAGTTTATGTTCTAAGAATCTCAGGAATCATTGCGCGAGTTAAGGATTGATGCTGACTTCTCTCTTGATCTCAACTATATTGCCTTTAGAGTTAAAGGAAATTAATGATTCTTGCCTAAAAGGCTTGATCATTCAGTTCTGGTACAGTGTTTTTTTTAATCTATTTGTTAAATTATAGCTCTTTACCTTTTAGGGGAAAAATGATAGCTGGAAATGAGTAACCAGAGTGTGCTCTGTGCATTGTAGGAATAGTTATTGTGTAGAACTTCTAGATCTGATTCTTATTGCTAAAATGTGCGGCATCTTACTCAGTTCAGTATTTAGGTAAATTTTTATCGAAGTCGCTGTGTTGCCTTCTTAAGGAAGCATGGTTACCCACTAGTGAGAGATTAATGATACCTAAAATGATTATATAAGAATATTATTGGTCTCCTGATGAAATTTGTTGCATGACTAAGTTGTGCATGCTGAGATTTAACCCAAACCTATGCATGACTTCCAAGATTTAGCCTCTTATATATGTTTGGAGTTTAATTTGGATCTTAATTCTAGTGGAGTTATTAATTTCCTTTGAAAAGAAAAAGAAAAGGGCAAGACGTACTGCTTTTAGATAAAGGGATACTTGCTCTTTTTTTTTTCCTTAAGGGTTATGAATGTTATCTCCATTTTATGTGAATTTCTCAAAATTTTAGAAGAATATAGTAGGTTTTGTGCTGTCTCTCTACTTATAACAATGTTTTTTTTTTTCATTAAGGTCTTTGTATAATGTATTATGATACTAGAAAGTTGTTTGGAATCCCAAAAATGAAAGAGCCTCATTAAATATACACTTTAATCCCTTAAGTTTCATCTATTGAATCTTACCATTCTATTGTGAGGATCTTAATTGAAATTTATATGAACACGAAAAAAAAATTGAACTTCTCATTAAAGCTCAAGCGTTTAATTACACAACCATAACTTAGTTTTTAATTAATATGGTTTTAACAAAAATTCCTAATGACAAGTAAACACTATGGCCATCCAATTAAAATTCAAACCAATAATTTATCATAACCATAAAAGTTATTGTTAAAAATAGTTTAAAAATAAATATATTTCTAATATTTTATCAAATAAATATATTTGTATTTCTATTCTTTGACATATTAATTTTTTTTTACCTTGCATTTTAAGCTTTAAATAAATCAAACAAAAACATAAACTATCATACATCTAGGGGTGTCAAATTTTGACCATAGCCAAATTCAACCCGAAAAGTTTGGGGTTGGGATGATCCATTTAACAAACCGGTTGAGTTTGTGTTCCAAATTTCAACCTATTTGAAAAATCTGGCCGGGTTCCGGTTGACCAGCTAACCCAAATTTGAATCAGATTTGACCCATCCCCTCCGAGCTCGACACTCCCACCCGCGGTCCCGCATAGACTTCATCTTCCGCACTGTTGGTGGCAGACCCTACTCGCATTGTGTCGTGAGCTGCGCGTGGCAAACCCACGCGTCTCGCCTGTTGCTCGCACGGTCGCATCACATCCCTCCCGCTTAACCTGCCCACGCGTCCTTGCATCCCTGCCATGTGTCTCTCTCCCGTCCACACGTCCCATCTACTTCCCGCGCATCCCGCCTGCTGCCTAGCTAGCTTGCGACTCGCCCTTGACTCACCCCTGCACCCCGCATCGCGCTCGCCTACTCTACGCTCGCTCGCCCAGGTCATTGTGTCAGGTTGTGTTAACCCAAATTTGGGGCAGTTAGGGTTCGGGTTCAAATTTTTTGACCCGTTTGTGTAATTAGGTAGGGTTTGGGTTGGATCAATTGAGGTTGGATCAGTTTCGGGTTGGACCCGAACCCGACCCGGAAACTCATTTTGACATTCCAACATACATCTATCTAAGTTTCATTAAAGAATATTCTTTGCCAATATCCTTTTAATTATTGTGAATTGGTGATGTACTATAATTATTTTTATGATAGAATATGGCAATTTAATTTGCTATTTATTTGAAGGAGACCTTTTATAATCTGACAAAACTATCTTCACATGACATGTTAGCAGGTCATATTAAGGGCTTCTAAGATCAATATAGTGACTCTTGCTTACATATATGATGCCTTTCATGTGTTTAAGACATATGTTGAACCACATAATTTACTGTTGAATGAAATTCAATTAATTTTTTTTTGTATTACTGGAAACCATTTATTAATTTAATCTAGTATTGAAACTAGCTGTTATGACGCCTGATGAGTTTAAGGAAAGATTGGGAGTATGTTTTGATAAAAATAATTGATTTATTGGAGTAAACTTTAACATAATTAGGAGATGTTATCATTATCTTGCTTTGATATGTCAATATGAAGGTAGATTGATGTATTTAACAATACTTTTTCATGCAAAACCATGCTTAATGGCACATTTAGTACTCTTTTTTGTGCAAGGTACTAGCTAGCACTGATGTATAGATAGGCGAGAAATTTGAGGGAGTGATTTTTAGGTGATTTCATTGTAGAGCAAGATATACAACCTGGTTACTCCTGGTTTTCTTTGTAGTTTAAAGTTATTGAAGTACAGTATGCTGATCTAGTGTAGTAAGTGTGAGAAACAGCATGCCTATCAGATCCTGTTACATTTCTTTCTAAAGGTAAGGTGTTGAAAATGAATAATCATTGCATTCACCAAACACTTGTTAGTATTCATTTTTTCTACTTATATCTTCTAAGCTATAAAGTCTTTGTTTCTGCTTAAGCTCTTCCACCTTGTTTTCTTCTTCAACCAGATCCTTTTCTTTTATCCAAATAAATGTGGGATAAAGAGATGGATAAATAACAAAAGGTTAATGCTAAATTTAATACAGTGAAAACAATTGGATTCTCATTTTTAGAGGATGGACCTTACTTTTGTGGCACTTGAAGCCCTCATTGCCTTTGTAGCACATTTTTGCATTACTAATCATGAGCATAATGTTAGTTTAGTGAATAGAGGAGAGAGCGGGCTCAGTGATTGGGAGTTTTTCTCCCTACTTGAGTTCATGCCTGAGCGTCCTAACTAAGTAACGTCTATTTTATTAAAATTGTGAATGTTCTAAAAAAGTTATGATATGGGTATGCAAACATTTTTTGTCCTGTTGCATCTACAAGTTTTGTTTGTTTGGTTTAGCAAGGGTTTACACTGCCAATAAATTACAAGAACGTCTAATTCTCATCATTGCCTCACTAATTTTGCATTCTAATAGGGAAATTAGTAATAATTGCAAACAACTGCCCTCCACTCCGCAAGTCTGAGATTGAGTATTATGCGATGCTTGGAAAGGTTGGCGTTCATCATTTTAATGGAAGTAAGTTTCTTATCTGTTTCCTTGCATGCACGGCTTACGTATTTGCTGTCGAATATGTTGCAGATAGCACTTTAATAGATTATCTCAGTGGTCTGATGATATTATCATTTTGTAACTGCAATGCGCTGGTTTTTTTGTCCTGCAGCGTGCTTGTATTCTCTCTTCGTAATCTCTGGCCATATCACAGAGCTATTTGTTTTTGGAGCATAATATTGATTTGTTTTATACATATATAGGATTGCATGTGTTCTGCAGTTGCTAAATTATTAAAAGTTTTCTTGATTGATATCTGTCATGTGTTCTGGATCCATCAAATGTTTTGATTGTTAGAAGATTTTCTAGGAATAACCCTTCCCTATGATAATTACGATTTTCATTTTTTTCCATTTGATAAAACAGCAGTATTATATATTTTGAAGAAAATGGGATTTTTTTTATTTGATGCAATGTCCTTTTTTTTGGTAATGATCACCTGTTTTAAATTTTATATTTTGAATCTCATTTTAGTCCAATTTTTACCGTCAATGAAAAAAAAAATTCCTGAAATGCTCATTCCAAAGATGGGAAGCTGAATCAAGTGCTGAAGAAACATGTCTTCTGCCCCAGAAAATTGATTTTTCTAGATGTAGCCACACATTATTTTGGGGCCTGTTCAAAAAATATGTATAAAGTAAGCCAATTTTTTTGGGCTGTTTTTCATGGCTTATTTAGGATCATCCAGCGAGAAAACACCCTCCAGAGACGATCCCATTTAATGGAAAAATCCAGGCAGCTGACATCCTGTTTTCCTTTATCTTGATTGTCAAAGTTTGTATTTCCATGCAAGCTTATCGGAGCTCAGTGTGATGTATAAAGGGATTTATTTGTTTCGACATGCGAATTGCAAACAAAGCTTGTCTTTCAGTAAATTGAAACACGTATATTGCACAGAACATTCCGTAGTATTATGATATTTAGCAACCTTCGGACAAATAATTTTTATGAAATAACCTATGCAATAAGTGAACTATTAATATGAAAATTATTATCAACTAGTGATCAATTTAAAAAGTTGTACTCAAGAGTTATTGGTAAGTGTACTTAAAGAAGAGAAAAGTTGTTGTGAACAGTTGAATAAGAATTCTTAAAAGTAAAATAGGATGAATTGTAAACATTAAGTGAAGTGAAAATATGAATGCAAAGGTTTGAAATCTAGCATGGGTGGTGAGCTCATTAATAATGTGTGAGTTTGTTTTCTCCTGGCTTTTTCTGTGTTTGGGTTTCTCATCAACGATGCTAGCGATTGCCATGGGGTTAAAAAGGCCTGAGATTAATAGGAGGCTTAACGTCTACAGTTGATCGGAAGAAGACTCAAAGCTTGTTCTCATTGTACTGGGACCCTTGAACAGATACAAAGAAATACATCTGACTCGCACTTGTGAGACACTATAGTTTGAAACGCACTTTTCCTGGTGAAGCATGGAGCATGCAAAGTGTGTAGCTATGCACGTGCATTGTTATGCTTTTCCACATTTATGCGCTTCACGGTGGTCTTACACTGAACTGTTCCGCTTCCAAAGGGTTCTTTTGCAACTCTATTTTTGCTTAGAAATGGTGCTGCTACTTAGCATAAAAAAAAGTAAAAATACTGCAAAATGAAAAAAAAAAAATCTATTTTATTCCATAAAATCATGTTGCTAAATCCATTTGCTTTTCTAGAGCATCCATTATTACACTGGACATTCACTAGCGCTGCTTTCTTCAAGTTTTGTTTCAAGTAAACCGTTTGAGGCTGCTTGGATACGAACAAAAGCATGATTTTGTCTATTAAATTCAGAGCTAGTCTTTTTGAGTTTTTAGATTTTTTCCCTGGTTTCTGATTTAACCAGGATTTATAGAATACATATAAACTTAGAGGATGAAATGAGCCATGTGACTTGAAAGCTGAAATGTGCTTCATTAAATAACTTTTGCTTATTTTTAATACCAAAAAGATTTTTTATCAGATTTCAGTAGGCATATAAGGTTTTTCCTTGATGTCTAAATTTGCCTTTCGGCACTTTTGATTGTTTCCCTATAATCATCCCTTAAATTGTACGTCAGTACACATTTGGTTAATTTGTTAGTTTCTTTGTTGATGTGGATTACAATCTGTAGCTTTTGGTTTGTCTAACTGAACGCTTATGTTGCACCATGTTCTGGTTCATTTTTCATTGATTGTAGATAATGTTGATCTTGGAACTGCTTGCGGTAAATATTTCCGAGTGTGCTGCCTCAGCATAATTGACCCAGGTCTGTTAGAGAAAATACCATTATGCTTTACAAAGCTTCCATTTTTATGTATTGGCTTCTGAGAGCAATCACTTTTTCAGGCGACTCTGATATAATCAAGTCCATTCCTGGCGATCATTGATACATCCACTATGGAGATTGGTCTTCACTTGTTTTGAATTAGGATAATTTCTTGGGACGGTTTTCTAATTGTTTGCTACCTGAACTGGAGATATACTTTTGCTATGGAATTTTTTTTTATTTTGGAATTTCTACTTTTAGTGTTCCATCTCGATGAGTAGGAGGTTTTATTTAGGACAGTTTTTTTATTGTTTCTTAAATCAAATTTTTAATAAAAAATTTTAATTTTTGAGCTAAAAATTTATTTTAAGAAGCAATTAAAAAAGTGTCCCAAATAAAATCTGAAGCTTGTGTTTTCCGCTGTTCCTGTTATCTTTGTTGCGCCAAACTAGATGGCTATATTGCAGTTTTAGCTGAAATTTGAAAAAAATTCTATAATAATTGTAACGCTATTTTCTTTTAAAAAGAATATAACTATTGCTGACTCTTTCGTTTGATAATGAAGGAATATAAACAAATGAAACCTTTTTCCCTCTGGTTTTAATGAAATTAACACATTAATAGATGTGTATTCAATTGTTATTGTCATTATTTAATAGTAATGATTGTTCTATTTCTTCATTGCTTAAATTGTTTATTGGCATTGGTTCATTTTACTCCTATTTAATTATTTAATACTAATTTTATTGGTTTATTTATCTTTGCAGTACTAATCCTATTTTTCGTTGTATGTGTAAATCAGTCAGTGACTTTATTTAGCCCATAGAACACAAAAAATGAAAAATAAATAAGTCAGAAGAAACTTAACCTGAATCTTCCTGATAGCATTAAAGAAACATTCGAAAATGAAGCTCACATTAATATAAATAAATTACCATTAGAGATGCCAAAATATGTACCATTTCTACCAGTCACATTCATTAAGAGAAGAACAAAGCATGAAAAGTCTAATTTATGAAAAGATATTAAGCCTTTATTAAGTATGACAAGCCATTTTTTCAACATTTATGGGACCATTAAGCTTGCCAGGGTTAAGAAAGCTATATATATAGTGCATGATTAATTATTTATAATGTATATTTAAATATATTAAAAATTAAATAGATAAAAAAATTTAAATAATATTAGCTAAAAAAATAAATATATTCATATTATAATAATTATTCAAAATAATGTATATGTTATAAACATAAGAATTTCAATTTAATTAGTTAATCCTATACTACTTGAGAAATTTCTATATATATATATATATATATATATATATATATATATATATATATATATATATATGTATATATATATATATATATATATATATATATATATATATATATATATATATATATATATATATATATATATATATATATATATATATATATATATATATATATATATATTTGTTTTGCATATGGCAGAAATTTGGATGGAGTTGTGGGGCCAATTGAGAATGCTTGATTGGTATATTTTGGTAAATAATAATTATATGTATTTAATGCTCATTTAAAAATTATAATATATTATATTTAAATTAATTTATTAAGTTTAATAACATAGTATATATTAAATTCATTGAATTAAATCATTTAAATATTTAAAAAAAAAACATGAAACAGCCAATTAAAAAAAAAAAAAATTGGGATTTGTTCAGGTAATTCTAGCAGTTTTAGTCCAGTTTGATGTAAAGCATATTTTTACAAAGTTTTAAAAATTGGATCAGACCAGTGCTAGATTCGAAGGAAACTGACCAAAACTATCTCGGACCGTCAGTTGAACCGCTGAATTCGAAAAACATGGTTCAAATAAACAAAAATAAAACAAAAATAAAAAAATATAACAAAAACCTAAGCTTCAAATTCCCTTCGTGTTAATTCATTTTCATTCATGTGAATGGGTATTTTCTTCCTCTCGGCCTCGCAAACTCGAAGTGCCTATGAGGGCTACAATCGTGACGAAGGCACCACTCTAACACAGGCAGACTTCATCTACAGCATCGCACTTTCGTCTTATGTGTTCTTCGAACAACTGCAGGCTCTTCATGGGATTTAAGTTATTTTGTGGAATAACCCTATTTTGACCAGTGAAATAATTTTTTTCAATAGTCATTATAAACCTAAATAAAAAACCGTCTTCGACATAGCATAAGCATTATATTGCTTTAATTATACTAGTTTTTTTTTTATGCATTGATGTAAATCTTTAACAAAATTGACACATATATGTACAAGTAGAGGGTTTTGGAGTTGTTAAGCAGTGGTGGAGCCATGATTTTTTATCTGCTGGGCATAAATTTCTAATTTTAAAAATACCCTTAAGCCTTTTCATTTGAGCTTGAAATTGACATTATGGTTTTAATTTTTTTATTATAGTTGTTAATTATAAGAAGATAAATTTTAAGATAATGAAAAAAAAAACTTATTATTATGTTCATCTAAATTAATTTTAAAACAAATTTATTTAGACTATACTTTATCATACTCATCTATTTCAATTAATCTTCTACGATAAATTTTCATATCTAATTTAAATAAAAATATAACTAAGAATATTTTATAACGAGCAGTCGATATATAAAAACATTGCATTTTATTAACATTAAAGTATATTAAAAATATATAAAAATTTATAATAAGCATATTTCAAGCTACTTGATTTAAATTTAAATATTATATTATATTAAAATAATTTTAAGATGGTCTAATAAAAGTTATTAAAAAATTAAAAGTGAACTTCACAATTATAGACAGGTAAAATGAAAAAAATAAAAATAAAAAAATATTTTAAAAATGTTGCGTCCTAGAATATTCACGGCGGTATATAATTTAATATCTTAACAATGTACGAAAATCCAGCGCACGAGCAAATAAGAGAGAGAGTGTGTAGCATTCATAAGAGACACCAGAGTTTTTACGTGGAAACCCTTGAAAAGGGAGAAAAACCATAGGGCCTGGCCCAGTTTGAATGAATCCACTAATATTTGCAGTCGATTACAAATGAGGTCTTTCATTGGGAGAAGGCCTTGGCCTTATGTCACAAATATATGTTATATAGAGCGCATTACATGGTGGGAGTTACAATAATAGACATTGACATATTTGTTTGGTTGGAAGGGTTATAGTCGGCACGAGACAGAGGTTTGAATGACCATAGTTGGTGGAAGATAGGGGTCAAAAAGATCGTAGTAGTATGGCTGGCAGTACTCTGGTAGAACTCTGGGCATCAGGTGGTGGCCTGACAGAAGTTCTGGTATCAGGTAATGGTTCGACAAAAGTTTGGGTCTCAGGTGGTGGTCTGACCGATGTTCGGTGAAAGTTCGTTAAAGATGTTAAGCCCTATAAAGTGGCCCAAGCTAACCAATAAGGGGGTGAATTGGTAAAAAAGATTCTTTAAATAAAGAAATAAAATTACAAACCAAATCACCACAAAGAAAAACCAAAGTGCGGAAATTAAATGCGGAAGCGATAATAAGAAAAGAACACACCGAATTTATAGTGGTTCGGTCAAGCCTTGACCTACGTCCACTCCTTGGAGGCACCCTCCAAGTATTGCACTAAAACAAGTGTCTCTCCTTTATCCCCCACAGCTAGGCGGAGAAGCCCTTACAAAATCACTTCAACCTTCCCCGGTGCGGCGGAGTCGCCGGGTCATTTGACACCAAAGTGATATTCTTCTTTGGTGAACTTACCTTGAGACAAGCCTTGAATCCGATGGTACTAAGGTGCGAGTTCGCCGGAGCAACCGTGTGGATCCCCCACTACACTCCCTTGTGTTCCTCCCCCTCACAGGATCTTCTCCCCCTCAAACTCCACCCTTTCCTCTCTCCCTTTCAAGCTCTCTCTTCAAGTTTCCCCCACAAGAACGAAGCTACAATGGCTGCCAAAGACACTTACAAAGTGCCTTGCCATAGCTTAAATAAAATCTCTCAAAACAAGCTCATTAATGCAAGTTGTCGACATTATCGTCCATGACGATAGGCATATCGTCCTGGCCGATTAGTTCAGATTCAGCTCAACGGCCTGGGACGATTTGGGACGATCAGAAGAAAATTGGTTATATCGTCCTGGCCGATCTCACGATCGTCCCGGCCGATTAGTTTAAAATCGATTTCAATCGTCCTGATCATCGCCCTGAATTTGAGCTGTCCGATGTAGATCGTCCATGACATCGTCCCGGCCGATCAGGCGATCGTCCCGGACGATGTGATCGTATTAATCAACCATTAATGCTTTCCAAAGATACTAGATCAATTTAGGCATAATTTAGTTAGATCGGCCTGGATGATATAAATATCGTCTTGGCCGATTTCCTAAAACAAAGAATTCCTAAACTGATTATGGCAGCTGATTCTTTCTGAATTTAGACTATCGTCCTGGCCGATACAGGTATCATCCAGGCCGATCTGTTAATGACGTCTACCTTAATGAGGATGCCCTAATTAGGGTTTTTATTTTTGGACAGATCGTCCAGGACGATATAAATATCGTCCCGGACGATATTACCAAAAATATAAATCTTATAGGGAACAACAGGAAATCTTCCAAGTTACAAATCAATAGGTCCCACATCAAATACAACAGACTCAAGAAAAGAAAAAGATTATAAACTGACTCAGACCTAGTCTACCCAATCTTGAGCTGGTTCCAAATTACAGTCTAATCGTGTGGACTTGAAACATTAGCACATAAGGAAATCGTAGAGAAATAAGGAATGTTTGCTATCATCAAAACCATAAACCATAGATCCGCAACAATCTCCCCCTTTTTGATGATGGCAAATAATTTCAATTTGAATTTTTAAAAAAGAATATTTTCTCCTAATCTCCCCCTTACTAGAATAACACTTTAAAAAATAGGGGAGATAAAAATATTTTTGTTGTTTTTAATTTTTTGAAAACAAGATACAACCACGATAACAGTACAAAAATTCAACAATACGTTTCAAAAATATTTTGTTGTTTTTATTTTTTTTAAAACAAGATACAACCATGATAACAGTACAAAAATTCAACAATACGTTCTCCTCATTTGACATTATCAAAAAGAGAGGCATAAACAAAAAAACAAAATGACCAAAAGATAAAAACATTCCCTGATCTAGTGAAAAACAAATTATTCTTAAAATGATAAAGTTATTTCTTGGTTTTAATCAAAAACTTAGTAGAATTGGATTGACAACTCATAGCCCAGAAAAGGTTAGAAACTCAAAAATTGAAAATCCAAACTCAAGTTCTTTAAAAAAAGCAAAAAAAAAAAAAAACTTTTTAATTCAAGATCTAAATCAAGGAATAAATTAGAGAAAGAAACAATAATTTTTCAAAAACTCCTTCCATAAAATATATCATATAGAAGATCAATGCATAAATTTTTGAATCAAGAATCAAGATTTTCAAATTCAAGTATCGAAAGTATCAAGTGTTTTCTTAAGATTTTTAAGAAGAACAAGAATGGTAAGCATTAACTTTGTGGGCTCATTTTATGCCTCTTGACAGTTGGTTGGTGTACTGCTCATCTTTTGATACACTTTGTGTATTTTATATTTTCAATTTGACGTCTTTGCGCATCTTTTTTTTTGGGCATCATTGGCCAATTTTTTTGACTATGCTTCCTTTCTTAATTCTTAAAAATAAAGGAAAACCCATCTTAGTGGCAAAGCGAATTGTTTGATTAAGAAAATTATGAGTTAGATTTAAAAACTTGCAAAAGATTCCTATGCGATAAATAAAATGTAGGGAGATAAAAAAATTTGTTTCAAAACCCAATTTAAAAGATGAAAAAGATTTTAAATCAAAAGTAGGATAACCTTTTTTAGAAAACAGAGATTGAGAGTTAAAAATAAATGAGTTTCCTTTCTTTAACTGTTTTAGAGAAGTCAAATACAACTTACCAAAGATTTCAAGAAAAATCAGGAAGTATATTTTTCATTTTTAGAAAAGTGAATGTGTGTGTTGATGGGAGAAAAAAAAATTTAACGAAAACAAAAACACAAAAGAAAGTAAAAATAATAAAGAATGAAAAACAAAAAAGAAAGACACAAATAAGGCATTTAACCATTATCTCTTTCCTGGTCTGATGCTTCTGAGACCAGATCTGCCCATGAGATTTTTTTCTTTTCATTATTTCCTAGTTTAAATTTAGCTTCGCCTTACCCTTTTCTTTTGCAGGAAGAATTCTTAAATTAGGGCACTCATTTTTCATATGTCCAGGTTTCCTACATCGAAAACAAATAACGTCAGAAGAAATATGGACATCCTTACCACTTTTACCTTTTTTCCACTTTTGCTTATGCTTTGGTGAGCTTTGTGATTTGCTTGACAAGTCATTGCATTCGTCACCAACTAAGCAATCTTTTTCTGTATCTTCAATTTTTAGAACAATCGTTTCACCTGCATCCAAAAGTTTTTGACCCAAACCTTGCTCGTAGGCAATGAGTGAGCCAATCAAATTATCAATAGAATAATCATTCAAATCTTTTGATTCACAAATAACAACAACTTTGGCATCAAATTTTTCAAGTAAACAACGAAGAATTTTATTGACTTTTTCAAAATTTGAAAACTCTTTTCCTAAGGCATGCAAAGATATTACAATTTGAATGAACCTAGTGTACATGTCTAAGATTGTCTCATAAGGTTTCATGAAAAATAATTCAAAATCATGCATTAATAAATTCAACTTGGATTGCTTGATTTCACTAGTGCCTTTGTATATGGTGTGTAGTTTATCCCAAACTTCCTTACCAGTAGTGCATATGGAAACTAACATAAAATCTTCAGAGTTTAAAGCACAGAAAAAGCAGTTTAAAGATTTTGCATTCAGTTGAGCATTCCGTTGTTCTTCCTTATTCCATTGATTAAACGGAATATCATTTTTAACTCCATTAACAATACGTGACGGTGACGAATAACCAGTTAAAATTATATGCCACATGTGAAAATCAATCGATTGCAAGAAAATAGATATGCGTGTTTTCCAAAAATTAAATGACATATTTTAAAATAAAGAAGGTCTGGTGATTGAATAACCTTTCGCAATAGTACAATTAGCCATGGATCAAAATTTAAAAGCTTTTAAAAACTTATTTTATGAAAATTTGCTCTGATACCACTTGAAAGTTCGTTAGGGATGTTAAGCCCTATGAATTGGCCCAAGCTAACCAAGAGGGGGGGTGAATTGATAAAAACTATTCTTTAAATAAAAAAATAAAATTACAAACCAAATCACCACAAAGAAAATCAAAGTGCTGAAATTAAATGCGGAAGCGATAATAAGAAAAGAACACACCGGATTTATAGTGGTTCGGTCAAACCTTGACCTACGTCCACTCCTTGGAGGCACCCTCCAAGTATTGCACTAAAACAAGTGTCTCTCCTTTAGCCCCCACAGCTAGGCGGAGAAGCCCTTACAAAATCACTTCCACCTTCCCCGGTGCGGTGGAGTCGCCGGGTCCTTTGACACCAAATAGATCTTCTTCTTTGGTGAACTTACCTCAAGACAAGCCTTGAATCCGATGGTACTAAGGTGCGAGTTCGCCGGAGCAACTGTGTTGATCCCCCACCACACTCCCTTGAGTTCCTCCCCCTCACAGGATCTTCTCCCTTTCAAACTCCACCCTTTCCTCTCTCCCTTTCAAGCTCTCTCTTCAAGTTTCTCCCACAAGAACGAAGCTAAAATGGCTGCCAAAGACACTTACAATGTGCTTTGTCGTAGCTTAAATAGAACCTCTCAAAACAAGCTCATTAATGCAAGTTGCTGACATTATCGTCCAGGATGATAGACATATCGTCCTGGCCTATTAGTTCAAATTCAGCTCAACAGCCTGGGACGATTTGGGACGATCAGAAGAAAATTGGTTATATCGTCCTGGCCGATCTCATGATCATCCCGACCGATTAGTTTAAAACCGATTTCAATCGTCCTGATCATCGCCCTGAATTTGAGCTGTCCGATGTAGATCGTTCAGGACATCATCCCGGCCGATCAGGCGATCGTCCCGGACGATGTGATCGTATCAATCAACCATTAATGTTTTCCAAAGATACCAGATCAATTTAGGCATAATTAAATTAGATCGGCTTGGACGATATAAATATCGTCCTGGCCGATTTCCTAAAATAAAGAATTCCTAAACTGATTATAGCGGCTGATTCTTTCTAAATTTAGACTATCGTCCTGGCCGATACAGGTATCGTCAAGGCTGATTTCCTAATGGCGACTGCCTTAATGAGGATGCCCTAATTAGGATTTCTATTTTTGGACAGATTGTCCAGGACGATATAAATATCGTCCCGGACGATATTACAAAAAATAGAAATCTTATAGGGAACAACAAAAAATCTTCCAAGTTACAAATCAATAGGTCCCACATCAAATACAACAGATTCAAGACAAGAAAAAGATTACAAACTGACTTAGACCTAGTCTATCCAATCTTGAGTTGGTTCCAAATTGCAGTCTAATCGTGTGGACCTGAAACGTTAGCACATAAGGAAATCGTAGAGAAATAAGGAATGTTTGCTATCATCAAAACCACAAACCATAGATCCGCAATATTCGAGTCATAAGTGGTGGTCCAGCAGAAGTTCGGGCCTCAGGCGGTGGTTTGCATAGAAGTCCAGACATCAAGTGGTGGTATGGTAGAAGTTCGGGCATCAAGTGGTGGTCTGAGAGAAGTTTGGGCCTCAAGTGGTGGTCCCATAGAAGTTTGGGCCTCATGTGGTGGTCTGGCAAAAGTCTGAGCCTTAAGTGATGGTCTGATAGAATTCTGAGCCTCATGTGGTGGTCCGGTAGAAGTTCGGGCCTTTAGTGGTGGTCCGATTAAGGTAAGGGCCTCAAGTGGTTGTCCGGCAGCAAGTACAGGCCTCAGGTGGTGGTTCGTCGAAGGTGAGGGCCTCAAGTAGTGTCCAACAAAAATTTGGGCCTCAGGTGGTGGTCTGGTAGAAGGTGAGGGCCTCAAGTCGTGGTCCAGTAGAAGTCCGGGCGTCAGTTTTTGGTTCAACAGAAGTCCGGGCCTCAGGTAGTGGTCTGATAATGGTGAGGGCCTCAAGTCATGGTATGTCAAAGGTAAGGGCCTCAAGTGGTGGTCCATCGAAGGTAAGGGCCTCAAGTAGTAGTTCGATGAAGGTGAGGGCCTCAAGTGGTGGTACGGGGAAGGTGAGGTCCCCATTTAGTGGTCTGGCTAAGGTGAGGGCCTCAAGTAGTGGTCTGGCAAAGGTGAGGGCCTCAAGTGGTGGTCCGATGAGAGTGAGGGCCTCAAGTGGTGGTCTGGTGGAGCAACGATGTCTGGCAATGGTCGAGGAGGGGCGAGGAGGCAAGAGCGATCTACGATCTATCTCTTGCTCTCTTGTTTGGATCTCTATTTTCAAGAGAAAGGAGGGGTCTATTTATTGATTTTTGGAGTGGCATGGCTCGTAAATAGGTGAGAGATCAAGGATAAATGAGGAGTGGTTGGATGGATGTTGGATGTTGAATCCCTTGATCATTGACCATTTGATGGACATTTGAATATCTAAATGATGTTAAAATCCTGGGATCTTGGGCTCGTTGGATTTGTCTCGTCAAGTCGCTCGATTTAACTATAAGCACGTCATGTTTGGAAACCATTTGGTAATCCAATTTGTGGTTTTAACTCTCCAATAGCGCTTTGGACCCTTAATTTGGATCAATTTGAACTCGAATTTAGTTAATTTTGGTGCATTAGGTTCGTATTTTTGAGACACTCAGTTCGACTGTAAGTTTGTTGAAATCGGGGTTAGGTTGGTCCTAATTTTAACTTCAAAATTTTCAAACTTGATTTTGCCTCGAGATTCGTGCCTGATCAAGATAATTTCTATGACGTATCAATTGCCCCCTACTTTTGGAAGTCGAAGCTTCAGAAGTCTGAAAATAAGCATCATAGTCTTTGGCGACTAAAATTTATAAAAATTCCAATCTCGGTGTAGAGGTCCGAACATCTTTTAAAGTGTCAAAATTGAGTCCGAGATGTCAAAAAATGGTTTTGGGGATCTAAAAAATGTATGATTTGACTTTTTTAGGCCTAAAATTGGGCCCAAAAATGTGTCTGGATGGACTAGCTGCCGACGATAGCAAGCGACCGCCATCGCCGCCGTCGCAACGGTTGCCACCTCGCGGTGTTGCACGCGCTCTGGCCCTAGACCCAACCCGCTCGCCCGCGACCTGGCCTGCTTGCCCGCAAATTGACCCACGTATGCACTGGCCCGTTCAGTCCGAGACCCAGCCCATGCTACCCTTCACTCTGTCCCACCCGCGGGCCCCACCCAACCCTTGTTGTGACTGACACGACCTTGCCGCCTACGCCAACCGCTGGCAGTTGGCCTAGTCGGCCAAATCACAAGTTTAACTACCGGCTAACTGCCGCAGATTAAGTCAATTATATATATATATATATATATATATATATATATATATATATATATCCTTTTTTTTCTTCCAACTTTCTCAACTTTTCCAACTTCTCCCTCCATCTATAAATACCCCCCTTAGGTATAAAAAACTTGCACCTTCTCTCTTTCCTCTCCCCTTCTTTCATTTGAGGCCTTCCCCCGGGCCCTGCACAGGCGGCATCCTCTGTCCGGGCCTGGGGCCCCTCTCTACAAGAAGTGGCTTTCTCCCCCTGCTTCTTCTTCCATCTAAGACATTCATATTAGGAAAGTTGCTATTTGCATATGTTACATTCTTGCAACTTGTATAGTTTTGATGATTTCAAATATTATTATTTTATGTGTTGTTATCTCCTAACATTTTTGGAAGATTTGTTTTTGCTCTAGTGTGTACTAACATTTCAGGAAAACTAACTCCAAGATATGAAGACTTGTAATCAAATTCAACAAATATTCATAAGTTTTGAAATGAGAGGGAGTGAATGTAATTTAGTGAAAAATCACATAATACACACTTGGGGAACAATTTTTGTAAACTGATCGTACGGGACGAACATAGTTTGTACGGGACGATCATGTCAATTACCCCTAAGAAGAGCAATGGATCGAACAGGCGGGGAGAAAATTTTTCTAAGTACTAATCGTCCAGGACGAATTTAATATTCGTCCCGGGACAAACTTCTCGGGATTCTCACTTGCACTGTTCGTCCAGACAAAAAATAAGGTTCGTACCTGGATGAAAACTAGAAGAGAGAACTTGAAAGGGAGAGAGGAAAGGGTGGAGTTTGAGAGGGAGAAGATCCTTGGAGGGATTTTCAAGGGAGTGTGGAGGGGATATTCACACGGTTGCTCCGGCGAACTTGCACCTCAGTACCATCGGATTCAAGGGTCGTCTTGAGGGAAGTTTTGAGAAGAAGAAGATATCTTTGGTGTCAAAGGACCCGGCTACTCCGCTGCACCTGGGAAGGTGAAAGTGATTTTGTACAGGCTTCTCCGCCTTACTATGGGGGAAAAAGGAGAGTCACTTTATGGTATTAGTGCAATACTCGGAGAGTGCCTCCGGGGAGTGAACGTAGGTCAAGATTTGACCGAACCACTATAAAACTGGTGTGTTGTTTCTTATTTTTTTTCTGCATTTAATTTCATTGCAAGTTGTTTACTCTGGTTGAAAAGTTTATTTTTTAAACTTTAAATTTAACTTGCATAAATAATTAAAAAGGTTTTCTAAAAATCTAAGAGAATAAGTATAATTTTTAAATTACCAATTCACCCCCCCTCTTGGTTAGCCTTGGGATATTTAATTAGTCTTAACATCCTAATACTTGTTGAACGAGAACCAACAATTCACCCGGGCCCTGTATAGGCGGCATCTCCTGTCCAGGCCAAGGGCCCCTCTCTATAAGAAGGGTCTTTCTCCCCTTGCTTCCTCTCAGACTAAGGCCTTCCCCTGGTCATGTATGGGTGGTATCCCTTATACAGGGCTAGGGCCCTTGACTGAGTAGGAGTCTTCCCCTTCTTTTTCATCTCTCCCTCATGCTAAGGCATTCCCCTGGTCTTGTTCAAGTAGTATCCCTTATCCAAGTCTAGGTCCCCTCATTGAGTATGAGTCTCCTCCTCCTTCAAAAGATCCTATAGAGGTCCAATATTAGTTAATGGAAGTCTGACAAAGAACAAAAATTTGATGTCAGGAAGAAGTTCAACATCGGGTAGAAGTTCGATGATAGTCCTATGACAGGCAAAAGTCCAATGATAGGTAAAAGTTTGGTGTCAGGTATAAGTTCGATGATGGAAAAAGTACAACATTGGGTAGAAGTGTAATGTCAGGTAGAAGCCCGATGAAAGTTGACAATGGGTAGAAATTTAGTGTCGGGCAGAATTTCATTGTCGGTTAGGAGTATGGCGAGAGTCCATTGATAGGCAGTATGACGAAAGTCCATCGACGGGTAGTAATTCAGCGTCGGGTAGAAGCCCAACAAAAGTTTAACTACGGGCAGGAGTTCGACGTCAAGTAAAAAGTCTAACAAAAGTCTGGTAAAGGGCAGGAGTTCAGCATCAGATAGAAGTCTATTGAAAGTATGTTGATGGGTAGTAATTCAGCACCGGGAAGAAGCCAAAGAAAAGTCTGATGATGAGCAGGGGTCTGACATTGGGTATAAGTCCATTGAAAGTCCATTGATGGGCAATATAACATAGATTAATAGAATCCTCCACATATATATGACCAAGAATGTAAGATCTATTTGAGGTTGTATGTCAGAGCCTTGCTCGATGATATTAACCTTTGTGGAAGAGGTCGAGAGAATCCACCAAAGATGTAAGACATATCTGAGATTATATGTCATAGCTTTGCTCGATGATGTTAACCTGTATGGAAGAGGTCGAGAGAATCCATCAAGGATGTGTGATATATCCAAGGTTGTATGTCATAGCCTTTGCCCGATGACGTTAACCTTTATAAAAGAGGTCGAGAGAATACATCAATGATGTATGAGCTATTCGAGGTTGTATATCAAAGCCCTGCTTGATGACGTGAACCTATATGGAAGAGGTTGAGAGAATCCATTAAGGATGTGTGACCTATCCGAGGTTGTATGTCAGAGCCTTTGCTCATTGACGTTAACCTATATAAAAGATGTTGAGAGAATTCATTAATGATATATGATCTATCTAAGGTTGTATGTCAGAGCCCAACTTGATGACGTGAACCTATATAATATAAGTTGAGAGAATCTATTAAGGATGTATGATATATCCAAGATTGTATGTCAGAGCCTTTGCTTGATGATGTTAACCTGTATGGAAGAGGTCAAGAGAATCTATCAAAGATGTATGACCTATCCAAGGTTATATGTCAAAACCTTTGCTCGATGATATTAACTTGTGTGGAAGAGGTTGAGAAAATTCATAAAGGATGTATGACCTATCTGAGATTGTATGTCAGAGCCTTGCTCAATGATGTTAACCTATATGGAAGAGGTCGAGAGAATCCACCAAGAATGTATGACCTATCCGAGGTTGTATGTCAGAGCCTTGCTCGATGACGTTAACTTGTGCGGAGAGGTCGAATCGAATCCCCCTGGGATTGATCATCCAGTGATTGAGATAGAATAAAGATTGCATATTTCTCAAATCAAGGATTAAAATTTTATTGACATTCTCCTACTCGATGACATTAACTTGTGTGGAAGTGGTCGAATCGAATCCCCTGTGATTAATTTTACTTTGATTAGGAGAAGGCGAACGCCGCGTGTATCCCGAATCAAGAGTGAAGAATGGTATATCTTTAGACTGTTACTACCTTTTTGAGGTCGACATTAAGACCTTACCTAAGGAGTAAATGTTCAGCAAGAGATTGTATAAAGCTTATAATTGATTGGAAGTATCCTTGCATTTACTGTGATTTTCTTAAAATATCATCTTGATGTTGAAAGCATTAGAGGGGTCTTCTTAACCACATTTGGAGTCAAAGTTGCCCCCCAATCTATCTCTAATTCTTATGAAATTGATGCAGTAATAGATAAAGTCAGGAAGTTGACATGAACGACCTTTCAAGGTTGGAGCAAAAATTGCCCCCAGTCGTGAACTAGGTTCCCATAGATGATGCCAAACTATTGCATTATGGAATATTCACAATGGTATAGAAATATATAATTTAATGTCTTAGCATTGTACAAAGATCTAGCATATAAGAAGATAAGAGAGAGAATGTAGTGTTCATAAGAGACACCAAAGTTTTTATATGGAAACCCCTAAAAAGGGGGAAAACTATAGGTCCTAGCCCAATTTGAATGAATCTACTAGTATTTACATTCGATTAAAAATGAGTCCCTTCCTTAGGAGAAGGCCTTAGCCTTATGTCACAAATATATGCCATATAAAATAAATTACATGGTGGGAGTTACAATAATCAACATCGATATGTTTGTTTGGTTGAAAGGGCCATAGTCAACATGAGATAGGGGTTTGAAAGATCATAGTTCATAGAGGACCAGGGTCAAAAAGATTATAGTAGTATGAAAACACTCTGGTAGAACTCTTGGAATTAGGTGGTGGCCTGATAGAAGTTTGGGCATCAGGTGGTGATCTGCTAGAAGTATGGGCCTCAGGTGATGGTCTGATGGAAGTTTGAGCCTCATATGGTGGTCCGACAGAAGTCTGGGTCTCCGGTGGTGTGGTCCGAAGGAAGTTTGGGCCTTAAGTGGAGGTCCGGTGGAAATCCGGGCATCAAATGGTGGTCCGGGAGAAGTTTGGACCTCAGGTGGTGTTATGGTAGAAGTTTGGACCTTAGGTGGTGGTCCGACAGAAGTTTGGGCCTCTGGTGGTGGTCCGATAGAAGTCTGGGCCTCCGGTGGAGATCTGACAGAAGTGCGGGCCTCAAGTAGTAGTACGACAGAAGTTCAGGCCTAAGGTGGTGGTTCGATAGAAGTCCGGGCCTCATGTGGTGGTCCAGTAAAGATGAGAGCCTCAAGTAGTGGTATGGTAGAAGTTCGGGCCTTAGGTGGTGGTCCAAAAAAAGGTGAGGGCCTCAAGTAGTGGTCTGGCAAAAGTCTGGGCCTCAGGTGGTGGTCTGACAGATGGTGAGGGCCTCAAGTAGTAGGCTTATAGAAGTCAAGGCTGAAAGTTCGATGGGGATGTTAAGCCCTATGAACTTAGTCCCAAACTAACCAAGAGGGGGGGTGAATTGGTATTTTAAAAACTTCTCTTTTAAAATAAAGAAATAAAGTAACATAAAACCAAATCACACCACGAAAATAATGCGGAATTAAACGTGCGGAAGCAAAAAGGAAACACAGAGATTTATAGTGGTTCGGTCGACTCGACCTACGTCCACTCCTTGGAGGCACCCTCCAAGTATTGCACTACACAAAAAGTGACTCTCCTTTAGCCCCCACGGCTAGGTGGAGAAACCTTTACAAGAACCTCCTTTTTGCCACCCCGGCAAGGCAGAGAACCTATCTCCTTTTGCTTCCTCCTGAAGCCGGCAGAGAACCAGAACCAAAGGCACAACTCCTTACCTCTACCGACCCTTCCACGGACGAGAAACTCTAGACGAAGACGACGCAGAGAGATCCTTGAAGCAACCCTTGTGAAACCCCTCACAAGCTCCCCCTCACAAGATCCTCTCTCTCTCTTCTCTCTCTCTTTCTCTCCTCAAGGTCTTCTCAGGTCAAGGCAGCAGCCAAAGGTCTTGAAAAACGTTGAACAAGAGCTCTTTAAATAGAAGAGCTTCACAAGAGCTCATTAATTGCAAGTTGCCGACTTTATCGTCCAGGCCGATCTGGACATCGGCCTGGCCGATCAGTACAAATTAATGAAGATCGGCCAGAGCATAGCCCTGAATGGAAAACAGGACGATTGAAAAATAGCTTGATCGTCCAGGCCGATCTCACGATCGTCCTGGCCGATTAGTTCAAATCAGAGGAAAATCGTCCTGACAATAGCCCTGAATATGGCCTGGCCGATACTGATCGTCCTGAAGTAACTTAAGGTTTTGACTAGATCGTCCTGGCCGATCTTTCGATCGTCCAGGACGATATGATCGTATCAATCATCCTTAATTACTTCCTTGATTTCCTGAACAATTATGGCATAATCTGTTAATATCGTCCAGGCCGATCCGAGGATCGTCCTGGCCGATAATTTAAAGATATGCTATACCATACTTGTCTATGGCGGCTACTTCTTTCTGTTTTGAGCTTATCGTCCTGGCCGATACACGTATCGTCCAGGCCGATCGGTTAACGTTGGCTGCCTTAATCAAGAATCCTTAATTAGACTTTCTGTTTTAAGCTGATCGTCCAGGCCGATCAAAGATATCGGCCTGGCCGATATGAGTAAAAACAGAATTTCTAATTCTCTCAAGTGTGTGTGTGAAGGGTTACAAAGTATCAGTCTTTTTGACTATTACAAGTGGACTCAAAAGGTAAAAACAAAAGTACAGACTGACTCAATCCTAACCCTACGCATTCCTGAACTTGGCTCCTTTTTGATTGTCCGATCGTCGATTCCTGAAAAGTTAGAAGCAACAAGCTATCCAAGAAAAGCAGTGTTTGTCAATCATCAAAACATAAGACATGAAAAATAGATTTGCAACAATCTCCCCCTTTTTGATGATGGCAAAACATATTAAAGGGATTTAATCACAACCATGAAAAACTAACCTCATAACCTTATCATAAACTTCTCCCCCTTTTGACATATCAAAAAGGAGGGTATATGAAAGCATAGTAAAAGAAATTCCCCCTTTTTTTTTTTTTTTTTTTTTTTTTTGAGCATATCAATGATATAGTATTCCATGTGATTGTTTTAAAAATTTGTGAGTTAATGTGTTACCAATCACATTTAATCCATAGAATAGGAGAATATCCGTTCATGGTTTACCCTTAGCCAAAAACGTTGTCTTAGGGTAGAATCGGCTTTTGGAATCAATAACCTAACTCAAATAATTAATTGGATATGAGAAAAAGAATCTACCCACCACTTGGCATAAGGAAAATATCTCCATAAAACAATGAGGTAGATTTGTCACAATCGAATGATAATCGAGATCAAGTCTTTGAGAATCAACACTTCTAAGTTCTAAAAGATATAAAAAGAGAGAATAGCTTGCCTTAGAGTGGGCTCATTTTATGCCTCTTGTCAATGTTGTGGCGCTTTTGCGCATCTTTTTATAGATTTTTCAATTTTTTGGCGTCTTTGCGCTCCTTTTGTTGGCATCATTGGCCAAATTTTTTATTTTTGCAAGCTAGATTTCCTTTTAGACTCTTTTAAAAAACTTAGTTGTGAATATATCTTCTCAGATATTAGAGAATAGGAGCTCTCTCTCTAACATAGGGAAGAATTACCACAAGCAGGATTAATAATTGAAGACAAGAGTAACGAGGGATCATGAGGTGACAAAAAAACTTTTAATCATTGTAAATATAAGATAGATTTGCTTAAGCAAGCTTTAGAAAGGATCTTAGTTTCATAAGCAATCTTTTATTTTGAGAGAGACTTTTGATTAGAAAAGAAAACTATGCCACTAATACTAAGTTAGGTAAAGAGACACAATCCCAAGATATTCATATTATCTAGGGATTAAGTGGATGAAAACATATTAACTACAAATTGTTAAAGACAAGACAAGAGATATCATATCAGTGAAGATCTAAAACTAAGGTACATGAAAAGAAATAAAAAGGAATAAAAGAAAGAAAAGAAAGTTTTCATGCATTTATGTCAATCACACCCAATCTGGTCCTTAAAGAGCTGAAAGTGTCGAAGGCCAGTGGTTTAGTAAAGATGTCTGCCAGTTGGTTTTCAGTTGTCACATGGTGTAACTCAATGTCTCCCTTAGTCACATGATCTCTAATAAAGTGATGCCTAATGTCAATGTGTTTAGTTCTTGAATGTTGGATAGGATTTTTAGAGATGCATATGGCACTAGTGTTGTCACAAAAAATTGAGATGGTGCTTACATGTATTCCTAGATCCAATACCTGTTGTTTCAACCAAAGAACTTGGGCCACACAACTTCCAAGAGCAATGTATTCAGCTTCAGCAGTGGACAGTGCAACAGAATTTTGCTTTCTACTAGACCAAGAGACCAAGGATTGTCCAATGAATTGACAAGTTCCAGAGGTGCTCTTTCTATCCACCTTGCATCCTGCAAAATCAGAGTCAGAAAAACCAATAATCTCAAAAGAAGTGCTATGTCTAGGGTACCAAATCCCTAATCCTTGTGTCCCCAAAAGGTATCTAAAAATCCTTTTAATAGCAGTCATGTGGGATTCCTTAGGGTCGGCTTGAAACCTAGCACAAAGACAAACACTAAACATAATGTCAGGTCGGCTTGCAGTTAAGTAAAGTAAAGATCCAATCATGCCTCTATACTTCTTTTGATCAACAGACTTACCACTTGGGTCCTTATCCAACGGAGCACTAGAAGTCATGGGAGTGTTAATTGGCTTGGCTTTGTCCATCTCATATTTCTTCAAAATGTCTTTTATGTATTTTGTTTGATTTAGAAAAGTGCCATCTTCCAATTGTTTTATGCTAAACCCCAAAAAGTAAGACAATTCTCCCATTAAACTCATTTCAAACTCTCTACTCATTGTTTTAGAAAAGTCATCACACAAATTTTTATTTGAAGATCCAAAGAGTATATCATCAACATAAATCTGAACAATGAGTAAATCATCTCCAACTTTTTTAAGAAAAAGGGTGGTGTCTACGCTCCCCTTGACAAACTCCCTCTCTAGTAAGAATGTGCTAAGCCTCTCATACCAAGCTCTAGGTGCTTGTTTTAAACCATACAAAGCCTTTTTTAATTTAAACACATGATTTGGAAATTGAGAACTCTCAAAACCTGGAGGTTGTTCTACAAACACATCTTCTTTTATCTCCCCATTTAAAAAGGCACTCTTGACATCCATTTGAAAAAGCTTAAATCCTTTATAACAAGCAAAGGCTAATAGCACTCTAATGGCTTCCAATCTAGCTACAGGGGCAAAAGTCTCCTCAAAGTCTATCCCTTCTATTTGATTGTACCCCTTAGCCACTAATCTTGCTTTATTCCTTACCACCACTCCTGAATCATTCACTTTGTTCTTAAATACCCACTTTGTTCCAACTACACTTTGTTCCTTAGGTCTTTCCACAAGTTCCCAAACATCATTCCTTACAAATTGATTCAACTCTTCTTGCATTGCTAACATCCAAAACTCATCAGATAGGGCTTGGTTAATGGTGGTGGGTTCAGTCATAGAGATAAAGGCAGAGTGGTTCACCTCCTTCCTAAGTCCATGTCTAGTCTTAACTCCACTAGAAAGGTCTCCTAAGATCAAATCCTTGGGGTGACTAGTAGAGTATCTCCAATCTTTAGGCAAAGTGTGTGAAGTTTCTCCCCTTTCATCAAAAGTTTCTATTCCTTGGGTGACTCCTTCTACTCCTCCATTACTTAGGTGCTCATTCCCCTTCCCCAAATTTTCTACTCCACTTGTAATCTCTCCAACATCATCATCATCTACTTCATGCTTCTTATGATCAGACTCATCAAAAACTACATGGGTTGTCTCTTCCACCATCAAGGTTCTCTTGTTAAACACTCTAAAAGATTTCCCAACACTAGAATATCCTAAGAAAACTCCTTCATCAGATTTAGGATCAAATTTTCCCAAGTGAGACTTTCCATTATTGTGAATGAAAACTTTACAACCAAAGACATGAAGGTGGGAAAGATTAGGTGTTCTACCCTTAAGGATCTCATAGGGTGTCTTTTCTAACTTGACTCTAACATTCACCCTATTCAACACATAACAAGCTGTGTTAACCGCTTCAGCCCAAAAGTATTTTGGAAGTGAATACTCAGCAAGCATGGCTCTAGCGGCTTCCACTAAGGTCCGGTTCTTCCTTTCAGCTACTCCATTCTGCTGAGGAGTCCTAGGAGCTGAAAAATTGTGGCTAATCCCCTTCTCCTCACAAAAATCTCCAAATCTTTCATTTTCAAACTCTCCCCCATGATCACTATGGATGGTCAAAATCTCACATCCTAGTTTCTTCTGAATCCAAGTAGAAAAGGTTTTAAACTCCTCAAAAGACTCATTTTTATGAGAAAGAAATCTAGTCCAAGTGAATCTCGAGTAGTCATCAACAATCACAAAACCATAGACTTTCCCTCCCAAACTTGCTATGCTAATGGGTCCAAACAAATCCATGTGAAGGACTTCTAAAGGTCTAGAGGTGCTAATGTCCTTTATGGGGTGAAAAGAGGAGTGAATTTGCTTTCCTAGTTGACAGGCATCACAAAGGTGGTCTTTTGTAAACTTAAGTTTGGGGACACCTCTAACTAGGTCCTTTTGGGTCACTTTCCTAAGGGTTTTCATACTTGCATGACAAAGCCTCCTGTGCCACAACCAAGAATCATCAATGACAGTTTTTAAGCAAAAAGAAGCAGCACATTCAATGCTATTTAAATCAAGCATATAGACGTTGTTTACCCTCTTTCCTTGCAAAATGGTGTTGTTGCTTAAACTTACAATGCATGAATTTGTGAAGAATTGTACGATGAAGCCTTTGTCACAGAATTGACTGATGCTGAGCAAGTTGTGCTTCAATCCATCTACAAGCAAAACATTTTCAATCATAAGGTTCTTGGAATTACCAATTATACCTGCTCCTACCACCTTCCGGGTGGTGTTGTCTCCAAGAGTAACCTTGCCTCCAGTCCTGGATTCTAGTACAACAAACTGGCTAGCATCACCAGTCATATGTCGAGAGCATCCACTGTCCAGGTACCACATACTCTCACGAGGTCTTTTGTGAGAGGCTTCCTGCAAAATTATCAAATGTTAGTTTTAGGAACCCAAGCAGGTTTGGGTTCCTTCTTATGAAGAGAGGAATGCAATGCATGTGTGGTATGCTGTGGAACATGCATCTTAGGTCTCCACACCCAATGTGAACTATTATGAATTGTGCAAGTGTGTGAGATATGTCCTAGCATGCCACAAGAAAAACATCTAACTCCAGGAAAGGGATTTCTTAAGTGATTTGAGTTATAATGCCTCTCTCTAGGTTTTGGCAATTGATTAAAAGTAGATGTCATCCTAGATTCTTTACATGCTTCTAAATCATTTTGAATCTTCAAGTTTGTGTTTTCTAAAACTTTATTTTCAATCCTCAAATCTTTTTCTATTTCTTTTGACTTCTTAAAATTAGATTCAAGAGATGTGTGTGATATTTTCAATGCATCATGCTCTTCAACTAACTTGCCATAATTTTTATTTAACTCATCAAATTCATCAAGTAAAGTCATGTGATTTGAATCTATTGTTTGATGGTCCTTAATCAAAATTTCATGCTCTTTTTGTAGATTTAAAAGTTCTAATTTCAAGCTAGCATGAGTTTTCTTTAATTTTCTATATGATGCATGAATTTTTTCTGAAACTTCAAGAAGTTGATCATATGAAAGTTCACATACCTCTTCTTGATCACTTTGATCTTTTCCCATGAAACACAAGTTTGTAGTTTCTTCCTCTGGTTCAGTCTCAGAAGAATCAGTACCAGATTCTGCCCAAAAGCTCCTTTGATTTTTCTTTTTGTCCTTCCTAGACTTTGCTTTCTCATCACCTTTTCCTTTGCTCGATTGATCTTGAAGTGTAGGACAATCAGATCTTACATGTCCAGGTTTCCTGCATTCAAAACAAACAATATCAGAAGATCCTTTAGTATGTTTATGATCTTTACCTTTTCTCCAATTTTGATGATGCTTTTGTTTCTTCCTTAGAAAGCTTTTGAATTGCCTTGTGATGAAGGCAACTCCATCGCTTTCAGACCCGGAAGATTCAGAATCCGATTTGTGTGCCTTCAATGCAATGGTTTTCTCCTTTTTCTTCTCACCTACATCAAGATTTCTTTGATTCACCCCTTGCTCGTAAGCAATGAGTGAGCCAAGCAAGTTATCAATAGAATAGGTGTTTAAATCTTTAGATTCAGTAATTGCAGTAATTTTTGCATCATAGGATGAAGGCAAGCATCTCAAAATCTTGTTAACTTTTTCATAGTTTGAAAGTTCTTTTCCTAGTGCATGCAATGAGGTAGCAATCTGAGTAAACCTAGTGTACATGTCAGAAATTGATTCATGAGGTTTCATACGAAAAAGTTCGTAGTCATGCAAGAGAATGTTTAAACGGGATTGTTTAACTTCATTAGTGCCTTCATAAGTAATGCATAGTTTATCCCAAATTTCTTTACCAGTTTTGCAAGTTGAAACACGCATGTAATCCTCAGATTTTAATGCACAGAAAAAACAATTCAAACATTTAGCATTTAGTTGAGCTAAATCTCGTTCATCAAAAGTCCATTCGGTAAAAGCAACTTCCGTTTTAAAACCGTTAATTTCACGAGAAGGTGGAGAATAACCTTCTTGAATAAGCATCCACATGCGATAATCAGTAGATTGTAAAAAAGTAGACATGCGAGTTTTCCAGAAATCAAAAGGTAGGTTATCGAACAGAGGAGGTCGGGTAATAGAATACCCTTCCGTAGTGTTGCGATTCCCAAAGTTAGACATGGATCAAATTCAAAAAGTTTTTAAACTTTAATTTTCGAAACAGGCTCTGATACCACTTGAAAGTTCGATGGGGATGTTAAGCCCTATGAACTTAGTCCCAAACTAACCAAGAGGGGGGGTGAATTGGTATTTTAAAAACTTCTCTTTTAAAATAAAGAAATAAAGTAACATAAAACCAAATCACACCACGAAAATAATGCGGAATTAAACGTGCGGAAGCAAAAAGGAAACACAGAGATTTATAGTGGTTCGGTCGACTCGACCTACGTCCACTCCTTGGAGGCACCCTCCAAGTATTGCACTACACAAAAAGTGACTCTCCTTTAGCCCCCACGGCTAGGTGGAGAAACCTTTACAAGAACCTCCTTTTTGCCACCCCGGCAAGGCAGAGAACCTATCTCCTTTTGCTTCCTCCTGAAGCCGGCAGAGAACCAGAACCAAAGGCACAACTCCTTACCTCTACCGACCCTTCCACGGACGAGAAACTCTAGACGAAGACGACGCAGAGAGATCCTTGAAGCAACCCTTGTGAAACCCCTCACAAGCTCCCCCTCACAAGATCCTCTCTCTCTCTTCTCTCTCTCTTTCTCTCCTCAAGGTCTTCTCAGGTCAAGGCAGCAGCCAAAGGTCTTGAAAAACGTTGAACAAGAGCTCTTTAAATAGAAGAGCTTCACAAGAGCTCATTAATTGCAAGTTGCCGACTTTATCGTCCAGGCCGATCTGGACATCGGCCTGGCCGATCAGTACAAATTAATGAAGATCGGCCAGAGCATAGCCCTGAATGGAAAACAGGACGATTGAAAAATAGCTTGATCGTCCAGGCCGATCTCACGATCGTCCTGGCCGATTAGTTCAAATCAGAGGAAAATCGTCCTGACAATAGCCCTGAATATGGCCTGGCCGATACTGATCGTCCTGAAGTAACTTAAGGTTTTGACTAGATCGTCCTGGCCGATCTTTCGATCGTCCAGGACGATATGATCGTATCAATCATCCTTAATTACTTCCTTGATTTCCTGAACAATTATGGCATAATCTGTTAATATCGTCCAGGCCGATCCGAGGATCGTCCTGGCCGATAATTTAAAGATATGCTATACCATACTTGTCTATGGCGGCTACTTCTTTCTGTTTTGAGCTTATCGTCCTGGCCGATACACGTATCGTCCAGGCCGATCGGTTAACGTTGGCTGCCTTAATCAAGAATCCTTAATTAGACTTTCTGTTTTAAGCTGATCGTCCAGGCCGATCAAAGATATCGGCCTGGCCGATATGAGTAAAAACAGAATTTCTAATTCTCTCAAGTGTGTGTGTGAAGGGTTACAAAGTATCAGTCTTTTTGACTATTACAAGTGGACTCAAAAGGTAAAAACAAAAGTACAGACTGACTCAATCCTAACCCTACGCATTCCTGAACTTGGCTCCTTTTTGATTGTCCGATCGTCGATTCCTGAAAAGTTAGAAGCAACAAGCTATCCAAGAAAAGCAGTGTTTGTCAATCATCAAAACATAAGACATGAAAAATAGATTTGCAACAAAGGCCTTAGATGGTGGTCCAGCGAAGGTGAGGGCCTCAAGTGGTTGTCCGGTGAAGGTGAGGGCCTCAAGTGATATTCCGGCGAAGGTGAGGGCCTCATGTAGTGGCCCGGTGAAGGTGAGGGCCTCAAGTAGTGGTACGACAAAGGTGAGGGCCTCAGGTGGTGGTTTGGAGAAGATGAGGGCCTCAAGTGGTGGTCCAACGAAGGTGAGGGTCTCAAGTAGTGGTTCGATAAAATTGAGGGCCTTAAATGGTGGTCCAGTGAGGGTGAGGGCCTCAAGTGGTGGTCTGAGGAAGCAACAACGTCAGGCGGTGGTCGAGGAGGAGCGAGGAGGCAAGAGTGGTATTCGATCTCTCTCTTTCTCTCTTGCTTGGAACCCCGTTTTCAAAAGAGGAGGGGTCTATTTATAAATTTATGGAGTGGCATGTGTTACAATCCATGACCCCTAGCCTGAGATTTTGAAAATGACAAATAATGTCGATTTGAATCACTACTTTATTCATTAAATATTTTGAATTTTGCTCTTGTCTGTGAGTACTAACATTTCAAGGAGATCGCATATTACTGAAGACAATAAGAAGACTCAAGACTGGGTAGAGTAGGATGTGAAGTCTATAATGCTATAATTTTCATTTATTTTCTTATTTTTTTCTTAAGTCTGTCCATGAAGTCTATGCAAACTGAGCAACCATGCACATAGACAATGGGAGAGCTTTCTTTTAAGTGGATTTTTTTTAACTCTCTGTAGATCGTATTGTACGATTTTAAATCATACTGTATGACCTGCTACAACTCAATGGCTATCTGTGAATAAATCATACTGTACGATAAGGATCGTACTATAGGATGTGTTTTAAATTAAAAATCTTAGCAACCAGATTAATTTAAGTAAGTTCTTAAATAAAAAAATTTTGAACTGATCGTACTGTACAATCAATTCGTACAATACAAAAATTGAATACTTACTTAAATTAACCCCTGTGATTAGTTAGTAAATCAAGGATTAATTTTTGATTGGTTTTCATACTATACAACATAGTTCGTACTATACAATCAACCGATGCTCTTTTCGATCGTCTCGAACATCGTATCGGACTATCCCTTAATTTTTGAACTAATTGTACTAGATGATGTTAAAATCGTACCGGACGATATGAAGCTTTTATCATATCATACAGTATGAATTGGATCATATCGAATGATGAATAGAGATGAGTTTTGGTCATCCCAGCATTCATACTATATGAATAGAAGAAAAATAACATATTGTACTGGATGATGTTGTGCTGTAATGCATGATGCTGTTAAAAAAAATTGCTTGTTTATACTCCTTTGTACTAGGATGAAGTCTATTTTGAACTGATCGTACTGTATGATCTTAGATCTTACTGTACAAACATAAATGGCTAAATTGAAAATTCAGAGTTTCTTGGAGCCTGATTTATATATGAATCTTCTATCTTTTAAAATAAGAAATGAGAGAGGAACATGATAAGAAGGGGACTTCTTGAGAGATAGGTATTTGAAAAGATTTTGGGTTTGTGAGAGGAAGGAGAATGTGAGTTTGTGAGGGAGGGGTGTGAGGGAGATCATGCAGTTGCTCCTAGCCTGCTACACGCTTGCTCCTCCTATGGCCCGAGAAGATCTTATGGGAAGCTTTCTAAGGGGGAGATCCTTCAAGGTTCGTGTCCTCTAAGGTACTCTGCCTTCTCCAAGAGGGAGAAAAATGAGAAGGTTCATTGCTATCACTGGGAGGGTGACATAGTGGTTGGTACTCCGCCATACCGGGAAGGTGAAAGTGAGGTTTTGTAAAGGCCTCTCCACCTTGCTTTGGGGGTAAAAGGAGAATTACTTTTGAGTAGTGAAATTTATAGAGTGGAGGACTCCGGGGAGTGGCTGTAGGTCAAGTGACCGAACCACTATAAATATTCTGGTGTGATTTCTTCTGTTTACTGCACTTTATTTCTGTTTTGCATTTTATATTTGTTAAAACTACTTGGTGAAAATCCTATTCTAAGATCCTTGTTGTGTAAGCTAAATTTTCATCACCTATTATTGTAATCGTGTGTTAATCATTTTCTTATGCATCAAGTTAATTTTTTGTTTAAAATTTTAAAATAAAAAAATTAGAATTCCTGTTTAGGATTGATATTTTATTACAAAATATTTCAATTCACCCCCCCCTCTTGGAGCATCTCGTACTTTCAGCATGGCCTATAAATAGGTGAGAGATCAAGGGTAAATGGGGAGTGGTTGGATGGACGATTGATGTTGAATCCCTTGATCATGGTCTGTTTGATGGACATTTGAATGTCTTAAAGATGTCAAAATTCAACAATCTTGGGCTCATTGGATTTGTCTCGTCGAACCGCTCGATTTGAATATAAGCATGTCATGTTTAGAATTTGTTTGGTAATCCAAATTGTGGTTCAAACCCTCCAATAGCACTTCAGACCCTTGATTTGGATCCATTTGGACTAGGATTGAGTCAATTTTGGTGTTGTTGGGTTTGCATTTCCGAGACACTCAGTTAGACTATAAGTTTGCTGAAATTAGGTTAGGATAATCCCAATTTTAATTTTGGAAGTTTCCTACTTAATTTTGCCTAAAGATTCATGCCCGATCAAGATAATGTTTTGATGACATATCAAAAATAGTCTCACCCCTCAGAAAGAGAGAGAGAGAGAGAGAGAGAGAGAGAGAGAGAGAGAGAGAGAGAGAGAGAGAGAGAGAGAGAGAGAGAGAGAGAGAGAGAGAGAGAGAGAGAGAGAGAGAGAGAGAGAGAGAGAGAGAGAGAGAGAGAGAGAGAGAGAGAGAGAGAGAGAGAGAGAGAGAGTATAGGTAGAAGAAAGATGGTGGGAGCCAAGGATTTTTTTTGGAGGGGGGCACATGCTCCAATTCCCTCCCTCCCTTCTAAATCTGCCCATACCGTTAAGTGTCCATTTTGTAAACTAATTTTTGTTGACCTTGATTTTGTCAAACTCTTGGTCAAAAGAGTTGACTTGGTCAATTTAACCAAACCAGACCCCAAGAACCTTCCCAATGGGTAAAGTGGGTCAAACTGAGTCTACTGAGCCTAGGCCCAGACCCTGGGTCAACTTGGGTTAACCCAAATTGACCCAGATGGCTTCTTTTGAACTAAAATCAATTTCAGAGCTCCTCGAGCCCATTTCTCTCCTCAACTGGACTCAGTGGGTCAGACCCAGCCCATTAGGCCCAGACCTATGCCTTGGGTCAACCTGGTTGACCAGGACAACCCAGGTTGACCCATTTGATCATTTTGAGCCTAAATCTAATTCAAACATATTCAAACCCTTGCATGGCTCATTCCCCCACTCCATTGGACCCAATGAGCTAGGTTGACTAAGTAAATCTTTGACTTGGTCAAACCAAGTCTTATTGGGTCAATTTTGACCCATTAAGACCATTAATAGCCCATTAATTGCATTTAACCCCTCTCTATGGATTTCAAATCCAAACCACAACCAAATCAAGTGGATTTCCCTCCTAATTTACCTGAGATTCGATCCTAACCCTTGATCAAGAGCTAGGGCATTTAAATAGGGAGAATTAGGGCTTGTTAAAGGGCTTCTCTTAATTTCTCTCTCTCCAAGCCTCCATTGCCCGTGAGATTTGGTGAGAGACTTCCTTTCAATCCCTTCCACCTTTCCCAAGTCAAATCTGAGCGACTAAGGTCGTCGGCAGCGAGATCTCGATGAGGTTGAGCTTAGTTCGTTCAAACTTCCACATAGCCCGATCCAGTGGGTTTTGGACCACTATTTTGGGAGGAGGAGATACGTGGATAATCTACAAGCTCAGAGTATTCACAAATCACCAAAATCCCATGGTATAATTCTTAAACCCTTAGATTAGATCAAACACCTAGATCTAATTAGCTTATTACAACATGTGTTTTGAAGAAAAACATCACGTCCCCATGGTTTATGTTCATTAGTATAATCTATGTTTCAAATTTCAAGTATTTTGGTTGAGTATCCAGAGAGAATGAGATGAAAAACACTTTCGGCCTTCAGTGTTCGCCCTAGGTCTTGGTGTACATTTTTTGGACCATTGATCGCATGATCCACGGTCCTGATTAGTCCGTTCCGCGGTCTCGTTCGGCAGTGTATCTAATTTCACGGCTTCACCCTCCGCCCGATGCGATCACGACCATCAGATCAGAACCATGCTCGATCTGATGGCGTCCACGCGGTGCTGACTGTGTTAAGTTGAAACTACATGGACCGTAATCATCGGGCAATGATTGCGTGGTGGCGCAATCATTGCCCATGATTAGGAAACCGTATCCGCGGTTCTCGAAGCCAGTCGGAATGCACCACGTAAACAGCCGCAAGATTTTAATCGATTTAAATATTATAATTATTTTAAAATCTAATTTTAAATTTAGTACACTTCAAGTAATTGTTATAAATAATTTAAAAATCCAAAAAATATGTATTATATATGAAATCGATCATATTTTTGTCTTCTTTAATTTAAAATTATTTTCATTTAAAAAATAATAATTATTTTTTGAATTATTTTAAAAATAGTAAAAACCCTATTTTAAAATATTATTTATTATTATTTTTACTATTTAAACTATTATTTTATTTTATTTTATAAAAATAATAATGTTTATTTGTCTTAAATCAGAGAATCTTTTATTATTATTATTATTATTATTATTTCAATTTAAAAGTTAATTTTCTTACTATAATATAAAATAATAATAATAATAATATAATATAAAATAATAATAATAATAATAATAATAATAATAAGAATAATAATAATAATTATTATATAATTATTTTAAATGAAATTCAGAAGATTTATTGTCTTTTAAAATTATTATTGTAATTACTTTTTATTTATTTATTTATTATTATTATTATTATTGTCTTTTTTTATTTTAAATTAAATTATTTTAATTATAACAATTATTATTATTTTATTATATTACTATTCTAAATTATTTTTACTATTATTATTACTATTTTATTTGTTTTTTTTATTGTTCTTATTAGTATTTTCATCATTATTATTATTTTGATTATTTTGATTATATTATTATTATTATTATTATTATTACTATTACTATTATAATTATTTTAGGCATTCAAATTAATTTAAATATTATTATTATCATTATTATTATATTAATGATTAACATTAAATTTCAGAAGCTTTATTACTTTGATTTTATTTAATATTATTTTTAAATATAACTTATTTTAAAATTACCTTTAATTGCTTTAAATTTTGATAATTCATAACTAATTTATTTTAAATCAGATTTTTACGTATAATACCTTAAAATTTTTAGAAAAATGTATATATTTTTTAAAATTATTTTTAATAATTAATTTTTACTATTCTAATAAATTTATTTTTTATATTATTATTTGGGTATTTTAATATTATTTAAATGATTATTATAATAATTATTTTGAAATTAAAAATTATTTTCAAAACCTCATTAGGGTGGCCAATAGATCTCCCCTATATATATTTATTTCAAATTGATTTATTTTTAATTGCCTTATTTTCTAAAATCTATATATTTATAAGTATTTTAAAATATTTTAAAATTACTTACATTATTAAATCCTAATTTCGGGAGATCCACTCCAATGGAATTTTAAACATAGATTGTGCATGTGAAGAATAATCATGGGGAAGTGGATTAGTGAATGGTTGAGTCCCAATCATTCACTAATCATTTCATTAATTGTATTTACTTTTCTTTTATCGTAGTTTTCATGCGTAAGATGCAGGAGCACTTAGTTTAGGCTATCATAGATTTAAGAACATGGTGTGTTTACTTTATTTGTGTAACCCCCTATATTGTTACCTTGAGGGTTAGTGCAAAACTTCATTTTGAAATCCCTCTAATATAGTGACACCCTAAGGACAATAACTAAGGGCTCGTCTAGCGAACTTAGAAAAATTCTAGGAGCTATGATATATCTTTGATTGGCATAAAAACTCCAACACTTAAACTTAGTGACATCCTAAACCTCCCAGAATTTTCTAGGAATCTTTAGAAGCTTTTAGACCCCTTAATTAACCAACCCTAATTTACCCATTAAATAGGGCTCAATATCTTCTAAAAATTATAATAAATCTATTTTAACTCAGAAAATTACCCATAATGCCTCAAAGTTTTCAAAATCTTATCCTTAACCTCAGATAAATAGGGCACCTTAGGTTGACCTCAATCTGACCCTTAATTTAACTTTAATCAAAATAACAATTTTGCCCTTTTTTTAGATAGTTGAAAAATTATTAAAAATTCTAAATTTTCCCCAAGCACTTGGGAACACCTCCTTATGTCATTTTTGACCTTTGGGGGTGATTCCAATCAGTTTGGAGCTGGTTTGGAGCAAAAATCATAAAATCACCCCTAATTAGGCAGTTCTAATAATTCTCTTAATTTCATAAAACTTTGGAAATTCATAACTTTACATAGGAAACTCAAAATCCAATAAGCTCAAAGCCTAACTACTCATATTAAGCCCTAGTATTCACATAAAATGTTAGGAGCCCCAAACCTAGACTATTTCTCATAGTGACCTTTTGGACCCCCTCACCCTAGCATATTAGAGGACCTAGGACTTTCTAAAATTTGCTAATGTAATTTGAACTTTAATTATTAGTACCCTAAGCATTAAAACGAACCAATAAACTAAATTAACTAAAATGGATCCTAATTCAGTAATACTTGAATCTTAAATAAAAGTTTCCTTTTCTGGCTTTTGATAAACCTTAACTCTAGGCAACTTTAACTAACTACCCAACTTATGATCTATCCTAACCACACAAGCCTTTACACACACATAGAATTATTTTCTATGGCACCACTTATTGACTTAGGCTAGGTCGGTGTTTACGTTTCTACTGTGTGCCGGCTTTTTCGATGATTTCATTGTAAGTTATAACAAATTATTAATGTGTTTGCTTACTTTTACTACACTCTGGGAATTGATGTGATGTGTATTAGATTTACCCCTATGTTAGAAATGATATATATATATATATATATATAGATGTTATGATTTCTAATGATGTTCTATACAGGTGCTCCAGAATTTACACAGCCCCCCTAAATAAATGAGGGCTAAATAAAATAATAATAACTGCTACAAGTGGACTGCTTAGCCCTCATAATTAAGAGCTTGGCCAAGTGTGGCTATGATGAGTACTTTTCATTTTTATATAAAATGCTTGTTATGATTATAACTGCTTGAGATTTTTCTAGGATAACCTTGCAGGAGAGTCTAAAATTTTTTGTTTTCATTTAATGTAATAATTTGTAATATTGGTGAGAGTTATGAAAGTGTCTTTGAGTGTGAATATTCTTATCCAACTCAAATTTCAGAATAAGAAGGCATCCTCAAAGGGGAGAGTCATCTTTTATTTGGAAGATCGAGTTTTAATGGATTTAGATATCTAAAGAGAAAAGGCAATACCCCCTACAGAGGGAAATTGTCTCTTTGTTTGGATATTTAAGCCATGATGAATCCAAGGAGTCTAAGGAGGAGAGATCTAAGGAGTCCAAGGAGGAGAGATTCAATAAGTCGAAGGAGAATAAATCCAAGAAGACTGAAGAGCTGAAGAATTGAAGACCCAATATCGCACTCAAAGTCACTTGCGTCAATCCTAGGCTTAGAAATCCGGGTTATTGGCAGTGGTGCCCGACCACTTTATTTTTTGTAAACCCTAGGTTGTAATTAAAGGGTAGTTGACCTATGGACATTTACTTGATTAGTTTTAATATTCTGATGTGTTTTACTTATGAATGTGTGCCTCTAGGATTGCTTGCTTTTTCTAGTTTCTTGGCAGCTTGCATGCCATTTTTGTTTTGGCCTGGACCTCATTAGGCTCTCTAAGGAATACAAATTTTTTTTACTCGTAATTAATACTTAAAATTTTAAGATTTAAATAACCTAGAAACTGAACAAATCTAGGGAATTATTGGAGCCGTCCGGGCTCGCATGCATATTAAATGCATTTCTCTCTCTCCTTCTATGAGACACTTTCCCGCCTACGGGTCAGATAATCTGGCCTATGTGGATGAGGTGCCGGACCTGGGGAAGTCTAGTCTCCTTCTAAAAATTATTTTTTATAAGCCTGTTTTTAAAGTCTAAAGCATTCATGATTGGAAGCCTATTTAATTAGCATGTATTGCATTAGCAACCAACTAAATAAGATTTTAATTGTATTAGCTAAGAGCATTTACCCAACATAGGTACAAAGACAATTAGGAAACCCTCTAGATGTCGGCCTTAACTTCCAAAAAACTATACCACCCACCCATATTTCATAAATTGACCTGACAACATGGTTTTAAAGTGATTAGGTGGTTAGCTGGCTCTCCAATCTAGGCCAGGGTAAGTCCAGGTTTTGCACTATATTAGTTAGGACACTTGTGTTAGTGTTGCTCGCAGAACACTAAACCCAACTTAGATTTAGGATTCAAGGCTACTACAATCAGTCTCGTAGTATGCCTAAAAAGTGGGTAAGTTCCTTATTCTTCAAGGACTATAAATCCTACTTATTTACATCACATGGATGGCGCCACCTCCATCTTTTCTCTCAGGCATGTGTCGATTGCCTGACTTTTATTTTCTCCAATTTCTTCTCACTACTCTAGACCCTCTGAATGCTGGTGTGAATCACGCATGTTGACTAAGGCCATTTGAGACCTTTCTTCCCTTTGAGTAAGATTTTCTAGTCTATACCCTTGTGCTGATCTTATTTTGGAGAGGATAATGTATGATACTTTATTGAGAGTCTTCTCAGGCTATGACCTGAGATGTAATTAACCATGAAGGCTTACATCTGTGGGAAACTGAATTCCACATCTACTAAATCCCATCCGAGCTGATGTATCTGGAGGGGGAAACTCGTGATAGTGATCAGGCCATGCATATTATTACCCATTGAGATGCGCTAGCGATAGATGCTATCCTCCATGGTTAATCATATGTAGGGTATAATCTACCCTTCCATTGGCCCGTTTGCTAGGAGTGCGGAGGCCTTGTGATCGTCTCTATCTTTCGGGGTAGGTGCGGTTGTATACCCCTCTGCAATCCTGTAGCCGTAGCGGTGCTCTTTCGGAGGTCCATAATTTCATAAAAATTTTCAAAGTATGATGGGTTATTTTATAGGTATTTTTCTATAAATTTTAAAACATTAAATTTAAAGATATAAGAAAATTTATAAGAATTTTATATTGAAAATTGAATAAATTAATAATAATAATTATTTTATTATAAAAATATTAATATATTAGTTAAGTCCCATTTCCCCCATTTTTTCTTTTCATTTCCCTAAGCTAGAGACCTATAAGGAGAAATTGAGAGAAAAGTGAGGAGAGAAAAAGAATCTTACAGTCGGATGTATCAGAGTGATTTTTTGATTCTACAACCCTCACCATGCCATTTGTTAATGACCAAGCTGGAGCTAAATCACCACAATTGGTTGCTTACAATTTTACAATCTCTATATGTACATCAATAATTAAAACCACTCTTCAAAGCAACATCTTTACAAATTAATATAAATTATATTTTCAGAATATAATTGTTTAATAGTAAATATAACTCAATCTAGATGCCACTCTTCAAAGCAACTTCTTTTTTTGGAAAATGCTTCATAATATTACAATTAGTTTTTCAATTTTGTAACCCTTAGATTAATTATAAATCCAAATTTTATGTTAAATGCTTAAATAATATTTAACAAGAAATGTTTGAGTTTCAAACATGTTATAAACCATACCAAGAAAATATATTCATTTTTATGAATTAAATAGGAGACTAAGCTTTAAATATTTTGCATCTCAAATAAATATAGATTGGTTAAATCAAAATCTATTGCAACTTAAGCTTGAATAGATTACTAGTTTTTGGATAGAAGAAAGATGATATTATAGACAATTGCTTCTAATCTTTTGTCAATATTTATTTGTATAAATATGATGTAAATTTAAAATTTTAATGCTTTTATTTGATCATATTAGAATGGAAGCTCCCAATAGTCAACATGTAACATCCAGTCATAGTGTGTGTGAAAAGATGAATATTGCATGGAATCATTTTATTGAATTGAAGGGGCCAATGGAAAGAAATAATTCAAATGTTTGCATTATGGTACTACATATAAGGGAGGTGGCATAAATAGAATGAAACAATGTTTAGTATGAGTTAGAGAGTGCACCAATTCTTATAGATGATGTTGTAGAGGAGGGGATTCTTCTTCTCTACCCAACATCTGCTGTGCATAAATAATCAGTTGATAAATGAAAAAAGAAAGCTTGATGGTATAAAACTTTTATTTCTCCCATAACTAAACTAGGATCCCAACCTTCGTATAAAAGTGTCTTAGCATCCAAGAAAGCAATCCATGTGAATATGACTATAGTAAGGTGGTTCTTTTTTGTTCATAATGTGTTTTCAACTACTTTCCCATGAGATTAACCAAAGAGGGCAGCATTTGGGAGTTAGTTAAACACCCAAAAACCAGAGAATTACACATCTCTTGTTTGCAGATGATGTATTAATTTTTTCCCAAGTTTATTCAACAACAGCTCAAGAACTAAAAACAATTGTTTCGGATTTTTGCAATTGGTCTGGACAGAGAATCAATGCATCCAAATCTCAGATTTTATTTGGGAAGGTTGTGAAGCTTCCAATGAAGAAACACATAAAGAAGAAGTTGGGTTTCAATGTGGTGAATGAGATGATTTATCTGGGTGTTAAAATGGCTCTAAGAAGACTTATAACATTTTATTTTCAAGGAATGATAGACCTTATTTTAGAAAGGCTAAATGCTTGGAGAAGCAAGCATCTTTTCATGGTTCGTAAGATCACTTTGGTTAAAGCTTCTCTCCTAACCTTATCAAGTTTTTTATCAACTCATTCTTTGATTCCAAAGAAAATTTTGCATCAAGTTGATCATTTCTGTAAAGAATTCACATGCATAAAGGAATGGAAAAAAAGGGATTACACTATGTTGCATGGGATATTTTATGTAAACCAAAATCTGAAGGTGGCTTGGGATTACATTCAGCTGTCCAACGGATGGGACCCCTTATATCAAGGCCTGCTTAGAGATTCATTCAATATCCTAACAATCTTTTATATAGAAATATTATTACTAAATATGGTGATAATATATTTGAAGGGAACAAAACCAGCTCATCAACATGGAAAATTCTGCTCAACGGTGGAAAGCATCTCAGACCCATTGTTAAATGGATAGCTGTTAATGGGAAGAAAATTAATGTTATGAATGACATTTGGCTCTTGGATAGATGCCTCAACTCATGGACAACACATGCTGCTTGTGTTGAATTAAATAACATTAATTTGGATATGTTTATTCTGGCTAATGGCTCTTGGAATAAAATTCTGCTACAGAATTTCTTCAATGAAGATCTCATTAGGCTGATTCTACAAGTCAAAATTGATCATGAAGCTGAAGAAGACTATTTGGAAGCCATCTATAGTCACAATGGTAAGACTATAACTGCTATGGCTTATGATGAATCATTAAAGTATCATTCTAAGGAGCAAGACTGTGATTTTACTGATTGGATAAGAGGCTTAAAACTGAACGCGAGAGTTGAACTTTTCTTGTGGAGGATGAGAAAATTTGCTATTCCAACTTTTGAATTTCTCAAATATAGAAATTTAAGCCAAAATGACCAATGTCCAAGAGATTGTCAGATGGTTGAGAACTATGAGCATATAATAGTTCATTGCAAATTTATAAAAGAAATCATTCTCAGATTAAGAGAATGGGGTTTCTTTATTCCATTATTCCAATCACTTGATAACTACCTTGAAGAACTAAGAAGCCACTCCTCTCGTTTCCCAAACATGGTGAAAATTTACCTTACAGCAGTCTTTTTATCTTGGAAAAACAGAAATGACCTGGTTCATGGTAATTCCGTTTCTTCTAGCTCCTTTGTAGCAGCTAATGTTCTATTTTTGGCAAAGAAGAATTTCTTCCCAAATTTGGATAACTGGGGTGCTAATCTCCTAAGGAAGTTTACTAATGCTTGGCACCCCCCATCGCTAGATTGTATCAAAATAAATGTTGATGCATCATTATTAAAGACAAATAAAGCCGGAATTGGAGGTTATTTAGAGACCACAAAGGAAGGCTATTGTTGGCTTTAGGAAAAAAGAAATTTCATTGGGATATTTCTCAACTTGAATTAGATGTTGTTCTAACTATAAAGGAATTCATACAACCTTGGATGCTTGAAGCTGAAGGCGTTATCATTGAAGTGACAACATAAATATCATCAACTTTATTCAAAATTCTTTGAATAAGCTTAAATGGCACTTAAACACAAGGTATGATAAATATCTCTTATTCCTCAATGATTTTAATAAGGTATTTTTTAATCATATTCATAGAGATTGTAATAAATTAGCGGATGGTTGTGCTACTTTAGCTTTAAGCAAGGATTTTTGCTTTGATAGTTTCTCTTTTGCCGACATTCCTCTAAATTATCTAGCTTGTTAAAGAAGGAATGTGAGGTTTCTGTTTCTTGTAATTAGTTTCCTTTCATTAATGCTATTTACATTTTTCAAAAAAAAAAAGGTGGTTCTTTTTTATTGCATTTTATTCAATGATTTGAATTCAATATATGCACAGAAAGCTGTTGATGTGATCACTTCTAAAGGTCCTAATTACAATTTTCCATCATGCTATAGAATGAGAGTTAACCTAGTTAGGAATTGCAAAGAAAAGTGCATATTACTTATTGATTTCTATAGACAAACTTGGAAGGAGATAAATTGTATGTCTTTTATTATCTGTGCAGTGTATGTTTTTAAAATCGGTCGATGCATTTGATCTGATCAAGGATTCAACAACCTTGTGTTCTTTTCTTATTGAGGTTATCTAATTAGCAGGCCTGGAGAACGTGATGCAACTAGTAATTGATAATACTATGAATTATAAGAAAGTTAGTGAGATGTAACATAAAAAATTTAGTAGTATTTATTGGTCACCTTGTGCAGTACACTATATGAATCTAATTTAAAGAACATGGGTAGCATACCTCATATAGAATACCTTACTCGAAAATCATTAAAGATGACATTTTTTTATTTACAATTATATCTTTATACTTGCATGCTTAAAAAAAGATTAGGCTAGAAGGGGATTGTATGTCTATGAGCTACACAATTTACAACAACCTTCATAACTTTAAGAAGTATCTATAAGCATAAGCATGACTTTTAAGCTTCATTAACCACTAAAATTTATATAGATTCAAATATATCCAAAACCACCAAAGAAAAGAGACAATCACTATCATTTTGGATTTAAAGTTTTGGAATGAGGGTCTTCAGATATCAAAGATATCTGGTCTGTTGATTAGATTTCTATGTATAGTTGACTCATATGAGAAGCCCTTATTAGGGTATTTATATAATGGTAAGCATAGGGCACGAAAGGAAATTAAATCCATGTTAAAAAACGTGAAGAGAATATCTACTCCATACACCGCTACTATAAAAAGAAGATGAGATTCTCAACTTAGGCATTTCATCCACTAACTACATATTTTTTGTACACTCATTTTTAATATGATAAAAGGAATTATTGTCATAAGCCATAAATTATGCAAGGTATTACTGAGTTGATTAGGAATAAAAGCATTTTTCCAAAACTTAAAATTTGCAATGAATGAGGTCAAATTTTTTTTTGTGATGCCTTAAAAAGATTTGAAAAGTCAATTACTCTCAATAGCAAAAGAAATGCAACCACGTAAATTTCTTTTTAATGACAAACATAAACTTTTATTTTAATTTTAAAAATATACATAGTTATTAAGATTTCTAACTTGACATTAGATGAGTAGTGGAAGATGTTTAGATCAAGTGATACAAACTTGCACAAATTAGTAATAAAAATTCTTAATCAAACATCATCTTCCTTTGGTTGTGAACAAAATTGGAGTATTTTTGAACAAATTCACTCAAAGTGATGCAATTTTTTGGAGCCTCAATGACTTAATGATGTAGTATATGTTTAATACAATCTTAATTGAATATATAAGGTTTTCAAGTATAATTATATAGAATTATAGTTGTTATACCATATGCCAATGTAATGACTTAAGTTACTCCTTCACTCTTAAGGTTTTTGCATAAAAAATAAATTATGATCCTTTGGAAATTACAACGGTTTAAATAGTTAATTTTTGGTTATTGATAATGATCCAACTCTAAAGACTAACTTGGAGGATTTAATGACTGGGAGCTATATAGAGGATGCAACTCCATTTACTGAAGAACAAAACATACATTTGACTCAGCAAAGGCATTATAAGTTGGTAATTAAATATAAAAATATTTTTTTAATAAATTTAACAAATGAGATCTTACTTCATGTTTTTTATTTGTTAATGAAGGTGATATTGATAATGAATGGGATGGATAAGACATAATCGGGTTTTATTCTACAGAAATATTTAGAACAAAAGATTTTGGAGAAATTGGACTTGGATCAACTTTTGGGGCTAGTTTTAATGATGCAAATTTAGGAGATTTTTTATCATCCTCTTGTAATTTTTGTTAACTATTTAACTGAGGAAGAGAAATATTGTTAGCTTTCAATTTACATCATGAATGTATTTTCTTTATGTTAATAGCTAGTATTAATTATATAACTCTTTTATAAGTTGTGGTATTTTCATATGAAATTTATTAATGGATTTTTATTATTTTTTCTATATAACTATTTAAGTGTACAAGTATAATAATTATGTTATTTTTATGTTATTTTTAGAGCTTTACTAGTGATGGGGGTGGTGGGTGAAAGTGCTCTGATAGCACTTAAAAGTTTGTTAGGGATGTTAAGCCCTTATGAACTAGTCCTAAGGCTAACCAAGAAGGGGGGGGGGGGGGGGGGGGGAGGGTGAATTGGTATTTTAAAAATCTTTTGATCAAAATACAATCTTAAAACAAAAATTAAGATTAACCATATAAATCAAAGTGCATAAAATAAATGCGGAAGTAGTAATAAAGAACACAAAAATTTATAGTGGTTAAGTCAATACGACCTACGTTCACTCCCCAGAGGCGCCCTCCAAGTATTGCACTAAACTCAGTCTCTCCTTTTGCCCCCATAGCAAGGCGGAGAAGCCTATACAAACTTCCTTTCCACCAACCCATGTGAGGCAGAGAACCCAACCCCTTTTGACTCCTCTAGAAGCAGGCAGAGAACCCAACTCCTTTTGTTTCCTCTAGAAGCAGGCAGAGAACCCAACTCCTTTTACTTCCTCCTGAAGTAGGTAGAGAACCCTGATCAAATGCTAAAATTTACCTCTCTAGAACCCCCAAGGAACGAAGGATGATGACTAGAGAAGACGACGATGGATCTTTACTTGGAGCAACCTTTGTAAACTCCCTCACAAACTCCCCCTCATAAGATCCTCTCTCTCTCTCTCTCTCCATTTCTCTCCCTCTTCTTTTATCTCACTCAGGTTAGAACAACAGTAAAAGATGAGCTCTTGGGTAAAATAAGAGCTCATAAATAGAAGAGTTTTAGAATAGCTCTTATTTTATACAAACTGACTTTATCGTCCAGAACGATATGGATATCATCCTAGGCGATCATCATAAATTTTACTCAATCAGCTCGGTCAGTTTGGGATGATCAGAAGATTTTTGGTTATATCATCCAGGCCAATATAATATTGTCATGTGTGATCAGTACAATTCCTTAAATATCATCGAGATAATTGCTCTGAAAGGATGTCTGGATGATGAAAAAATAGCTTAATCATCCAGGCTGATCTTACGATATGTTAATTAGTTCAAATATGTTAAACTCATCTTGAATATTACCCTGAATAGAAGCTAGCCTATGTCAATCATCCAAGCGATCATCCCGGATGATCCTTCGATCGTCCCGGATGATGTGATCATGCAATCAGACCTTTATTACTTTTTTTAATTACCAGATTAATTTAGGCATAATTGTGCTACATCGTCCAGGCCAATGTCCTTGATGATGTCCAAAAATAAAGAATACCTAAATAGATCTGGCAGCTGATTCTTTTTGATTTGAGCCTATCATTCTAGTCGATACTAATATCGTCCATGACAATGTGCTTAATGATGGCTGCCTTAACCAGGATGCCCTAAGTTACGATTTTTGTTTTTAACAGATCATCTAGGACGATGTTTGGATCATCTAAGATGATATGATCAAAATAGAGAACTCTAACCAACAGATAGAAATTTTCCCCCATGTGTGTGTATGCAAGGTTACTTAGAATCAGGAACTACATCTTTTACAATAGACTCAAGAAAGGGAAAAATTTACCGATTCAGACCTAATCTACCCAATATTGAGCTGGTTCAAATTACGGTCTAATCTTGTGGACCTAAAATATTAGTAGGCAAGACAGTCGTAAAAAAACATAAATGTTTGTTATCATCAAAATTCTAATCAAATTTGCAATAATGGGTAACCTAAAGAATTATGAAAATAATTTAGGGCTCTATCAATCCTTCAATAATGCTTAGTTTTTTTTATATATATAATTTATAAAAATCCCACTTAATAAACACAAGTATACGTGTTGAATCAAGTAATATAGTGATATAGTATAGTATCTATCTCACGATGAAGAATCTTTACTTGTAAATATTAGTACTGTCTATTAAAATTATAATAACTATCATTCTAAAAAAAGAAGTTTTAGTTGAGATTCAATCACTTAATTTAAAATCAATAAAAAAATAAATGAAATATTATTTGGATAAAACATTTTGGATTGATAGAATGTAAATATAATATATTTTCTAATGATTCTTTTTTATATTGATGTTATTCAGAGCATATACATCACTGACTGCTTAGTCGAGCGTAAAGAGATAAATTACAGATTAAACCTTCCAACCTCAATATCACTATGAATTCCTATAGTCGATCACACTATAAAAATCTTAGAAGAGTGAGTAAGACATGTACTGTTAAACCCTCCCCCCCATTATAATTCATCTCTATAATTTTGGTATATGTCAAGCACTATGTATATGCTTGCATTATACCAATCTAATATATTAGGTTGTGCCTGCTTTTCTATTCCTAGGCTCCATATTACACCTAATATTAACTACACATATGACTACTATATGCATTAAATGAAGATCTGGTATATTAAAAACATCATTAAATTATTGATGAAAATAATATATTAATATTTCACATTCTATTTACACCATCATTTCAAAATTAGAGAATTTAGGCATTCATGAAAAAATAAATGAAGCAAACTCATTTTTATTAATTATATAAAAGAAAGAAAGTATATAAGAAAAGACATCATCGGATGGGTTTAAAGATCTCATATTCCCTCCTCCTTAAACTTACATAATTTTTTCCACAAATATTAACCAAACACTTTTTTGAAGTGGATCTAGTGCTCGAATTCTCATAGTTGTCACTCCTAAGAGAATTGCAGAGAAGCACTTTAAAGATTGAAATTAACTAAGTGACTGAACTCTCCTACTAACATTACAAACAAACTATTTATAAAAAATATATAAAATGGATGCTGGCGTCACGACACTCTAGACACTTGCACTAAAGTGCCCATAAAATGAACTAACACCGCAATGCTAAAAAATTTCCTCCTCTGTGTTGCTTGCTAATGTTGACCCATAATTAATGAATCAACACGTCACTTCAATAGTAGATCGTGTCCTGATTGGTTACAACTACAGCACTGCAACATTGCTAGCTATTGAGCACTGTAGTGTCCACATGGCACTCCCCTCGACTTCGCGATACTAGAAATTGGCATTACGTTGCTATGTAGATAGATACTACTAGGCTTTGCAGCACTAACTCCTCTAGCGTCATGATGCTTTCAAAGAGAGATGGAGTGCCTCTATGTCTATATTGGGTGCTTTTGCAGTGTTAACGATGGCGCCACAGTGATATAGTGTCCAACACAACGATGTTGTATGATACTTGAAATTTCATGCATTTCCTGTATTTTTCCTACAAAACAAAACTAAAATAACACGGTTTCACTTGCAATTTAACATATAAAACATAAGATTATTTACACTTATCAACTAGTTGGTGGAGACAATTATGAGATCTCATGCCAAAAAATTGGATTTCATTATTCAAGTTACAACTATAAAGAGGTCAGTTATTCACAAAATGAATGTATTTAATATTAAAATTATTAAATTTATTTAATATATATTTTATTCTTTATATTATTATTATATTTAAATTTTTATTATATATGTGCAAATTATTGTGTCATTATTACATAAATTATATAATTTTTAATATAATTAGTATTTATTATGTCATTTGGCTAAACCCAAGTTCGACCACGGTTGAACCATAGAACCTTTAAATTTTCTTTCTTCCGGTCTATTAATCAGTTAGATTTTCACAAACTTAGGTTTTAAATATAGATCAAACTGGACATTTAAAAAAATTCATGGTTAAACTGATCAATTTAGTCGGGCTAGTATGATTTTTAAAACCATGGATAAAAATTTTCAATCATAAATAAATTCAATTGAGATGCCTCTTGATTTGATCATTTTTCTTGCATAATTGAATTGACTCATTTATGCTATGTTATTTTGATTAATTAGAATAAACTAAGTCAAGAAAACCTTAGAAATTGGCCTAGTTAAAAAAAATAATAATGGATGAACAAATTGATTATAATTTTAAAACTTAGAACTTAGGTACATAAATATAATATGTCATGTCCCAAGATTTAATTTGAAAGAAATTCTTCTTTTAAAATTTTCTAATTTACCACTAGAGCCACTAATAAACATCCATTTATAAATAAAAACTCAATGGAAGTAAATTTTCTTTTCATTTATCATCAAAACATATACATTTATATTTCAATTCCAAAAGAATCATATGTATTAGCCTTGAATACATCATTCAAATTATTCTATATTATTATATTCATGACTATAAAATAAACAAATAGAAAATACAAAAGAATTACCAAAATCAATAATCTTGATTAGCTTCACTCCACTAGATCCTTATTATTCCCCAAAATCATGAAAATCACATAATGAGTAGAAGCCTAATATGTTATTAAGTCCGAATAGGTTACCAAGGCCTAAAATTACAATCAAGGAAAGAAAATTATATTAAAATGCATTTATTCATTCAGATCATATCATCATAGCATGCCTATCAATTCATGTGAACAAGGACATTATTAATCAATATGAATCAAGCTCATGTGATCAATTAATAATCAATGACTTAATTTTCTACCAATCATTAAAATAAAAAAAAGTTACTTCTTTATACTTAAAATTTTTTGTAAGTGATTATTGACTTCTCTAAATAGTTAAAAGAAGAAAAATTGATGATTATCCCTTTTCCTTTAACTCCTTTAGTGGTATAATTTATTTTTGAATCAAAAACTACTTCAAATTAAAAAGTGGACAAAGAAAAAGAAATACAAAATGAGTCCATAATAATTAGCTTCCCTTGCTATCAAGTCTTTAAATCTTAGATAAATCCATGTGCCAATTGATATCTTCTACACTTGAATTTGAGAATCATGATTTATAGTTCATCACATTACAATGCTATTCTCTTAAGATATATTTTTGAAAATAAAATTTTAAAAAATAACATTTCCTTTCTAATTTATTTTCTAAATTAGATTTTTTATTTAAAAATGACTTTAACCTGAAAGAGCCTAAGATAGGGTTGATAAAATTCAAATTTTCAACCTTACTGGATCTTATTGCAGTCAATTCATTTCTTGCTAAGCTCTTGAATAAAATCAAGAGGTAACTTTCTCATTCTAAGTAAATTTGCAGAAATTAATTGATTTTCCTTAAATATCACCACCACCTACATCTGATCAAGGTCTATATGATCTTTAGTTTGTTATGTGTATTACATTTTATATTTTTTGTATTTATCTTCTTTTCGATAATGTCAAAGGGGAAGAATGCATTTGACTGGTTGTATTTATATTTTAAGTTGAGTATATTCATCTTATATTTTTGTTCATCTTATTGTTTCTTAATGTTTTTATTTTTATTAATTTTTTTTGCTTTCCTCTATTTTTTAATATAATTATCTTATTGAGGGAGAGATTAGGATAACATGTGTTTTAAATTTGTAAATTCAACCAATAATATTTTCCATTATAAAAGAAGGAGAGGTTGCAACTCAAGTTTATAACTTTATATTTTTAATGATAACAAATATTGTGATTTACATCTTTATGCCTTTTAGTATTTAAAATACATATTTGTTTGTGTGTGTACTAACATTTCAAGAACACCATGCACCATCCAATGAAGACACAAGGCTCAAAATTGGGTAGAATAGTTCATATTATAAAAAGTATATAATATTCATTAATGTTCTTTTCATTTCTTGAGTCAAAGTTCTGTAAAGGTGTATGTTTGTTGAGTAACCTTTCACACACATATGAGGAGAGAGAAAAATATTTTTGAGAGAGTGATTTTTTATGTCCATTGTACTATATGATGTTGGCTGTGTACTATAAAAACTTATTTTGAATTATATGATTTAAATTTGTATTGTAAGATCTATTGCGATCTATCAAAATCCTAGCTGACAGATGTCAAGAAAGATTCTAATTATATGTTAATCATACAATATGATTTAGATCATACTATACATCCTAATTAAAATATTTTTTAATTAATCCCTCGATATCAGGCAATTAAACCATGGATATTTATTTTAACTTATCATATTATATGACACATTTCATACGATAAGATTATTGTATACAAAATTAGTCATCCTAGAGATCGTACCTAATAAAATCCATAATTTTTGTACTGATGGTACCCTGTGATGTCTATAGTGTTAGACGATTACCCGTGTACAAATTTGGCCATCCTAAGGATCATTCCAAATGAATAGAAGGAATTTCTACAGTTCATATTGTACTATATTTTGATCATATTATAAAAAATATTATTAAAGTTGAGCAGTTTGTCTGAACGATCTTGCTAGACGAGCCTTAATTACACTGATCGTACAATACAATACGTGTATCATACTGTACAAATAGAAGACAGATCTCTTAAAAAATTAGGGTTTCTTGAAGCCCTCTATTTAAGCTTTCTTAAAGACTTGGTAAGAGTCTTTGACATGCATTTAGTCTCTATTCTTCTGGAGAAAACTTGAAGAGAGAGATTTGAAAGGGAGAGAGAAAAGGGTGGAGTTTGAGAGGGAGAAGATCCTTGTGGGGTTCAAGGGAGTGTGGAGAGGATTTCACATGGTTTCTCTAGCAAGCTTGCACCTTAGTACCATTGTATTTAAGGTTTACCTTGATGGAAGTTTTGGGAAGAAGAAGATCTCTTTGGTGTCAAAGGACCCAGCTACCCCACCATACCAGAAGGTGAAAGTGATTCCAAGTTCTCTACCTCACCAGGAGGGTGAAATGAGTCAAGGTTCTTTGCCTCATCAGGAGGATGAAAAAGTGTCAAGGTTCTATGCCTGTGAAAGTAGTATGGTCCTCTGCTGCACCAGTTTGGTGGAAGTGAGTTTGTAAGAGCTTCTCCACCTATTTGTGGGGGCTAAAGGAAAGTCACTAAAGAGTTTAGTGCAATGCCTGGAGAGAGAGTATCTATGGAGTGGATGTAGGCCAAGTTAAATGAACCACTATAAATCTCTAGTGTTTTTGCTCTTGATTTTATTTTTCTACACTTTTTTTTTTGCTTTTATTTTTTTGGTTAATTGTGTGGTTGAGAATCTTTGTTATTTTATTGTTGTGAAATTTACTTTTTTTGTATCCGTTGTATTGATTATTGGGTGTGGCTTTGAATTTTTTTTAAAGAAGTTCCTTTGCTTAAAGAATTTTAAATCACAAATTCACCCCCCTTCCTCTTGGTTAGCCTCAGGGCTAGTTCTTTAAAGTTTCACAACCCTTACGAACTTTCATTAATGCATTAGGTATACTAATGCAATTATGAATTCATAATGTATATGTACTGATGCCCCTTATAACTCTTAAATCTTTTACCCCAGACCTGTTCAAGACATGTGCAGAGGAGCAAAACTAAAACATAACAGAATTCCAATACCGAGCCAATTCAAAGCAAAAATAGAGTATTCCACTATAGAGCATTTCCACCTTGGGCCCAGCAAAGACTTTTCAGAGTATTCTCCTTTCCATTTTAGAAACTACATATCATGAAATGCATGATAATGCAAATATAGTGTGCAATTAAACTTTATAAGCAAACAACATCATATGCCAACTTGTATAGAAAACCCTCACATTTTAGTTGCCAACATAAAGTGCTAAGAACCTTACCAATTTCACAAAGGTTGGGTATAATGCTAAAATAACATACTTTATTAACTATAATATAGTTAAAAAATACTACCATCTTCCAAAATAATAAAAAATTCAAATATAACAAACCAATCAAAAAATAATTATATTTTTATAATCAAATTATTCATAATAGAGAATAAAATAATATACTAAACATTATATGTTAAATCTTTTAAAAACTTAAGAAAAATACTTTTAAAATTATATTTTCATTATACACATTAGAATTGAAAATAAAAATGGGGTATGGGTTACCTACCTTGAGTGATAATTCCCCTAATTGACCGGACGAACAAAAATCCTATTTTAAATCTCAAATAGACTCATTTTTCTTCTCTTTCCTTCCTCTCCTCTCCTTTCTTCCACGGTAAGTTGCTGGATGTTTGGGTTGGTGTTAGTTATTTTAGATATTTATTATTTTAAAAATTATTAATTAAACATAATGTTACAATGTTGCAACCTCAAACACCATAGCGTTACCAACAAAACTCCCACTCTCCAAGATTCTCACAAACTTTTCTAAGTTCTATTCTCAGAAGAAAAAAATCAAACTTTTAAATTTCACTTCCTCAACCCAATTATTTAAGCATCCTAAGCTCCAATAACCCAACAATGCATATCTACTAAATTAATTAAAAAACTACACTTTTAAGTAAATAATTTCTTGGATTTCAGATGATGGATATTATATTTTTCCCTCAGAAAAATGTCATCCTTGACATTTCAATCAAAATAATTTTTCCTCATCTAAGCTTCTTTCTCCCAGGTTGCTTCCCTTTATGTCTAATGCTTCAATTGAACTTTAATCATTGGGATTTTCTTATGCCTTAATTACTTAAGATCAAAGACCAATATATGCATAGGTTCTTCTTTACAAGTCAAATTGTTTTACACTTCTAATTCTTTATTAAGAACTTTTTTCTCTACATTAGATACTCATTTTCTCAATATCAGTACAATAAATACATTGTGAATATCAGACATGTGAACAGGTAGAAATAGTCTATAAGTAGACTTGCCAATTCATTCAATTACTTCAAATGGTCCAATGTATTGAGGGCATAGCTTATTATCTTTCCCAAATCTACTTATTCCTTTCATAGGACCAACCCTCAATATAAATAAAATCTTCAATTTGAAATTTAATAGTTTTATGCTTAGATTAAAAATATTTTCTCTGCCTATCTTGAGCTTCTTATATTCTTTTCTTAAATAGTCTAATCTTTTCAGTGGCACTGTCTACTAGCTCACAACTAGTTAAAGTCCTTTCGCCAAGCTCCTCCCAAGATAATAGTGTCCTACACCTTCTTCTATATAGGGCTTCATGTGAAGCCATGCCAATGCTTGCTTCAAAACTATTATTATAGGCAAACTCAATCAAAGGAATGTGATCTTCCTAGTCCGAGGATTGGCCAAAGTGAGTATTCCTTAGTTTTTAGCTTATACGAAAATCTAAAATATAGAATCTTAATAAATCTGCTCGGATTAAATCACTCATTCAAATTACCTGTCTGTCTGAGGTGGAAAGTTTGTATTGAAGTTTAACTGAGTCTTTAAACCTTCTTGAATACTCTTCCATAACCTTGACATAAATCTGTCATCAAAAAAAAAAAAAAAAAAATAACATTATGGATTCCATGCAATCTTATTATTTTCTTGATATAAAGTTGAGACAACTTATCTATAGAGTCAGTATGCCTCATGGTCAAGAAATGAGTAGACCTCAACAATCTTTCCATAACCACCTAAACTACATCATGACCTTGACTTGATCTCGGGAAACCTATAGCAAAATCTATGATAATTTCTTTCCATTTTCACCCAGAGATAAATAATAGTTGCAATAGACCATTGGATTATGATGCTCAACTTTTACCTTCTAATAGGGCTTACATTTAAATATAAATTTGGCTACCTCTCACTTCAATCTTGACCACCAAAATATATACTTCAAATCATTGTACATCTATTTTCTTCCTAGATGAATGGTGTAATTAAAATAATGGGCTTAATGCAAAATCTCTCTACTCAGATCACCATTAGGATGAACCCATAATCTTTTCCCATAAAAAATGAAACCTTTCTCATCTTCCTTCAACTCATGACATTTCCCATATTGAATATGATCTACCAGTTTAAAAAATCCTTCATCAACTTTTTTGGGTTTCTTTAATTCTATCTTATAATGAAGGCTGGTTGAACATCTACAAAAAAACCCCAGATATTCATGATGATGATGATGAGGAAGATAGAGATTTAGAGTGATGTTTGTTATTATTTTCACATCTTTGTTATGTTGTTTATTTACTTGTAGGAGAGAGAGTGAGAGAGAGGAAATAGTAATTATATTATTGGTGATTGTAGTTTTTTAAACTTTTCTTTATTTTTCATTTCTTTTCTTGGGGGGAGAACCATGTGGTTAAGTGATACTGTGGATGGCTAAGATAGCCATAAATGTTATTATGATGTAGTGGTTGATTGTATTGGAGTTTTGATAGAGGATAATTCACTCAGCACTATATGTTTCAATGATGTAGTTTGACCTTCATATCATTCTTTATGAAAAAGGCATGTTTTCTTTCTTTCAATATATTATGATGTTATTTTGTATGTAGTGATTTGTTTATGTTATTATCGTGTTAGTTCAATTTACGTTTCATGAAATCCCCATAATTACTTAACTGTTGAAAATGTTTTCCACATAATGCTTCACTTTGATTGCTTATTTAGCCTAAATAAAATAACAATTAAAATTTATTTAAAATTAAGAATAATACTAACTCTAAGTAATAATTTCGATGAATAAAGAACCACAATTTTCAATATGAAAATTGTAATAATTAACTAAAGAAAGTCATCTAATTTATTGTCTCACTTTGAAATAAAAACTATATACATAAGCACAAACTAATGATTTAAAGATTGAATAATTGAGTTTAGAGAAAGGAAGTCTATAGATTAAATTATGAAAATCATTGTAAACTTGACTATGGAATTAGTAAGTTTACCAATATCCTTGCATTTAATTTAATTTCAGGTTACTAGAAGAAAAAGAGAAATTAGATATTCAAAATCATAATTAGTCCTTAAAGATGGAAAAATATGAAAAAAAAATGAAAATCAAATGAAAGGAAGGAAAAAAAATAAAGAAAAGAAGATGAGTACTTCAAAAATTGGTATTTGATAAAGCTTAATACCTAAAAGTTCCTAATATTTAAATCAAATTAGAGAATATAAATAAACTAATACATAAGAAGGATGACTAATGAATTTCTAATTTAACTACATGCACAAAAGATTTTCAAATGATGTATCAATCATATCTAAAAATCAGTAGTCATCAGTACACTTAGTAGTTAATAAGTTCAAATTAAGAAACAACAAAGAAGATTAATTAAGATAAATACCTATGATCATTCAAATTAAAATTGCATAACTTTTTTCATTCCAAATTATACCCAAATGATGAAGTATTTTCTCATATTTTGATAACCTTAAATTATCAATTTTTATTTAGGCTATTAGTTTAATCAATAAATGATTATATCATTGCTTGAGGACAAACAAGAGTTTAAACTGGGGGGAATTTATTAAGTATAAATTTTATAGTATTTTATGATCTTAAATATTAGTAAAATATTTTTTTTAAAAGTTGATAATGTGTAAGAAATACTTAAAAAAGGAGAAAAATTCATAATTGTTGAACCAATGAGTAGTATCCACAACACCTCAGCTCCAGATTAAGAAATCATGTCACTAGAGTTTTAGGAAAAATGATAATTAATTCAGTGCCCCGATAGAGCCAAAGTCAGCAACACAGTGCTTCATAGCATCATAACACAAAAAATCAGCAACGTAGCATCTAAGCCTCAGGAATTTAAGCAACGAGATTCAGTACGGTGTGGCGTAAGATTACATATTCAAGCCCCACAATGTTCAACTTTTGCAATACCATGGAAAAGTAGTTGTCAAAAGATAGAGCTACACCAAATCAACCACGCGACACACCGAATTAGCAATTAGATGCCTTGAATTAGCCCGACGCCATAGTAGAGCAAGTCAAGTAATAATGAGGCGCTAATTGATTCTATAATGCCACAACCATGTCAAGCTTCACAGCACTTGAGTCCATTTTTGTACAAGTTTAAATAATTTTTAATTCATTTTAGTAGAGAGTTATATCATATTTGCTATCTAGTTCAGTCCATACTATAATAACCCCCTTAGAGTAAAGTCTAAGGGAGGTTAGAGGAGAGTATGATATTATATTTAGGAATTGTTAGCATGTCTCTTTGTAAGAAATTAGATATTTAAAGGAGAAGGGAGTGTAGAGATTGCATTTGTACTATAAAGAAGACATCTGAAATAATTTTAAGTTGTGTATTTTCTTTTTTAAGTAAGCAATAAAATCTAAATATTTTATTATCTGGTATCTTATCTTTTCTTTTTCAATCCTTCTGTAGTGATAGAAACTCAACCCTTATCTTCAATTCATAGGATAAATATGGTAGTCATAATAGGCAATACTAGTTCATTTGTATGTTAGCAAAATACTTCATCATGGGATTCACACTCTATCAATCACTTTATTACTTGATATACATGTGCACCTGCGTATTTAGTGGGTATTGCATATCAAAGAAAACCTAAACATAACATATTTCATCCCAGAGAAAAAACCTTAATTCACGCATTGAATGCAACCCAGGTAAACCCTCACATCACTTACATATATGATACAATGTCCACTTGAAGACCAAAATCTTAAAGTTATTATTTAAACCTAAAAACTTGAGCAACACAACTTCCAGTGGTTATATATTTGACTTAAGTTATAGCTAGTGTAGCTGAGTTTTGATGCCAATAAAAGGATCTCCTATCATATGGACTTTAGAATGACTAGATACATAATTCATCTACAACTAGTTTTATAACTCCATGCTGACCATAGACATCATATTCATCATAAGTGGCAAAGTGTTGATTCCTATAATTCCTTTATTAATAACTATATATGATTTTAAAACTGATGAATATCTAAAAAATATAACCTCATTTAAAGTGGCATCAAACATACCAAGTCTTATTTTTATATCATTCACTATGAAAAATTGTAGCTAAAAACTTACATATGTGATTAGTTTGGGGTTTTCCCTTAAATAGTTCATATGGAATTATGTTCAACTTTGGAAAATGTTTACTCTAGTTAATACTTAATATGCAGTATTGATAACCTCATCTCAAAAATAATTAGTTAGCTTATATCCATTGAGCATAAAACAAAAAGCTTCTATCAATGTCCTATTCCTTCTTTCCCCACTCAATTTTGGCGTTCTAGGTGTAGAGAAGTTCTGACTTATTTATAGCTCCTCTAAAGATTTTTTTTTTAATTTTCATTCTCATGTTCCCCTCTATATTCAGTGTGTATTATAAATATTAGAAAATCAAAATATTCCTTAAATTCACAAAAAGTATATTTTAAAAATAGCAACACATAAATGGTCATTAGTGAACTCTAGCTTTGAATATCCCTCCAAATAGATCTAAGTGAGTGATCTTCTTAAGTGTGCATATACTAGCGTGCATATAAGGTTGACTCACTTATGTTTTGAATATTAAACATATAAACATTGCTAATACTAAATCTTATAATATAGTTTTCTCATTCAAAATCAAGGAGCATGTGTTTGAGAGAAATTTTAAATCAAACCATTTATCATATAGTTGACTAATATATCATAAGTTATGTTTAAGACTTATTCATATTCTTTTCATTAAAGTACACCAAAGTTTTTAACACAAAACTCTCACATATCCTTTTCATTGAAGTTTTTGTTCATAGTCTTTAAAATCTTTAAATTGAATATGATTGTATAAATGTATGCAACACATAAATTAAGACCACCAGTCAAGACTTGCAAATTTCCTACATATCTACAATATAAGGATTCATCCACATGTTGTCCTAGCCAATCCTTCCATTGATTGGATAAATATGAACTATCTTTTGAGAAACTCACCCTTACCCTATTATTTACCATTGATTAGTGACCTTATGGAAAACATTTGTGTTCTTTAATATGTGCTTTCACACAACATCATCCAAACATTAGAGATTGGACAAATACCACCCATTCTTTCTCTAGTTATTTATTATTTGATGAGTTACACATAATTTAATATTATAAATTTGATTATCTGTTACAATGAAAAATTTGCATCAATTCATAATCTAAAAATAAGGTGATGACCTAATCTTGCCCCCTATAAAATGTTATTACATACATCTTAAAACACATAAAAAAAGTTTAATTATCTTTATTAACCAAATCACATTTGTGTTAATTTATCCAACCACTCTGTGGACCTCCAAAAGGAATCTACTGTGTGGGGGACAGAGTGTAGATGATATACGACCACACCATCCTAAAGGATAGAAGTGATTGAAGGCCTTCACACTCTTTAAAAGCTGGCAAATGAAAGGGAAGATTAGATCGCACATATGATTAATCATTGAGGATATAGGCTCTCACCAATGCACCCTGATGGGTAATAATATGCATGACCTGATCCAAATAATAGGTTCCCCCACCCGATATATCAGCTCGAGTGGGGTTTATTTAATGTTTGAGTTTTATTTCCCATGGGTGCAAGCCCCCGTGGTTAATTACATCTCAAGCTGGAGCCTGAAAATACTCTCGATTAAGGATCCCACATTATTCTTTCCAAAAGGGGATTGATATAGGGGGAGACTAGGAAATCCTACTCAAAGGGAAAGAAAGGATTCAAAGTGACTTAGTCAACATGCACAGTTCATACCGACATCTAAAGGGATTAAAGCATTGAGAAGGAAACTAGAGAGAAAAGGAAACAACGCACTCAAAGCATACAGAAGGAAAAGGTGGAGGTGGCATCATCCATAAGATGTAAATATATAGGATTTATAGTCCCTGAAGAAAAGGAACTTATCCACCGATTAGGTATACTATGAGACACCCAATATAGTAGCCTTAAATCCTAAATCTAGAGTGGGTTTAGTATTCTACACCCAACACTAACACTCATGTCCTAACTAATGTATATGGGCTTATATCCTTCCTAAAAGGAAAGCCAGCTAACCACCTAGGCATATAAAATTCATGTTGTCCAGTCTTTATGAAAGATGGGTAGGTATTTTAGTTTTTTGAAATGTGGTTGACATCTAGAGAGTTTCTTAATTGGCCTTGGACTTATATAAGGTAAATGCTCCTAGAGCTAATGCAATTAAAATTTTGATTTAGTTGATTTCTAATGCAATGCATGCTAGTTTAAAAGGTCTAAAATAAAGTATGTATGGAATTAAAAAAAGGCTTATAAAAATAATTTTTAGAAAAGATCGGGCTTTCCTATGTCCGGCACCTCATCCTCATAGTCCAGATTATCTGGACTCTACCCATAGGCTGTGAAGTGTCTTATAGCAAGAGAGAAGAGAATGCATTGATATTCATACAACCCCATATAATTCTGGCTATTCCCTAGATCATTAAATTTCTATGTTATTTAATTTCTAAAATATTAAATTTTAGTTATGAGTAGAAAAGATTTTTTTTATCCTAGACAGCCTAGCAAAAATAGGCTACACACATGTAAGAAAGAAACCTAGAAAAGGCAGACAATTTCTATTGTTTACCCAAAATAAACACATTAACATAAATCAATGTAGAGTAAATTAAAGAAAGAAAGTCCACCACAAGTGTCGTATAAGTATAACCAGAGTTTGCAGAAAAGTAATTGTGGTTAGGCCCCACCGACAAGAACCTAGATTCTAATCCTACTAAATAATCCAAGTCTTAAAAATAAGGCATTTTATCTTTAAGTCTCCATCTTTAAGTGGATCATCTTCCTCTGGATCATCTTCCTTCATATCATCTCCTTTTATGCTCTGTAAGGTTCGTCCTCCAGAAGGGTACCTAAATGCATAAGAAATTCCCTATAAAGGGGTCTTACTTTTTCTCTTTGGGTACTTGGTGTTTTAAGTGGTTCACTTTTAAAGACTTTCACAACTCAATATTATTACAAATTACATTATATAAAAGAAAAAATCTATAACTCAAACTAAACCTATAAGGTTATCCTAATAAAATATCCCAAGCAGTTGAATAGAGAACAACCCAAGCAAATAATATGGAAAGAAAAATGCTCACTGCCAATCACACTTAGCCATGCTTTTTTTGAGTTAGAGAGGGGGCTTTAGCAATTTCTAAAGCACTTGCAGAAAATGCCATTAGTTTTAAATCTTAATGATTTTTCCCCCTCTTTATTAGTGTTACATGAGCATGGATACTTGCATAAGACATTGTTAGTATCAAAAGTGCCCCTAGCCATGGGTGATATATCACATAAATCACATCATAAGTAACATATAAAATGCATAATAATGAAATAAATAATCATCAGAATAAGCTAGAGTAATCAAATCAGTTAATCACATGTGCCACATAAAGAGCATCACATCATATAAATAGAAAAAGTAAAAAACTAGCCCTAATCCTAGAACTAGAAGTGGTGCCTTAGAAAATTTATGTGTGTAGTAGTAGGATTTTGTGGCTTTGGATAGTTCCTATGTCGGATAGTTAGTTTGAGTTACTTCGTGTTCAAGTTTGTTTAAGGCTTGAAAAGTGGAATTTGATTAAATTTTAAGTATTAATGAATTGGGGGTCCACTTTTAGTTAATTTTAATTTGTGGATCCATTTTAATACTTAGGGTAGTAATCTTTAAATTTTAAGTTGAATTAACCGATTTTAGATGGTCCTAGGTGAAAGTTTGTCAGGGATGTTAAACCCTTATGAATAGCCCGAGGATATCCAAGAGGGAGGTGAATTAGTATTTTAAAAATTCTTAAACCAAAATCATGATCTTTTAAAATATTTTAAAACCACAATCAAATAATCATTCACCAAAAAATAAAGTGTGGAAATTAAATGCAAAAAATTAAATAAGAAAGAAAAAACTAGATTTTATAGTGGTTTGGTCAACTTGACCTACGTCCACTCCTAGAGCCTCTCCTCCAAGTATTTCACTAAACTCAGTGACTGTACTTTTGCTCCCATAGTACGGCGAAGAAGTTTGTATAAAACTCCTTTCCACTGATCCTGGTGAGGCAGAGAACCCACTCCTTTTGCTTCCTCTTGAAGCAAAACAAAGAACACGACTCCTTTCTTTTCCTCCTGAAGCAGGCTGAGAACTTCCATCAATTGCTAAGGTAGACCTCTCTAGAACCTCTAAGGAACCAAGGATGATGACTAAATAAGATGACTTGGATCCTTACTTGGAGTAACTTTTATGAAACCCTCACAAACTCCCCCTCACAAGATCCTATCTCTCTCTCCCAAGCTCTCCCTCTCCTTTTGACTCTCTCAGGTTAGGATAGTAGCAAAAGATCACATCTTGAGTAAATAAGAGATCTTATATCGAAGGGCATCAAATTTCCCTAAATTATAATAAACTGATAAGGATCGTCTAGCACGATCAATGGATCATCCTATACGATCAGTATAAATTAAACTCAATCAACCAGGATGATCTGGGGGAGGTTGGACGATTAGAAGATTTCTTTATTCTAATCGTCCTGTATGATTAGTTCAAAAACATCAAGTATCATCTTGACCATCACTCTATTATACTAGACTTTTTATGTTGGACGATAAAAAACAACTAATCTTCCAGAATGATTCTTGGATCATTTAGTATGATTAGTTCAAATAAAGAATTATCATCCAGAATATCGTTATGGTCATTCAGGAAGAAACTAAGGTTTGTTTAGCTGAATCATCCAGGATGATCCTACGATCATCCAGGACGATATGATCGATCAATCAAACCTTAATTATTTTTCTTAATCATCATACTAATTTAGGCATAATTGTAATGCATCATCCAGGATGATGTCCTACATTATGTCTAAAAATAATAACATACTTAAAAGAGTTGGCGACTGGTTCTTTCTGATTTGAGCATATCATGTAGGACAATTTACTTAACTCGGCTACCTTAACTATGATGCCCTAATTAAGGTTTTTATTTTTAACTGACTGTCCTAGATAATTTGGGATTTGCCCGGACGATATGATCAAACATAGAAAATTCTTAAAATTGGTAGAATTTTTTCCCATGAGTATGTGTGTGCAAGGTTACTTAGCATCATGACCCACTTTATTACATTTGACTCAAAAAAAGGTAAAAACATTAGAAGTACACTTACAGACTGACTCAGTCCTAATCTACCTAATCTTGAGCTGGCTTGATTTTCCATTGACATTGTGGACCTAAAATGTTAGTCGGCGGGACAATCATAGAAAAATAAAGATGTTCAAAATGTTTGTTATCATCAAAATTATAATCCCTGAATCCAGATTTGCGATAATCTCCCCCTTTTTAATGGTGACAAATATTTAGTATGAAATTCAACTTAAGTAGTAATAAACCAATGAAACAACACAAATATACTAACACTACCACTACTCTCCCTTTTGACATCACAAAAAGGAGGAGGAAACAAGAAAGAAAAAATAGGGCAGAAAAGAGAAGCTAATCAACATCACAAAAAAAAAAAAACTAAAAGATGATAAAAACGACAAAAAGAATGAAAAATAAAGTTGGTTTTTTTCTCAAAGTAAGAATATGATAAATTTTCCATGTGATTGAATTAATAATTTATAAGAAAATAAGTTAACATTAACAAAATCTGAAAAATGGTAGAACAACCGATCCTATTAACCCTAGCTCGGACTTCTTACATGACAAACCATCTTTTGAAAATAAAGATCTAACTCAGAAAAAGCAATTTGATAAGAAAAAGTGATCCATTCAAAACTTGATTTCAAAAAAAATCTTATAGAATAATATACCAAAGTAATTAGTCACAATCATGAATTTTAAAATCAAGTCTTTAAAAATATTAAGTGACACATGAATTCTTCTAAGATTTTTAAATGTTTTAAAGAGAAGGAAGCTCGCTTTCTTGTGGGCTCATTTTGTGCCTCTTGTCAATTGGTTGGCACACTTTGCGTATCTTTTAATTTTTTTATACACTTTGTGTATCTTTTAAATTTTTTTTGCCATCATTGCACATCTTTTCAATTTCTCTTCTTTTTGGGCTCATTTTATACCTCTTGTCATTTTTGCAAGCTATGTCCCTTTCAAAACTTTTAAATACTCTCAGTTGTGAGAATATCTTATAGATATTAGAGAAAAAACTCACTCTCTAACATAAGAAAGAGTAAACCATAAAATATAATTAAATTCATATGATAAATGCAACAACAAGATTACAAAAGCTTGAAAGTGATTTAATGACTTTGATCATTATTTATATAAGATAGATTACTATATAAAGATAGAAAAGATCTCAATCGCAAAGTCCAGTTGTTAATTTGAGATAGACTTTTATTTAGAAAATAAAATTACACCGCTAAAAGATGTTAAAGGAAGGGAAACAATTAACAGTATTTCTCCCTTTAACTGATTTAGGGATGTCAATTATTGACTACTGTTGATCTTATTTTTGGCTAAATTATAGGGACAAAGAGTTGACCTAACCAAATTAACCAAGCAAGGCCCCAAGACTCCTTCCATTCAATTCAAGGGTGAAGCCAAATTTGTTAAGCCCTAGGTCAACCTGGTTGACCAGGTCAACCTGGTTGACCAGGTCAACCTAGGTTGACCCATTAAGCTCTATTTGGTTAATTCAAGTTCTAATTCAACCCAAACTCTTCCTTGGGCTTGACCCCTCACCTCTTAGGCTTTATTTCACTATGTTGACCAAGTTAAACTTTGACTTGGTCAACCCAAGTCTCCCTTGGTTAGTTTTGACCTATTTGGGTCACATTAAGCCTAATTAATGCATTAAATCTATTGAGTCTAGTGAATAGGTTGTTAAACCTAAGTTAATGTCCCAAAGCTACCAAGAGGGGGGCGAATTAGTATTTAAAAATTTTCCCTCTTTTGATAAATTTAACCGAAATTAAACTTTAATGAATTTTTATAAAAAGTTTTTCAACCACAATTTTTAAAACACAAAATTAAATGCAAAAAATAAAAAGCAGTAAAATAAAAAGACACACAATTTATAGTAGTTCGGTCTAAACCAGACCAACATCCACTCCCCAGAGGCACCCTCTGAGTATTGCACTAATACCAATAGTGTCTCTCCTTTTGCACCCACAACAAAGCGGAGAAGCCTTTACAAACACTCTTTTCACCACTACCCGGTGCGACAGAGAACCATCATCCTTTTACACTTTCCCTAGTGTTGGCAGAGAACCGTCTTTCTTTCACACTCTCCTAGTGTGGGTAGAGAACCATTCAACTTTTCACACTCTCCTAGTGTGGGTATAGAACCCTTCATCCTTTCACACTCTCCTAGTGTGGGCAGAGAACCCTTTATCCTTTCACACTCTCCTAGTGTCGGCAGAGAACCAGATCTCCTTGACAGATCTCTTCGCAAGAAATCTAGAAGGAAGAAAGAAAAAGAGTGAAGTAATCTCAAATCACAAGTAGGAAATCTTACCTTTGAATATCATGCAAAGTCTGTTGCAAATCTATTTTTCATGGATTATGTTTTGATGTTTGACAAACACTGTTTCTCTTGGACTACTTGTTGCTTCTAACTTTTCAGGAATCGAATATCGGACGATCAAGGAGCCAAGTTCAGGATTGCATAGGTTTAGGGTTGAGTCAGTCTTTACGTTTGATTTTCACCGTTTGAGTCTACTTGTAATAGTCAAAGAGACTGATGCTATGTAACCCTTCACACACACACTTGAGAGACTTAGAATTTCTGTTTTTACTCATATCGGCCCGGACGATTTTTTGGATCGGCCTAAACGATCAGCTTAAAACAGAAAGTCTAATTAAGGATTCTTAATTAAGACAGCCGACATTAACAGATCGTCCTGGACGATACATGTATCAGCCAGGACGATAAGCTCAAAACAGAAAGAAGTAGCTGCCATAGTCAATTATGGTATACTGTATTTTTAAATTATCGGCCAGTGAAAGTTCGATGGGGATGTTAAGCCCTATGAACTTAGTCCCAAACTAACCAAGAGGGGGGGGGGGGGTGAATTGGTATTTTAAAAACTTCGTTTTTAAACAAAGAAATAAAGTCACATAAACCAAATCACACCACGAAAATAATGCGGAATTAAACGTGCGGAAGCAAGAAAAGAAACACAGAGATTTATAGTGGTTCGGTCGACTCGACCTACGTCCACTCCTTGGAGGCACCCTCCAAGTATTGCACTACACAAAAAGTGACTCTCCTTTAGCCCCCACGGCTAGGTGGAGAAACCCTCACAAGAATCTCCTTTTTGCCACCCCGGCAAGGCAGAGAACCTATCTCCTTTTGCTTCCTCCTGAAGCTGGCAGAGAACCAGAACCAAAAGCACAATTCCTTACCTCTACCGACCCTTCCACGGACGAGAAACTCTAGACGAAGACGACGCAGAGAGATCCTTGAAGCAACCCTTGTGAAACCCCTCACAAGCTCCCCCTCACAAGATCCTCTCTCTCTCTTCTCTCTCTCTTTCTCTCCTCAAGGTCTTCTTAGGTCAAGGCAGCAGCCAAAGGTCTTTAAAAACGTTGAACAAGAGCTCTTTAAATAGAAGAGCTTCAAAAGAGCTCATTAATTGCAAGTTGCCGACAATATCGTCCAGGCCGATCTGGACATCGGCCTGGCCGATCAGTACAAATCAATGAAGATCGGCCAGAGCATAGCCCTGAATGCACAACTGGACGATTGAAAATTAGCTTGATCGTCCAGGCTGATCTCACGATCGTCCTGGCCGATCAGTTCAAATCAGAGGAAAATCGTCCTGACAATAGCCCTGAATACGGGCTGGCCGATATTGATCGTCCTGAAGTAACTTAAGGTTTTTGACTAGATCGTCCGGGCCGATCCTGCGATCGTCCAGGACGATATGATCGTATCAATCATCCTTAATTACTTCCTTGATTTTTTGAACAATTATGGCATAATTTGTTAATATCGTCCAGGCCGATACGAGGATCGTCCTGGCCGATAATTTAAAGATACACTATACCATACTTGTCTATGGCGGCTACTTCTTTCTGTTTTGAGCTTATCGTCCTGGCCGATACACGTATCGTCCAGGACGATCGGTTAACGTTTGCTGCCTTAATCAAGAATCCTTAATTAGACTTTCTGTTTTAAGCTGATCGTCCAGGCCGATCAAAGATATCGTCCTAGCCGATATGAGTAAAAACAGAATTTCTAATTCTCTCAAGTGTGTGTGTGAAGGGTTACAAAGCATCAGTCTTTTTGACTATTACAAGAGGACTCAAAAAGTAAAAAACAAAAGTACAGACTGACTCAACCCTAAACCTACGCATTCCTGAACTTGGCTTCTTTTTGATTGTCCGATCGTCGATTCCTGAAAAGTTAGAAGCAACAAGCTGTCCAAGAAAAGCAGTGTTTGTCAATCATCAAAACATAAGACATGAAAAATAGATTTGCAACAATCTCCCCCTTTTTGATGATGACAAAACACAAGTAGGAAAATTAAAGATTCATTAGAAAAAACAAAGTTACAACATCATCTTTTTCTTACCACACATCCTATCCTACTCCCCCTTTTTGTCATCACGAAAAGAGAGTCCAAAAATCAGTAAAAAAGAACAACAAACATCACGAGAGACTACTACAAAAAGACAAGAAACAATAAAGCACAAACTAAAAGAACGAGGGATCCTGATCATCAGATGGAGGAGGTGGAGGTGGCTGCTGAAAGTAGCTGGCAAGGGTAGTAAACTGAGCATTGAACCAGGCGATGTCCTGGTCATGCTGCTGCTGCTGGTGAGTGAGAAAACTGTCAAAACGAGCTAAATCCTCGGCGCGGTGATGCTCGTAGCGGGCAATGTCCTCAGAGTGTTGCTGCTCTTGGGCAGCAACATATGCAACAAATCTGGTCTCCCAACGATCAAATCTTGCAATCAACTGATCTACCGGTGAATGTTGGTGGAGAGGGACAGGGTCAGGAAAGGGAGCTGGAGCGGGAGCCTCCTCCTCTCTAGCCTCCCGTGGTTCATCCGGGTGGAGACGAGTACTGTGAAGGTTGCTGAAAGAATTGTTTGAGTAGAAGGGAGTTGGGAGGTTTGGTGGATTGGGATATTGAATTTGGTATTTGGTTTCAAGAACATAGGCTATGATATGTCCTAAGGCTAGATTTGGCTTTCTTCTGTGGCCTGGGTCGCGAATTGTTGTGAGATGATCAATGTAACGAAAAAATAGATCTGCAGTGTTAAATTCCCTATGTGCCATGATGTAGAAGGTAGTGAGGGAAAGTAGAGGGGTAATGTGGACACGGTCGCCGGCTTTTGGAATGACAGAGGTGCGAAGGACATGTTGGATTGTCCTAGCATCTCTGACTAAAGAGCTAGTCTCTCCAACATGGTAACGGGCATTGGTCTGGCGAAGAAAGTGGTTTGCCGTGGACCAGTCAAAATCAGGGTCAGGGGCAATAAGGTGCAGCTTATCTCCGGTGGTGGATAGCTGTAAAAGTTCAACACAGTCCTGATATGTGATTTCGACAGGGCGTCGATTCACATAGGAGGACAGGGCTGTGAAGGTAGAGTTTATGCGGAGGTTTGCAAAGAATTCTAACAGGAACTCAGAATTGAAAGGAAAAATAAGGGACAGAATGAAACAAAAGGAAGTGTGTGCGAAGAGATCCATTACCGGGTAGGAAATGTGGGTCGGATTGATAATTCTTGAAACAGTAATTCCACATTCCTTATAGCGATGATAAGCGGCTTCATCTTCTGCTTCACGGAACCGAGGATCAACCCTTGCCCTCGAGGAACTTCCAGAGGTCTGACGGACGCGCTTCCCACCAGCCATATGAGAGAACTTTAAGCAGAAAATCAAAGGAGAAAGGATGAGGTGTGAGAAAACATGGCTGGATCGGCCTGAATTTAAAGAATCGTCCATATCGTCCTGGCCGATCGCGTAATCGTCCAGGCCGATATGTGTCAATAATTACGTACAGGCCGATTGGTCAAAAAGGCGGTCCAATCGTCCGGGCCGATCAGATATCGGCCAGGCCGATTAGACACAGGCTATCGGCCCGAGGAGTCAGTCCGGACGACCGTTGAAAAAGCAGATCATCCGGGCCGATTAGGTGTATCGTCCAGGACGATGCACAATAATTGATCGTACCGGCCGAAGTTAAAACGTTTTAAATGCTTGCCACGTGTATCGTCCAGGACGAACAGTGGATCGGCCCGGCCGATGGTCCAATAATGGATCGTCCGGGGCCGAATTTAAAGATAAAAACGTACTGACACATGGATTGTCCGGGACGGTCCAGTGTATCGGCCAGGACGATGCACATAGAATGCATCGGCCAGACAAATAAACTATCGGCCAGGACTATCATCATGAGTTTTGATCAAATCGTCCAGGACGATGATGTATCGTCCAGGACGATGATTTTCATTAAGCACAGAAAAAAGTCAGCAGATGGATTTTTGGAAAGAATTTGTCCTATCGGCCAGGATGATAAAAATATCGGCCAGGCCGATGTGACTTGAAATTGAAATCAAGAAAGGAATGGTGATGATCAAGACCCTCAAAAATAAAACAAAAGAAAAGACAGTCAAAGACACAAAAAAAAAATAAATAAATAAAACAAACACCGAATATTTTTGGATTTTAATTTTTCTATATTTTTTTTTTGTTTTATGAAGGCATCATATGAGAATTCTTTTCTTGAATTTAAATTTTTGAAGTTTTTAGGAGATCAAGAGGTTTAACAAAATCCAATTAGAGGAAGGTAGAAAAACTGATTCCATTAACCCTAGATCAGACATTCTTCAGGGTACAAAAAATCTCTTAAAAACAACAGAGTCCTTACTTGGAATAACACAAGAGGATTTAAGAGATCAATCAAGACTTGTTAACAACTAAAATATCTTATAAATAATAAACCAAAATAGTTTTTCTCAATCATGGAATTTGAAATCAAATCTTTGAACGTATCACATAATCAATGAGTTTTCTAAGTTTTAAGAGTTTTACCAAAGAGATGATAGCTTGCAATTAGTGGGCTAATTTTGTGCCTCTTTTCACTTTTATTGGCTCTTTGAGCATCTTTTGATTTTTCATACACTTTTGTGTATATAGTTTTCTTTTTAATTTGGCTTTATTGGCCTCTTTCCTTTTTATCTCTTGCAAGCTAATAACTCTTTAATATACCCTTAAAGAAAAATACTTAGTTGTGAGTATATCCTCCAAATATTAGAGAATAGGAGCTCTCTCTCTAACATAGGGAAGAACAATCCACAACACAAAATTAAAAACACGTGATAACTACAATGGTAAGATTTCAAAAGCTTGAATGATATCAAAGAATTTTGACAATTATGCATAAGATGATTTAATGTAGCAAGATTAGAAAGATATCTTAAAAAGCCATTGGTTAAACTGAGTTTAGACTTTTGTTTTATAAAAGAAAAATCATGCCACTAAACAAAGTCAGAATAAGGAAAAACATCAACAGTTTACTTCCTTTAACCAATTTTAAAAAACTAAACCCTATCTCCAAAAAAAAAACTCCAATATTTAAAAGCTTGAGAAGTTTTATCATATGGAAGCCCAAAAAAAATAAAGATCAAAGTAAAAAAAAACAACAAAAAAAAAATAAAAGCAAACTAAAGACAACAAAAAGTGAACACAAAAACTAAACATAAAAGTCACGCAAAAACTAAAGATATCAAGTAAGTGATAAAACAACGGATTTTAGCAATTGAGCTGCAAGCCTCCTTATGTTCAGTTATCCTATGCTCCCACGAGGTCTTTGGTGAGAGCACTCCTGCAAGACTCAATCAACAGTTAGTTTTAGGAACCCAAACAGATTTGGGCTCCTTCTTAGGAAATGTAGAGTGCAATGCAGATGTGGTATGTATTGAATCATGCATCTTAGGTTTCCATACCCAATGTGTACTGCGGTGAACTGTGCAAGTGTGTGAGATGTGTCCTAACATGCCACAAGAAAAACATTGGATTCCAGGAAAAGGTTTTCTTAAATGATTTGAGTAAAGATGCCTCTTCCTAGGTTTTGGCCTTTGATTAAGAGTTGGTGTCATCCTAGCTTTCTTACATGTATCCAAATCATTTTGAATTCTCAAGTTAGTTCTTTTCAATGTATCATTCTCAATCCTCAATTTTTTCTCAATCTCTTTAGATTTCTTAAGATCATCATTAAGTGAGTTGTGTGAAGCTTTTAATGCATTACTTTTATCAATTAATTCCAAATGCTTCTTGTTTAATTCATCAAATTCATCAAGTAGAGCCATGTGATTTGAATCAATCGTTGCATGATCTTTGAGAAAAACTTCATGCTCTTTTTGTAGATTTGAATGTTCTAACTTTAGGCTAGCATGAGTTTTCTTAAGTTTTTTGTATGATGTATGGATTTTTTCACATATTTCAAACAATTCATCATAGGTTGGTTTACATACCTCTTCCTCGTCACTTTGGTTTTCTCCCATGAAACACAAGTTTGTAGTTTCTTCCTCTGGTTCAGTCTCAGAGGAATCAGTACCAGATTCTGCCCAGAAGCCTCTTTGGATTTTCTTATTCTCTTTCCTAGACTTAGCTTTCTCCTCACCTTTTTCTTTTTCTTTGCTTGAATGATCTTGAAGTGTAGGACAATCGGCTCTTACATGTCCAGGTTTCCTGCATTCAAAACAAACAACATCAGAAGATCCTTTAGTATGTTTATGATCTTTACCTTTTCTCCAACTTTGATGATGCTTTTGTTTCTTCCTTAGAAAGCTTTTGAATTGCCTTGTGATGAAGGCAACTCCATCGCTTTCAGACCCGGAAGATTCAGAATCCGATTTGTGTGCCTTCAATGCAATTGTTTTCTCCTTTTTCTTCTCACCTGCATCAAGATTTCTTTGATTCACCCCTTGCTCGTAAGCAATGAGTGAGCCAAGCAAGTTATCAATAGAATAGGTGTTTAAATCTTTAGATTCAGTAATTGCAGTAATTTTTGCATCATAGGATGAAGGCAAGCATCTCAAAATCTTGTTAACTTTTTCATAGTTCGAGAGTTCTTTTCCTAGTGCATGTAATGAGGTAGCAATCTGAGTAAACCTAGTGTACATGTCAGAAATCGATTCATGAGGTTTCATACGAAAAAGTTCGTAGTCATGCAAGAGAATGTTTAAACGGGATTGTTTAACTTCATTAGTGCCTTCATAAGTAATGCACAATTTATCCCAAATTTCTTTACCAGTTTTGCAAGTTGAAACACGCAGGTAGTCCTCAGATTTTAGAGCACAGAAAAAGCAATTCAAACATTTCGCATTCAATTGGGCTAAATCTCGTTCATCAAAAGTCCATTCGGTAAAAGCAACTTCAGTTTTAAAACCGTTAATTTCACGAGAAGGTGGAGAGTAACCTTCTTGAATAAGCATCCACATGCGATAATCAGTAGATTGTAAAAAAGTTGACATGCGAGTTTTCCAGAAATCAAAAGGTAGGTTATCGAACAGAGGAGGTCGGGTAATAGAATACCCTTCCGTAGTATTGCGATTCCCAAAGTTAGACATGGATCAAATTCAAAAAGTTTTTAGACTTTAATTTTTGAAACAAGCTCTGATACCACTTGAAAGTTCGATGGGGATGTTAAGCCCTATGAACTTAGTCCCAAACTAACCAAGAGGGGGGGTGAATTAGTATTTTAAAAACTTCGTTTTTAAACAAAGAAATAAAGTTACATAAACCAAATCACACCACGAAAATAATGCGGAATTAAACGTGCGGAAGCAAGAAAAGAAACTCAGAGATTTATAGTGGTTCGGTCGACTCGACCTACGTCCAATCCTTGGAGGCACCCTCCAAGTATTGCACTACACAAAAAGTGACTCTCCTTTAGCCCCCACGGCTAGGTGGAGAAACCCTCACAAGAATCTCCTTTTTGCCACCCCGGCAAGGCAGAGAACCTATCTCCTTTTGCTTCCTCCTGAAGCTGGCAGAGAACCAGAACCAAAAGCACAATTCCTTACCTCTACCGACCCTTCCACGGACGAGAAACTCTAGACGAAGACGACGCAGAGAGATCCTTGAAGCAACCCTTGTGAAACCCCTCACAAGCTCCCCCTCACAAGATCCTCTCTCTCTCTCTTCTCTCTCTCTTTCTCTCCTCAAGGTCTTCTTAGGTCAAGGCAGCAGCCAAAGGTCTTTAAAAATGTTGAACAAGAGCTCTTTAAATAGAAGAGCTTCAAAAGAGCTCATTAATTGCAAGTTGCCGACAATATCGTCCAGGCCGATCTGGACATCGGCCTGGCCGATCAGTACAAATCAATGAAGATCGGCCAGAGCATAGCCCTGAATGCACAACTGGACGATTAAAAATTAGCTTGATCGTCCAGGCCAATCTCACGATCGTCCTGGCCGATCAGTTCAAATCAGAGGAAAATCGTCCTGACAATAGCCCTGAATACGGGCTGGCCGATATTGATCGTCCTGAAGTAACTTAAGGTTTTTGACTAGATCGTCCGGGCCGATCCTGCAATCGTCCAGGACGATATGATCGTATCAATCATCCTTAATTACTTCCTTGATTTCCTGAACAATTATGGCATAATTTGTTAATATCGTCCAGGCCGATACGAGGATCGTCCTGACCGATAATTTAAAGATACACTATACCATACTTGTCTATGGCGGCTACTTCTTTCTGTTTTGAGCTTATCGTCCTGGCCGATACACGTATCGTCCAGGACGATCGGTTAACGTTGGCTGCCTTAATCAAGAATCCTTAATTAGACTTTCTGTTTTAAGCTGATCGTCCAGGCCGATCAAAGATATCGTCCTGGCCGATATGAGTAAAAACAGAATTTCTAATTCTCTCAAGTGTGTGTGTGAAGGGTTACAAAGCATCAGTCTTTTTGACTATTACAAGAGGACTCAAAAAGTAAAAAACAAAAGTACAGACTGACTCAACCCTAAACCTACGCATTCCTGAACTTGGCTTCTTTTTGATTGTCCAATCGTCGATTCCTGAAAAGTTAGAAGCAACAAGCTGTCCAAGAAAAGCAGTGTTTGTCAATCATCAAAACATAAGACATGAAAAATAGATTTGCAACAGCCAGGACGATCCTATGATCGGCCTGGACGATATTCACAAATTATGCCATAATTGTTCAGGAAATCAAGGGAGTAATTAAGGATGATTGATACGATCATATCGTCCTGGACGATCGCAGGATCGGCCAGGCCGTTCTAGTCAAAAACCTTAAGTTACTTCAGGACGATCAATATCAGCCAGCCCGTATCCAGGGCTATTGTCAGGACGATTTTCCTCTGATTTGAACTAATCAGCCATGACGATAGTAATATCGGTCTGGACGATCAAGACAATTTTCAATCGTCCTGTTTTCCATCCAGGGCGATGTTCTGGCCGATCTTCATTGATTTGTACTGATCGGCCAGGCCGATGTCCATATCGGCCTGGACGATAATGTTGGCAACTTGCAATTAATGAGCTCTTTTGAAGCTCTTCTATTTAAGAGCTCTTGTTCAACATTTTTTATGACCTTTGGCTGCTGCCTTGACCTGAGAAGACCTTGAGGAGAGAAAGAGAGAGAGGAGAGAGAGAGGATCTTGTGAGGGGGAGCTTGTGAGGGGATTCACAAGGGTTGCTTCAAGGATTGCTCTGCGTCATCTTCGTCTAGAGTTTCTCGTCCGTGGAAGGGTCGGTAGAGGTAAGGAGTTTTGCTTTTGGTTTTGGTTCTCTGCCAGCTTCAGGAGGAAGCAAAAGGAGATAGGTTCTCTGCCTTGCCGGGGTGGCAAAAAGGAGGTTCTTGTGAGGGTTTCTCCGTCTAGCCGTGGGGGCTAAAGGAGAGTCACGTTTTGTAGTGCAATACTTGGAGGGTGCCTCCAAGGAGTGGACGTAGGTCGAGTCGACCGAACCACTATAAATTTATGTGTTCCTTTTCTTACTTCCGCACTTTTAAATTCCGCATTTATTTTTTGTGGTGTGATTTGGTTTATGCAATTTCCTTTCTTTGTGAAAAGAATTTTTTAAAATACCAATTCACCCCCCCCCCCTCTTGGTTAGCTTGGGACTAAGTTCATAAGGCTTAACATCCCCATCGAACTTTCAAAGTCTTCACACTCCAGTGGTAGAAATCCTTCTTTGACTGCTCTCTCTCACTCTCTCCTTTACTCTTCTTTCAATAGGCACGAAGATCAATGAGCAAAAAGATTGGGTGGCAGTTTAATTTGAACTATATATACAAAAGATAAGAAAAACTGCCCAAAAAATGCAAGTTTTCAATTCTGTACGCAGTCGAACGTCCCGTACGATCGTGGATCGTCCTGGACGATTTTACTTAAAGTGTCGTAAATGATCCTAATATATATTGGTACGAACTATGTTTGTACATTCTCATCGTCCCGTACGAACTATGTTAGTCCAATACGAAACGGTTAGTACATAGGTCGGTTCCCAAAATTCTACAGGACGTAACCAACTGACGTAAGTCAGTTCAGTTTGTCTTGGGACAAACAGGTTTCGTCCTGGGATGATGTTATACAAAGAGTTTCGTCCAGGGATGAAAATTTATTTCATCCTGTACGATTTCATACAGAGAGCTTCGTCTAGGGACAAAAATTTATTTCGTCCTGTACGATTTCATACAGAGAGCTTCGTCCCAGTACGAACCATTTTTTTCGTTTGGATGAACAGTGCAAGGTGAGAATCCCGAGATGTTCGTCCTGGGATGAATATTAAATTCGTCCTGGATGATTATGACTTAGAAAATTTTTAACCCGTCTGTTCGATCCATTACTCTTTCGAGGGGTCAATTGACATGATCGTCACGTACGAACCAGTTTCGTCCCGTACGATCATTTTACAAAAATTGTTTCCCAAGAGTGTGTGTTGTGATTTTTCACTCAATTACAATCACTCCCTCTCATTTAAAAACTTATAATTTATAAATGAATAATTTGAAGTCTTCATCACTTGGAGTTGGTTTTTTTGAAATGTTAGTACACACTAGAGCAAAAAACAAATATTCCAAAAAGTGTTAGGATATATATAAAATAATAATATTTGAAATTATCAAAACAATACAAGTTGCAAGAATGTAAAACATTCAAATAGTAACTCTCTCTACAATCTCCCCCTTTTTGATGATGGCAAAATAATTATTATTTGTAGGATTTCAAGTTCTAAGAATCTCCTAAAGTCCCCCTAAATTGATGAACTCATGAAATTAAGGAGGCATTTGAATTACTTAAAAAAAAATTTTGTTTTCAAAATTTTTATACAACACAAAACAAAAACAAAAAAAATCAAACACACATACAAAAATCAAACACTACGAAAACATATGCAACAAACAATTTGATACCACTACGAAAACATACGCAGCAAATAATTTCTCCTCCTTTTTGACAACATCAAAAAGTGAAGAAGAAAAGAATGTTAGAAATGTAAGTAGAAGTATGAAATTCATTTGATATTTTAATCTTGAAAGTGATTGAAATAAGGTATGCAAATAAAATCAAAACATTAGAAAAATATAATATTTCATATAATTTAAGAAGTGATATAACATAGAGAATAAAAAGAATTTATCAAAGGCATGTGTCAATTTAGACATGAAGATAAAGAAAATCATTGCACTAAAGATGAATAAAAAAAATTATATTTCAAATTTCAATATAAATTATAAATGAACATTAGATCAATTTGAATTAAGAGATTAAAAGAGTGGAAAGAAGTAATTACCATATGTGACGCTTTGAGCATTTTTTTCAATTTTTATGGAACATTTTTGTGCATCTTTTTCAATTTTTATGGCACATTTTTTGTGCATCTTTTTACTTTGGGCTTATTTTGTGCCTCTTTTTGTCATTGTAAATTTTTTGCACATTCCTTTTGATTTTTGTACATTTGTACAATTTTTCAAGAGTAATTGAATTCTTTCCAAAATCAATAATCTAAAATTTCAAATTTTTTTAAGTGCATAAATACTAATTGAAAAGAGAAATACAAAATAAGAAAACATCTAAATTGCAATAATAATATTAAAGATAATGTAGTCTAAATAAGAGACATGGAATTAAAAATTCTAATAATATCAACTTATAAGCATTTCTTAAATTTAGAAAATTTATATTTTCTAATGAAATTAATTTTAATTTACAAATTAAATAAATCAGTATTAAGATTAAAAAAAATGAATGTCATAAAGTCTAACACATTTCTAAAACATTAAACGATAAAACATTGAAACATATATTGATATCGGATGAATCTATTACAATCTGAAGTTGAAGATATCAATACTAATAACACAACTAAGAGAAGGAAAATACAACAATCTAAAAGAAATTACTAACACATGAACTACAACGAAACACAAAACAAACACTAAACAAATAATTCAGATGGACCCTGATCTAGAGGAGGAGGAGGTGGTGCTGCACCAAAGAAGTTGAAGTAACTACTCATCATAAACATGTTGGAATTAATGGCATTTATCTGATCACGCATAAATCCCATGTCTTGATTGTGCTGAATATCTTGTTGCTACAAGTGAGTTTCAATTTGATCAAACCTTTGATCAAAATGAGCCTCTAAATTGTCAAATCTTTGAACCAAATCCTGATAATTTGGTTCAGCAGCATGTGAAGGTTCAGCTTCTTCTCCTGTTTCACTCAGAACTACATGAGTTTTGCTGGGCTCGTCTTTATTGAAGATAGCCCTAAAGGATGCGTCATTGTAGTAAAGTGGTTCTTCAAAGTATTGTTCTGGATGAATTAAATTATACTTCTTTTCCAAAATATAGGCAATCAGATGTCCTAAAGCTATGTTCTTCTTTCTTTTATGATCAACATGACCAATTTCAGAGAGACCATAAATGTAGTCAATTAGGAGTTGGGCCTCATCTATAGGTTGTCTAGTCATAATCAAGTAGGTACCAGTAGAAAGAAGATGAGTGATGTTGACTCTATCACCATCTTTAGGTATAATGGAAGTTCTTAATACATGCTGGATAATACGGTCATCACGCACCAAGGTTGAAATTTTAGGCAAATGATCCTTAATTCTCTTATCTCTAATCACACGATTAACTTCAGTCCAATCAAAACTTGTGGTGGTTAAAGTGTGTTCTCTTAAGCCTTCAGTCCTTAAGTTTAGGAAGATACCAAAGTCAGCCTTGGTGATTTCAATTTTCTTTTTGAAAATAAAAGAACTGATGACATAATGGTCGGAGTTGAATGACATATTTTCTAGAAAATAGTGAAAGATTTCTCTATTGTAGAAGTGTACTAAAGTGAGGATCAAACCAAATTGAGTAAAGGTAAACAAGTGCAATACCTTAAAGGTCAATTGATCCTGTAGGAGAACTCTAGATGGAGTGATTTTTGCAGACACAAACCTATCAAATGATTCTTCATTGGCTCTAGAAAGGAAGTTTTCAGATGTATTTCTTGGAGGACCCATAGTCAAAGACTTTTGGCGCTTACTAGAACTTGCCATTTGAAAGATCTCGAGAGAAGAAAGGTTTGAAAGAGATGTGTGAAAGTGACTGTTTAGTAAAAACTACCGTTAATTTAAAGAAGAACGACCGTTCGTACCAGACAAAATTTTCGTTTGTCACGTACGAATTTGATTCGTCCCGTACAAAAATATTTCGTATGGACGAACAAATGAGTTTAAAAAATAACTGCTTTTCGTAAGCACACAATTTTCGAAGCGTCCTTTCGAATAGACTTTTGACCAATACGATCGTACAGATGAACACATGTTCGTACGGACGATCAGAAATTTAACTCATTTTAATGGCGGTTGAAAATCGTCCCTTTCCATGAACCGACATGTGTTCGTATGTACGAATCAAAGGTTCGTACGGACGAAGTTCATAATAAAAACTGTCTTATCCATTCAACTACTGCATTCAATCATCCCGTCATTTAAAAAATATTTCATCCCGAACGATCGTGATGATCGTACAGACGAACTACATTAAAAATTGCTCTTAAGACATTTCGAAATCATGCAGTTTGTCATTTTACACACATCGTCCCGTACGAAAAATTTTCGTCCTGGACGATGATGACCACTAATTTTCATTTTCACACTCAAAACAAAAATGAATAAAAATAAATCAAGATACACTTAAATACACACAAAAAATAAACAAAATAATGAACACAAAAATAAAAACAAAATATCAATTTTGCAGAAAAAAACATTTTTATCTAAGCATTTAAATCAATCACTCCAAGCCTAGTTCTTAATGTACTGAAAGTATCAAAGGCTAAAGGTTTCGTAAAAATGTCTGCAAGTTGATTTTTTGTTGAAACATGGTTAAGTTCAATTTCTCCCTTGGATACATGATCCCTTATGAAATGATGTCTTATGTCAATGTGTTTGGTACTTGAATGTTGAATAGGATTTTTTGAAATGCAAATAACACTAGTATTATCACAATAAATTGGTATAGTGCATATAGTTAATCCTAAATCAATCAACTGTTGTTTTAATCAAAGTACTTATGCCACACAATTTCCTAGTGCAATGTATTCTGCTTCTGCAGTAGATAGGGCTATTGAATTTTGTTTTCTACTAGACCATGAAACTAATGAATTTCCAATGAATTGATATATTCCAGAAGTGCTTTTCCTATCCACTCTATAGCCTGCAAAATCAGAGTCTGAATAACCAATAATTTCAAATGAAGAGCTAAACTTTTGATACCAAATTTCTAAGTTCCTAGTAAGTATCTTAAAATCCTTTTCACTGCTGTCAAATGCGATTCTTTTGGATCAGATTGAAATCTAGCACACAAGCAAACACTAAACATGATATCTGGTCTGCTAGCAGTCAAGTAAAGTAAAGATCCAATAATCCCTCTAAATTTCTTTTGATCAACAGATTTTCCCTTAAGGTCCTTATCCAACTGAACTGAGGAACTCATTGGTGTACTAACAGGTTTAGCATTGTCCATTTCATATTTTTTGAGGATATCCTTAACATATTTAGTTTGACTAAGAAATGTACCTTCCTCAAGTTGCTTAATGCTAAAGCCTAGAAAGTAATTTAAGTCTCCCATTAGACTCATCTCAAATTCACTACTCATTATTTTAGAAAAATCATCACAAAGATATTTATTTGAAGATCCAAAAATGATATCATCCACATAAATTTGAACAATGAGTATATCCTTTCCAAATTTTTTTAAAAAGAGAGTTGTATCCACACTTTCTTTTTCAAAAAATCTTTCAAGTAGGAAGGTGCTTAACCTCTCATACCAAGCCCTATGTGCCTGCTTTAATCCATATAATGCCTTTTTCAATTTGAAAACATGATTTGGGTATTTAAAATTTTCTAAACCTAGAGGTTGTTCTACAAAAACATCCTCTTCAATTACCCCATTTAAAAAGACACTTTTCACATCCATTTGATATAATCTGAATCATTTAAAATAGGTAAATGCTAGCAAAACTCTAATTGCTTCAAGTCTAGCTACAGGGGCAAAAGTCTCTTCAAAATCAATCCCTTCAATCTGATTATACCCCTTAGCAACTAATCTAGCCTTATTTCTAATGACTACACCTGAGTCATTCATTTTATTTTTGAATACCCACTTAGTTTCAACTTTGCTTTGATCTTTTAGCCTTGAAGTTAATTTCCAAACTTTATTTCTTACAAATTGATTCAACTCTTCTTGCATGGCCAATATCCAAAATTCATTAGAAATTGCTTGATCAATATTAGTGGGTTCTATAGTTGAAATAAAGGCTGAATGATTGACTTCCTTGTTTAATCCACGCCTAGTTCTAACACCCTCACTAGGTTCACCTATAATCAATTCCCTTGGGTGGTTTTTAGAAAATCTCAAATCTCTAGGCAAAGGGTTTTCTATCTCCAAATTCTCTTCCACATTTTCTTCCAAATTTATTTTATCAATCTTTTGGGAGTTTTCCTCAATCTCATCTTCAATAACATTTTTCTCTTCCAAATTTCTAGATTCATCAAATACAACATGTGTGGTCTCTTCAATGACTAAAGTTCTTTTGTTGAATACCCTATAAGATTTTTCAACACTTGAATATCCAACAAAAATTCCTTCATCTGATTTTGGATCAAATTTTCCTAAGGCAGATTTTCCATTATTATGAATAAACACCTTGCAACCAAAAACATGCAAATGTGACAAATTAGGTGTTCTCCCTTTTAGCAACTCATAGGGTGTTTTATTTAAATTGGATCTCACATTCACCCTATTCAGAATATAATATGCAGTGCTAACCGCCTCAGCCCAAAAATATCTAGGAAGTGAGTATTCTGCCAACATTGCTCGGGCGGTTTCTATTAATATTCTATTTCTCCTTTCAACTACGCCATTTTGTTGAGGGGTTCTGGGTGCAGAAAAATTGTGATCAATTCCTTTCTCTTTACAAAAGTTTTCAAATCTTTCATTCTCAAAGTCTCCTCCATGATCACTTTGTATAGAAATAATTTCACACCCTAATTTCCTTTGAATCCAAGTTGAAAAAGTTCTAAATTTCTCAAATGATTCACTCTTATAAAATAGAAATCTAACCCAAGTGAATCTTGAGTAATCATCCACTATAACAAATCCATATACCTTCCCTCCTAGACTTACAGTGCCAACTGGTCCAAAAAGATCCATGTGTAAGATTTTCAAAGGTTTACTAGTCCTAAGATCCTTATTGGACTAAAAAGAGGACTTCACTTGCTTACCAAATTAACATGCATCATAAAGGTGGTCCTTATTAAAGTCTAGTTTTGGTATACCTCTTACTAAGTTCTTTTGGGTAATCTTTCTAAGGTTTTTCATGCTAGAATGACAAAGTCTCCTGTGCCAAAACCATGACTCATCAGAGACAGTTTTTAAATAAAAGGCAGTAGGAGTATGAATGCAATTTAAATCTAGCATATAGACATTGTTTACCCTTTTTGCATTCAACACATCTTTACCATTTATGCTTAATATGTAGCTAGTAGGAAAATATTTTACGTTATAACCCTTATAACATAGCTGACTTATACTTAACAAATTATGCATTAAGCCTTCAACCAATAACACATTGTCTATAATTTTTTTTTTAAGTTTCCAATCATACCTGATCCAACCACCTTCTTTGTGGTATTATCTCCAAGTGTAACCTTGCCTCCACTCCTGGCTTCCAGCGTTATGAATTGAGCAGTATCTCAAGTCATATGCTTTGAACATCCGCTGTTCAGGTACCATATGCTCTCACAAGATCTTGTGTGAGAGCGACCCTGCAAAAATATCAAATGTTAGACCTGAGAACCCAAACAAGTTTGGGTTCACCTTTTAGCAATTTATAATCAGATGCATGTATGATATGTCTAAGTTTATGCATCTTAGGTCTCCACACTAAATGAGATTTCATCTTCTAAGTACAGGTGTGTGCTATATGTCCAACTAATCCACAATTATTACATTTAACATTAGGAAAAGTATTCCTAAGTCTTCTACTATTTATTTGTCTTCTAAGGGATTTCATATATTTAGGATAAAATTTAGGATTTGTAAAATCTTCAAGTTTGGGGGGTATCCTATTATCCTTGAGAGCTTTTATTTTCAACTTATAAAATGAATTCATGTCTTCAAAGATTTGATTTGTATAATTGATTCGATATGTTTTGCTCTCTGATTCATCCTTAAAATTTTTAAATTCTTTTTCAAGATCAGCATAGGATGATTTTAAAATCTCATGATTTTTATTCAGATCATCATATTCATCAAGTAATTTTATGTGGTTGTCATCTATTAAAGCATGATCTTTCCTAAGGATTTCATGTTCTTTCTTAAGTTCTTCCAATTCTAAACTTACACTAGCATGCATCTTTTTTCATTTTCCTATATGCATCATGCATGTGTTCAGAAACTTCAAACAATTCATCATAACTTAAGTCACATACCTCTTCTTGATCTGATTGATCAAGATTATCTACCATCAAGCAAAGATTGGTGACTTCTTCTTCCTTTTCAGTCTCTAATGAATCTGAAGCTAAGTCCGCCCAAAAAGCTCTTTAAAACTTCTTCTTGCCCTTCTTTATAGTTGGTTTCTCCTCTACCTTCTCCTTGCTATGAGTGGCTTTGAGTTTTGGGCAATCAGTCTTGATATGACCTGGTTTCCTGCATTCATAACAAATCACTTCATTAGAAACCTTGTCATTTCTATTAAACTTACCTCTATTCTATTATTGGCATCTCTTCTGCTTCCTCTTCAGAAAGCTTCTGAATTGTCTAGTCATTAATGCAATATCATCTTCATCCTCAGGTTGTGAGTGTTCACTCTCAGACTCTTCCACTTTAGTGCTATATTCTTCTCCTTTCGTGGTTCACCTGCATCAATCTTTCTTTGACTAACCCTCGCTCGTAAGCAATGAGTAAACCAAGAAATTATTAATATAATAAATTTTTAGATCCTTAGACTCTGTAATTATAGTAATTTTAGCATCATAAGCAGTAGGTAAACAATGAAGAATCTTATTAACCATTTCAGCATTCGTTAATTCCCTACCAAGTGCATGCAAAGAGGTGACAATTTGGGTGAATCTTGTGTACATATCAGAAATGGATTCATTTGATTTCAATGCGAAACAATTCATAATCATGTAACAAGATATTAAGTCTTGATTGCTTAACCTCATTAGTCCCCTCATAAGTTATACAAAGTCTATCCCATATGTCCTTTCCACTTTTACAAGTGGAAACCCGCATGTAGTCTTCAGATTTTAAAGCATAAAAGAAACTATTTAAACATTTAGCATTTAGTTCTACTAAGTCACGTTCTTCTATAGTACAATCTGCAAAAGGTGTTTCTACCCTAACTCCATCAACTAATCTAGTTGATTTTGTATAACCTTCCTGGACAAAGATCCACATACGATAATCAAGTGACTATAAGAAAGTAGACATGCGTGTTTTCCAAAAATCAAAAGGTATATTGTCAAACAGTGGAGGTCTAGTAATAGAGTAACCCTCAGTTGTATTTCATTTCCAAATGTAGCCATCTACGTTAATAAAAAAGTAGTTTAAACTTATGATTTTGAAATAAAGCTCTGATACCACTTTCCTCTCAAGAGAAAACAACTTATGATTTTGTTGCGTATGTTTTCGTAGTGTTTGATTTTCGTATGTGTGTTTTATTTTTTTTGTTTTTATTTTATGTTGTATAAAAATTTTAAAAAACAATTTTTTTTAAAGTAATTCAAATGCCTCCTTATTTTCAAGAGTTCATCAATTCAGGGCGAGTTTAGGAGATTCTTAGAGCTTGAAATCCTACAAACAATAATTGTTTTGCCATCATCAAAAAGGGGGAGATTATAGAGAGAGTTGCTATTTGCATGTTTTACATTCTTGCAACTTGTATTGTTTTGATGATTTTAAATATTATTATTTTATATATCTCCTAACACTTTTTGGAAGATTTATTTTTTGCTCTAGTGTGTACTAACATTTCAGGAAAATCAACTCCAAGCGATGAAGACTTCAAATTATTCATTTGTAAATTATAAGTTTTTAAATGAGATGGAGTGATTGTAATTAAGTGAAAAATCACAACACACACTCTTGGGAAACAATTTTTGTAAACTGATCGTACGGGATGAACCTGGTTCGTACGGGACGATCATGTCAATTAACCCCTCGAAAGAGCAATGGATCGAACAGGCGGGTTGAAAATTTTCTATGTCCTAATTGTCTAGGACGAATTTAATAATCGTCCCAGGATGAACGTCTCGGGATTCTCACCTTGCACTGTTCATCTAGATGAAAAACATGATTTGTATCAGGACGAAGCTCTCTGTATGAAATCATACAGGGCAAAATAAATTTTTGTCCCTGGATGAAGCTCTCTGTATGAAATCATAAAGATGAAATAAATTTTCATCCCTGGATGAGACTCATCATCCCATGATGAACTTAACCCAGGATGAAACCTATTCATCCAATGATGAACTTAACCAACTTACGTCAGTTGGTTACGTCCTGTAGAATTTTGGGAACCAACCTAAGTAATAATCATTTTGTACCGGACGAACATAGTTTGTACGGCACGATAAGCATGTACGAACATAGTTCGTACCAATATATATTAGGATCGTTTTCGACACTTTAAGTAAAATTGTCCATGACGATCCACGATCGTACGGGACGATCGACTGCGTACAGAATTGAAAACTTGTATTTTTTGGGGAGTTTTTCTTGTCTTTTGTATATATAGTTCAAATTAGACTGACACCCAATCTTTTTGCTCTTTGATCTTCATGCCTATTGGAAGAAGAGTAAAGGAGAGAGTGAGAGAGAGCAGTCAAAGAAGGATTTCTACCACTGGAGTGTGAAGACTTTGCATGATATTCAAAGGTAAGATTTTCTACTTGTGATTTGAGATTACTTCACTCTTTTTCTTTCTTCCTTCTAGATTTCTTGTGAAGTGATCTGTCAAGGAGATCCGGTTCTCTACCGACACTAGGAGAGTGTGAAAGGACGAAGGGTTCTCTGCCCACACTAGGAGAGTGTGAAAGGACGAAGTGTTCTCTTCCCACACTAGGAGAGTGTGAAAGGATGAAGGGTTCTCTGCCCACACTAGGAGAGTGTGAAAAGACGAATGGTTCTCTGCCCACACTAGGAGAGTGTGAAAAGACGACGGTTCTCTGCCAATATTAGGGAAAGTGTAAAAGGACGATGGTTCTCTGCCGCACCGGGTAGTGGTGAAAAGAGTGTTTGTAAAGGCTTCTCCGCCTTGCTGTGGGTGCAGAATGAGAGACACTATTGATATTAGTGCAATACTCAGAGGGTGCCTCTGGGGAGTGGATGTAGGTCTGGTTTAGACCAAACCACTATAAATCGTGTGTCTTTTTATTTTACTGCTTTTATTTTCTGCATTTAATTTTTGTGTTTTAAAAATTGTGGTTGAAAAACTTTTTATAAAAATTCATTAAAGTTTAATTTCGGTTAAATTTATCAAAAGAGGGAAAATTTTTAATTACCAATTCACCCCCCCCCCCCCCCCCCTCTTGGTAGCTTTGGGACATTAACTTAGGTTTAACAACCTATTCACTAGACTCAACAAAATCCATTCTAATCATTCCCTAATTTAAACCATAACCCACTAAACTTATTTCCCCTCCAAATTTAATGGAAATTCAACCCTGGTTATCTATCATGATCCTTAGCCTTTAAATAGGCTTTTTAGGGTTCAATGAAGAATCTTATTGCAATTACTCTCTCCTTAGATCCTCCTAGCCCGAGCTTTCCCATTTTTGAGCTCTCCCCATCCCACTCCACCTTTCCCAAGCCAAACTTGCCGCCAATACCCCTCCAGCAGTAAGATCATCAGCCAATTGAGACTTAAGAGCATCAAAGTAGATTTATCAATGATATATAGCTCGTTTGATCACGGCTTCAACTAGGGATTTATACAAGGATAATCTAAAAGCTTAACTTTGCAAAGAATTTGAAGATCCAACAATCAGATCTCTCAAAAACCCTAGACCAAGGTCATAACTCTTAGTTCTAATTAGCTTTTCATTAAGTGCATTTTAGATTGCATAAACTATCCCCCATGAATGCGATTCATGTATAGAGCTTAAGTTTCAAATTTTAATTGATTTGGTGCACCCTATCACGAGAATGAGGCATTTTATCATTCTAGGGGCTTAGGTTTAATTTGTCATTTGCTGGAGATAAATCAGGTCCTTTGATCCCACAATCAACCGATGTGATATTGCCCCTCTATGGTTTGGATTGATCGATCCCATGATCAGTTCTTTCGATCGGCGGGATCAGAGCCATTGGTTTGAAACCACGGGTTATCAGATGGTCCTGAAATATGTCTGATGTGGTTTATGATTCAGTGCTGATTTTCACTTCGCGACAATCATTATCAATGATTGCATGGCAGCGTAATAATTGGCAATGAATGCCAAAATTGCGTCTATGGTTCTGTGGGTGAATCTGGTGTCGTCGCGTGGCCTCAGCCGCCGCCACTACCATTATTAACAAATAATTGATTTTAAATTAGTTTAAAATTATTCTTTTTACCTATTTTCTTATAAAATTATTTTAAAAAATATATACATATTATATATCATTTTTTTAGAAAATTATTTCTTTAATTTAAAAACAATATCACTTTAAAATTATCATTATATTATTTTATTTTATTATAATAATATTAATGTTATTATTATTATTATTATTATTATTATTATTATTATTTATATAACTTTTATTATTATTATTAATATAAGTATTTTAATAACAATTATTATTTTTAAAGTATCATATTAATATTATTTTTTAAATTATTTATTATTATTATTATTATTATTATTGCATTATTTTAAATTATTTTAAAAATTATTTTATTATTATTATTTTCAAAATAAATTTTAAAAAATATCAGAGAATTCTCTTTGATATCTAATTTTAAATTTTTTTTTTTCATTTTTTTATATTATTATAATTAATTAAATACCTAGACTATCCAATTAATAATTAATTAACTCAAAATTCATTGATTTTACCAAAATTTATGAATTTTTTTTAAAATTACTTTAAATTCTAGAAAATTTAATATTTAATTTAATTTCATTTAATATTTTTTTAAATATTAATTATTTTAAACTTTTTTAAAAACAACTTTTAATGGCTTTAAACTTCAATAATTTGTAACTAATTCATTTTAAATTAAATTTTGACGTACAGTAGCTCGTAGTTTTTAAACAAATATGAATTTTATTTTAAAATTACTTTTAGATAGCAAAACATACTTTTTATGGATTATTTTCTTGTTGTTGGGTTATTTGATTATTTAAATAATATTTAAGTAATTAATATGCCAAATATTTTGAAATTATAAATTTTTTTCAAGTCTCCATCGAGTCTTATTCGGGTGTCCAGTGGATCTCCCATAAGTGTAAAAATGAAATTATTTTTAATTATGTTATTTTTAAACTCATATATTTATTTATTTAATGTGTATTTTTAAACTATTTCAAAATTATATATATGTTAAATTCCTAATGTTAGGAGATCCATTTGCAAAATTTTAAACATTGATCATACTTATGAATAGCTTTTATGGAGAAAGGATTAGTCGATTGTTGAGTTCTAATTATCCTCTAATCACATCATAAAGCATGCTTAATTATTATTTTTATCGTCTCTTGCATGTGTAGGACACATAAGTACTTTGTTTAGACCCTCCTAGATCTTAAGATTGATGTGTTTACTATTTTTATGCATTTCACTCATATTACCTCAAGGGTTAGTCATTAACTTTGATTTTAAACCTACTTAACGTAGCGACACCCTAAGGCTAGTAAACTTAAAAAAATTATAGGAGCTATGATAGATCCCTTAATGACATGAAACTTTCAAAACATAAACTTAGTAAGATTCTAAATTTCTTAGAATTTTCTAAGAATTTTTAGGAACCTTTAAACCCCTTAATTAACCAACCCTAATTTACACATTAATTAGGCCCCAGTAACTTCAAAAAATTCTAATAAATCCATTTCAATTTAGAAAATTACCCATAAAACCATAAATCTTAATAATTTAATTATTAACTTTAGATAATTAGGGCCCCTTAATTGGACTTAAACCTGAGCCTTAATTTAATTTCGATTAAAATTTACCTTTTGCCTTAATTAAATCATTAAAAATTATTAAAAATTTCAAAATTTTCTCAAACACATAGGAACATCTTCTTAGGTCATTTATGATCTTTACAATTGATTCCAAGAGGTTTGGAGTTTATTTGGATCAAAACCCTAAAACACTCTTTAATTAAATAATTTTGATAATTCGTTAATTGTATTAAACTTCAAAAATTCATAACTTGGGCTAAAAAACTCCAAATCCAGCAAACTTAAAGCCTAAATACTCCTCTTAAGGCCTAATATTTAATTAAATTGCTAGAACCCCGAAACCTAGCCTATTTCTCATAGCAACCTTTGGACACCCTTTAGCCTAGCGCATAGGAGGACCCAGACATTCTAAAATTTGCTAATGTAATTTAAACTTTTAAGATTGTTACCTTAAGTATTAAAACTGATCCACAAACTAAATTAACTAAAAATGGATCCTAATTCATTAATATTTAAACCTTAATCAAATATTTCTCCTTTTAGACCTTCAACAAATCTGAACTCTAGGCAACTAAAACTAAGTACCCAACATAGAAATTATCCAAAGCCACAGGAGCCTATCACACACACACATAGATTTGCTAGGGCACTACTTCTAGCTTTAGGATTAGGGCCGGTGATTTTCCTTTTCTGATTTCTGTGTTGAGATGATCTGTGTGTGGCACGTATGATTGGTTGATTTGCTTTACTTTGATGTGCTGTGATATTTTGTTTTATTATTATGCTTTCTCTTTGTAATATGATTTATGCGATAGGTTGTCCATGGGTTAGGGGCACTTTTGATACTAATGCAGTCTTATATAGGTGGTTACGCTCATGTAGTGCTAAAATAATCATTAACAACTTGAATGCTATTTTAGTAAACTTCTTTTGTAATTTGTAATGCATAACCAACAAAGGTGCAATAACTAGAAATCAAATGAAAGTGAGGCTCAAATAATTAAAGCTGGGCCCAGAGTGAATGTTGGGTCGAGGGTGACGTGGAGCGACCAGATACTAGCGGTGCACGTGGGTGTATAGGTATACAATCACCAAACCCACATGGGCCCTGACGAGCGTGTTATAAGTACACACGTGATGTCTAGGGATGCTGTGTGGGTCAATAACACTATTTTCTACAGATATTCCAAAGACAGCTTAGTCCCCTTTAAAATTAAAAGAGTGTGATCAAGTGTGTTCACTTTTCTACATAAATATTAACTGCTTGGGATATTATTGCTTGTGATTTCTATTAGGATAACCAAGCAGGAGAGTCTAATTTTTTTAAAAAAAATAATGTAATTTGTAATTTTTATCGAGTTATGAAAGTTTTCATAAGAAAAGAATTTTAAATACTCGATACCCAAAGGGAAAATGAAAGACCCTTCATAGGGAATTTCTTAGTAATTTGGATATCCTTCTAGAGGAAAAACCCTACGGAGCCCAAAGAAGATGATCCAAAGGGAGATGATCTAGAGAAAGATAATTCACCTAAAGATGAAGACTTGAAGACAAAATGCTTTGCTTTTAAGACTTGGGTCGTTTAATAGAATTATAATCCAAGTTATTATTGGAGAAGCCTGGCCACCATTACTTTTTTGTAGACCCTGGGTTGTACTTATACGACACTTGTTGTGGACTTTCTTTACTTTACTTTGGTTTGATTTATATTAATATGTTTATTTTATGTGTGCTTTATGTGTGCATTAGAAATTTTATGCTTTTTCTAGGTTTTTTCTTGCATGTGCTTGGCCTAATTTTCGCTAGGCTCTTTAAGGACTATTTTTTTTTCTATTCATAATAAAAAATTAATATTTTAAGGTTTAAATAATATAACAACTTATCAACCTAGGGAATATCCAGAATCGTCTAGGGTCACATATATACTATTATATTTTTTCTCTCCTTCTAATAAGACACTTCCCTACTTGCGGGTAGAGTTTGGATAATCAGGCATATGAGGATGAGGTCTCGAACCTAGGAAAGTCTAATCTTTTCTAAATTTTTTTTATAAGCCTGTTTTTTTTTAATATTTAGAATATATGATTTATACCTTTTAACTAACATGCATTATATTAGAAACCAACTTAATTAAAATTTAATTACATTAGCTCTAGAAGCATTCACACTATATAAATCAAGGGACAATTAGGACACTCTCTAGATGTCGGCCCTACTTCCAAAAACTTATATTCCCACCAATATTTCATAATGACTAGACAACATTGATTTTATGTGCCTAGGTGGTTAGCTGGCTTTCCTTTTCAGGCAAGATATAAGCACATATTACATTAGTTAGGACACGTGTATTAATGTTGGGTGTACATTAAACCCACCTTAGATTTAGGATTCAAGGCTACTATATTGGGTGTCTCTTAGTATGCCTAAATAGTGGATAACTTCCTTACTCTTCTTGGACTATAAATCTTACTTATTGGCGTTATATAGATGATGCCACTTCCCTCTTTTCCCTTTGTATTCTTTGGGTGTATGATTTCTTTTCTCTAATTTCATCTTAGTGCCTCAGTCTCTTTAGATGTCAGTGTGAGCCATGCATGTTGACTAAGCCACTTGAGCCCTTCTTTCCCTTTGTGTAGGAATTTCTTAGTCTCTTTTTTGTGCCAATTCCCTTTTGGGAAGAATAATATTGGATTTTTAATCAAGAGTATTATCGGGCTCCAGCTTGAGCTATAATTAACCATAGGGGCTTATGCCAGTGGGAAATGGAATTCCACAATAAATAAACCCTACTCACAATGATGTATTGGGTGGGAGAAACCCCGTGATACTAATCATGTCGTGCATATAATCACCCATCGAGGTGCACTAGAAAGAGCCGTTATCCTCAATGGTTGATTGTATGCAAGATCTAATATAACCTCCCATTGGCCTGCTTGCAAAGAGCACAGAGGCCTGCAATCATTTTTATCCCTCAAGGTGGTGTGATTGTACACCATGTGCATTCTATAGATGAGCCGGCGATGCCCTTTCGGAGGTCCACAACTACAAATTTTTAAAAACAAAAATAATGCATAAAATATCATTTCAACAGTGACCAAAAAGAAAAATTGAAAAAAAAACTAAAATATCAGTAATGAAAACAAAAAAAAATTAACAAAATAAAAAATTTAAACTAAAAATAAAAGAAAAGTCAGAAACAAAAGAAAGAAAAAAAATAACAACAAACAACATATCATAAAACATAAAATTCAAAATTTAATAAACATCAAGTTTATGCGTTTATATCAATTACACCCAATCTAGTCCTTAAGATGCTGAATGTGTCAAAGGTCAGTGGTTTAGTAAAGATACCAGCCAGTTGATTCTCAGCGCTACATGGTGTAACTCAATGTCTCCTTTGGTAATATGATCTCTAATAAAGTTATTTCTTATGTAAATGTTAAATAAGATTCTTAGAGATGCTGATGACACTAGTATTTTCATAAAGGATTGAAATTATGCCTACAGGTAATCCTAAATCCAGAATTTGTTGCTTCAACCAAAAGACTTAGGCCACACAACTTCCTAAGATAATATACTCAGCTTCAGTAGTGAAAAGTACAACAAAGTTTTGTTTTCTACTAGATTAGAAGATTAAAGATTATCCTATAAATTAACAAGTCCCAAAAGTGTCCTTTCTATTCACCCTACACCTTGTAAAATTAGAATCAAAATATTCAATAATCTAAAAAAAAGTATTGTGCATAGGATATTAAATTCCTAAGTTTTAGGTCCCTAAGAGCTACCTAAGGATTCTCTTAACTATAGTAAGATGGGATTCTTTTGGATCAGCTTAAAATCTAGCATAGAGATAAACACTAAATATAATATCTAGTCGGCTAGCAGTCAAGTAAAGTAGTGATCTAATTTTTCCTCTGTACTTTTTTTAATCAATAGATTTTTCATTTGGGTCCTTATCCAACTGAACATTAGAGCTCATGAGAGTATTCATTGGCTTGGCTTTATCTATTTCATATTTCTTCAAGATGTCTTTAATGTACTTTATTTGATTTAGAAAGTTTCCATCATTAAATTATCTTATACTAAACCCCAAAAAATAGGATAACTCTCCCATCATACTTATCTCAAATTTTTTACTCATTATTTTAGAAAATTCATCACATAACTTTTTATCAGAAGATCCAAAATGTATATCATCAATATAGTTCTGAACAATGAGTAACTCATCTCCTACATTTCTTATAAATAGGGTGGTGTCTACGCTCACCTTAACAAACTCCCGCTCTAGTTGGAATGTGCTAAGCCTCTCATACCAAGCTATGGGTGCCTATTTTAATCTATATAAGGCCTATTAAATTTGTAAACATAATTTGAAAATTGGAAACTCTCAAAACCTAGGATTTGCTCTTCAAACAGATCCTCTTTTATTACTTAATTTAAAAAGGCACTCTTAACGTCTATTTTGAAAAGCTTAAATCCCTTATAACAGGCAAAGGCTAGTAGCACTCTAATAGCTTATATTCTAGTTATAGGGAAAAAGGTCTCCTCAAAATTAATACCTTACATTTGGTTGTACCCCTTAGCCATAAATTTTTCCTTATTTCTAACCACCAAATTAGAATCATTCATTTTATTCTTAAAGACCCATTTGATTCCTACCACACTTTGATTCTTAGGTATTTCTACCAACTTTCAAATATCATTCCTCAAAAATTGGTTATGTTCTTCTTGCATAATTAATATCTAGAATTCATCAGAAAGGGATTGATTGATATTAGTGGGTTCAGTTATTGAGAGAAAGGCAGAGTTGTTAACTTCCTTCCTAAGTCTATGCCTAGTTCTAATACCTTCAGAAGGATCTCCTAAGATCAGTTCTTTAGGATGATTCGAAGAATATCTCTACTCTCTTAGCAAAGTGTGTCTAGGTTCTACCTTTTCCTCCATATTTGTATTTTTTACTCCTTGGATAATCTCACATACTCCTTCAGTATTTTGAGGCTCTACCATTTTCTCCAAATTTTTAACTCCTTGAGTAATCTCTTCAACTTCATCTTCTTCCTCAACTCTAAACTTCTTAGGATCAGATTCATCAAACACTATATAAACAGTCTCCACCACCACCAATGCCCTCTTATTAAACACCCTAAAAGATTTCCTTTCACTTCAATATCCTAAGAACACTCTTTCGTCAAATTTTGGGTCAAATTTTCCTAAGGGCGACTTCCCATTATTAAGAATAAAAATCTTACATCCAAAGATATGGAGATGAGAAAGGTTGGATGTCCTACCCTTAATGATCTCATAGGATGTCTTATTCAATCTGGATCTAACATTCACCATATTCAACATGTAACAAGCTGTGTTTATCGCTTTAGCCCAAAAGTATTTTGGAAGTGAATACCCAGCAAGCATGGCTCTAGCGGCTTCAACTAAGGTCATATTCTTCCTTTCAAATAACCCATTATGCTGAGGGGTTTTAAGAGCTGAGAATTTGTGACTAATCCCTTGATCCTCACAAAAGTCTCCAAATCTCTCATTTTCAAACTCTCCACTATGGTTACTATGGATGGTCAAGATCTCACAAATATAGCTTTTACTGAATCTAAGTGAATAAGTATCTAAACTCATCAAAAGACTCACTCTTATGTGATAGAAATTTAATCCAAGTGAACCTCGAGTAGTCATCAACAATCACAAATCCATAGACTTTTTCTTCTAAGTTCGAAGTGGTAATGGGTCCAAACAAATCCATGTGAAGGACTTCTAAAGGTATAGAGATGTTAATGTCCTTAATGGAATGGAAAGATGACTGGACTTCCTTCCATAGCTGACAGATATCACACGGGTGGTCCTTAGGGAACTTAAGCTTGGTGCCATCTCTAATTCGGTCATTTTAGGTTACTATCCTAAGAACTTTCATGCTGTCATGACATAACCTCCTATGCCACAATCAAGACTCATCACTAACAGATTTTAAGCAAAATTAAGCTACACATTCAATGTTATTTAAATCAAGCATGTAAATGTTGTTAATTCTCTTTCCCTATAAAATAGTATTATTATTCAAGCTAAAGATGCATGTGTTTGCAAAAATTTTTATGATAAGGACCTTATTACAAAAAAAAACTAACGATAAGCAAATGATGTTTCAAGCCATCTACAAATAAAATATTTTCAATTAAAAGATTCTTGGAGTTTCTAATTATAGCTACGCCCACCACTTTTCTGGTGGTATTATCTCCAAAAGTGACATTGCCTCTAGCCCTAGCCTTCAGTGAAATGAATTTATTGGCATCTCCAATCATGTGTTGTGAGCATCCGTTATCCAAGTACTGCATGCTCTCATGAGGTCTTTTATGAGAGCCCTCCTACAAAATTATCAAATATCAGATTTAGGAATCCAAATAAGTTTGGGTCCCTTCTTATGGAAAGAAGAATGTAATGTATGTATGTTATGCTGTGAATCATATAATTTAGGTCCCTATACCTAATATGTACTACAATGAATAATGCAAATGTGAGAGATGTGTCCTAACATGCCACATGAAAAACATTTAACACCAAAAAAAAGGTTTATTAATCTATTCAAGTCATAGTACATCTTTCTAGGTTTCAAAACTTTTAGCTTTGGATCAAGATTGAAAAACTATTCAAGTGTATGTGGAATCCTTTTTTTTAACTTCATGCTCTTTTTGTAAATTTAAAATTTATAATTTCAGGCTAGCATGAAATTTTTTAAGTTTCCTATATCATGCATGAATTTTCTCAGAAACTTCAAGTAATTAATCATTGGTTAGTTCATGTACCTCTTTTTGGTTAGATTGACCAAGAAGATCATCCGCTATCAAGCATAAATTTGTAGTCTCCTCCTCAGCTTCAACCTCAGAGGAGTCTGATGTAGAATCTGCTTAGATCACCTTTTGGATCCGCTTTTTATCCTTTCTAAACTTAAATTTCTCCTCACCATTCTCATTGCTTGGGTGAGCCTTAAGTGTAGGATAATCAGCTTTAACATGTCCCGACTTCCTGTATTAAAAAAAATCATATCAAAAGAACTTTAGAAATACTTGCTACTCTTACCTTTGTTCCACTTTTGATGGTGATTTTATTTCTTCCTTAGAAAGGTTTTGAATTACCTAGTGATTAAGGAAACATCATTGCTTTAGACCCGAAAGAATCTATCTGTATCATTTGCTTTTAGTGCCATAATTTTCTCCTTCTTTTTCTCACCTACATCAAATTGTCTTTGGTTCACTCCTAATTTGTAAGCAATGAGTGATCCAAATAAGTTATTAATAGAATAAATATTCAAATCCTTAAATTCAGTTATTACAGTAATCTTAGCATCAAAGAAAGAAGGCAAACATCTTAAAATTGTTTTAACTTTTTTATAGTTAATTAGCTCTTTTCCTAAGGTATGCAGTGAGGTGACAATTTATGTAAACTTAGTATACATTTTAGATAGTATTTCACTAGGTTTCATACAAAATAGTACGTAGTTATGAAGCAGGATATTAAATCTAGATTACTTAACTTCAAATGTGCTTTCATAAGTGATACATAATTTATTTCATATTTCTTTATAAGTGGTACAAGTTGAGACAGGCAAGTAATCTTCAGATTTCAAATTACAAAAAAATAGTTCAAGCATTTTGCATTAAGTTGTGTTAAATTTCTATCATCAAGAGCCCATTCAGTAAAAGGAAGTTAAATGTTTATGTCATTGATTTCACGTGATGGTGGAGAATAACATTCTTTAACAAGCATTCACATGCGATAGTCAATTGATTGTAAAAATATGGACATGCGAGTTTTCCAAAAAATCAAAAGGTATATTATCAAATAATGGTGGTCAGGTAATAGAATACCCTTCCGCAGTATTACGATTACTAAAGTTAATCATGGATCAAAATTTAAAAGTTTTCAAAAACTAAATTTTATGAATCTCACTCTGATACCACTTGAAAGTTTGTAAGGGATGTTAAGAATCATCCAAACCATCATTCTTTCATGTTGAATTATGAAAAAATAACTGATCATCTAGGATGATTCTTGGATCGCCCAATACCATTAATTCAAATGAATATATATCATCCAAAATATCATTCTGGTCATCCAAAAAGAAACTAAGATTTGTTTAGTTGATCATCTTGGACGATCCTGTGATCGTCCAGGATGATATGATCAATATATCAAACCTTAATTATTTTCCTTAATAATCAGACTAATTAAGGCATAATTATAATGCATCATTTAAGACAATGTCATATATGATGTCTAAAAATAATAACATACCTAAAAGCGTTAGTGGCTAGTTTTTTCATATTTGAGCATATCGACCATGACGATGATAATATTGTCCAGGACAATTTGCTTAATTCGGCTGCCTTAACCAGGATGTCATAATTAGGGTTTCTATTTTCAACTCATCATTTAGGATGATTTGGGATTGTCCTAGACGATATGATCAAAAAATAAAAAACTCTAAAATAGATATAATTTCTCTTCCTGAGTGCGTGTATGCAAGGTTACTTAGTATAAGGCCCCACTTTATTACATTTGACTCAAGAAAAGGAAAAATAATACAAGTGCACTTACAAACTAACTCAGTCCTAATCAATCAAATATTGAGCAACATTTATTTGCAATTGACCTTATGAACCTAAAATGCTAGTAGGTAGGGCAATCATAGAAAAATAAAGATGTCAGAAATATTTTCTATCATCAAAAGTATATTCCATGAATCTAGATTTGCAACATTGGGTCCTCCTATCCACCAAGCTAAGGGGGTCCAAAAAAGTCACTATTAGAAATAGGCTATGTTTAGGAGTTCTAGCATTTTAATTAAATATTCAGCCTTATGGGGAGTAATTAGACAATTACTTTACTGGACTTGGAGTTTTCTAGGCAAAGTTACAAAATTTTAAGAGTTTCGTGCCATGGTTAATGAACTATGGTTGACAGGAGAGTTGACTTTTGATTTAGGTTGATTTTTTTAAACCTAATATTTTTTAATAAATACTAGATTTTAATTAGATTTGAATGCCTTTTAGTTTGCCCAATTTGGATTTTTTAGAATTAATTATGAATTTTCAAAGTTGGGGTAATTAATGAATTATCAAAATTATTTAATAAAGGGATATTTTAGGGGTTTTGATCCAAATCAACTCCAAAGTGCTTGGAATCACCCCCAAAGGTCTACAATGACCTAAAAACATATTCCCAAGTATTTAGAAAATATTTAGAATTTTTAATAATTTTTAATTAATTAATATAATTAAAAAGGTAATTTTTAATCGGCATTAAATTAAGGTTCATATTGAAGTCTAATTAAGGGGCCTTTAATTATTTGAGATTAAGCATTGAATTATAAATAGTTTGAGGTACTATGGGCAATTTTCTAAGTTAAAATGAAATTATTACAGTTTTTTAAATTTATCGGGGCTTAATTAAGGGTTAAATTAGGATATGTTAATTATGGGGGTTAAAGGCTCTTAAAAATTCCTAGAAAATTCTGGGAAGCTTAGGATGTCACTAAGTTCAATTTTTTAAAGATTCATGTCAATCGAGGATCTATTCCAGCTCCTAATTTTATTTTTTTTGAGACGGGTCCTTTGTTGAAACTTGTTTAATACGAATTAGGTTGTTAAACCTAAGCTTATATCCCAGCGGCTAACCAAGAGGGGGGCGAATTGATAATAAAAAATTTATCCCTCTTTTAAAAATTTTATACCGAAAATAACTTTAGTGAATTTTGTAGAAAATGTTTTCAACTGCAAGTTAAAACATTAAAAATAAAAGCAGCGGAAAAAATAAAAGACAAGTTTTATAGTGGTTCGGTCAAACACGACCTACATCAACTCCCCAGAGGCACCCTCCGAGTATTGCACTAGTACCACTAGTGAGTCTCCTTTTGCACCCACAGCAAGGCGGATAAGTCTTTATAAAACTCTCTTCCACCACTACCCGGTGCGGTAGAGAACCGTCGTCCTTTTATAATCTCCAAGTGTTGGCAGAGAACCGTCCATCCTTTCACACTCTCCTGGTGTTGGCAAAGAACCCTTCATCCTTTCACACTCTCCAAGTGTAGGCAGAGAACCCTTTGACTGTTTACACTCTCTAAGTGTAGGCAGAGAACCCTTCGTCTGTTCACACTCTCCAAGTGTCGGCAGAGAACAGGATCTCCTTGACAGATCTTCTCACAAGAAATCTAGAAGGACGAGAGAAAAAGAGTGAAGTAATCACAAACCATAAGTGGAGACTCCTATCTTTAAGTACCAAGTGAATCCTTCACGCTCCAGTAGTAAGAATCATCCATCAAACACTTTCTCACACTCTCTCCTTGACTCTCCCTTCAATTGGCACAAAGATCAGTAGGAAAAAAGATTAAGAGACATTTTTAATTGGACTTTATATATGAAAGACACAAAAAATCGTCCAAATATTGCTGATTTTCAAGTCTGTACAAAGTGGATCGTCCCGTATGATCGTCAGATCGTCCTGTATGAATTAACTTAATTAGTTGCATACGAATACAATGTATATTGGTATGAACTGTCTTCGTACCCGATCATCGTCCCGTATGAAATATGTTCGTCTTGGGACGAATAGGAGTTCGTTTGGACAAAAAATTTTCAGAGAGCATTTTGTCCTGGAACGAATAGGAGCTCGTCTGGATGAAATTTTTCTAGAGAGCATTTTGTCCTGGGATGAATAAGAGCTCGTATGGACAAAAATTTTCTAGAGAACATTTCGTCCTGACATGAATATAAGATTTCATCTAGACAAAAATTTTTTAGAGAGCATTTTTTTCTTGGGACAAATAGAGGCTTGTCTGGATGAAAATTTTCCAGAGAGCATTTCATCCTGGCAAAAATAGGATGAATCTTCTGGACTATCAGCACAAAGTGAGAATCCAGAGCAGATTATCCCTAGATGAATTGAGAAATTCGTCTGGACGATCAGGACTTAAAAAATTTTGCTCACTTCCTGTTCATTCCATTTCTCTTCCAAGGGGATTAACTGACTTGATCATCCCATACGAACAAGGTTCGTCTCGTACGATCAGTGTGATTTTTAAAGATCTCCCCAAGTGTGTGTGTGCTAAGCTTGTTCAATTAAAATCATATTTTCTCAAACTCAATTAATTTAAAAATTACGAACTTCAATTTACAAACTATCTCATGCTGAATTTCGATTTGAAGTCTTTATTAGTCTTGAGTTCGATTATCCTGAAATGTTAGTCCACACAAAATCATAATTTCCAAAAAGTGTTAGGAGAAAATAAAGCTTAAAACAATAATATTTGAAATCATCAAAACTATACAAGTTGCAAAAAGATAAAACATGCAAATATCAACTCTCTTAACAATCTCCCCCTTTTGGATGATGGAAAAAGAAATATTGTTTGTATAATTTTAAATTTTAAGAATCTCCTAAACTTCCATTGAATTGATGAACATATGAAAATAAGGAGGCATTGCACAATAAATGTATCTCTATTTTATTTTCTTTTTTTTATTTAAAAAAAAAGATACGATACGAAAACAAAATGATAACAAAAAAATAATACAAATATATGAAAATAATACGATAACAGAAAATAATACAAACATTATTTTATCCCCCTTTTTGACAACAACAAAAAGAGAAGAAGAAAAAGAATAGAAATGTAAGCATTTATATGATAATCCTTGAAAGTGATTGAAATAAATTTTGCAAATAAAATCAAATCATTAAGTAAATAAAAATGATTCATAGAATTTAAGAAGGGATATAACTTTTATAATAAAAAAGATATATCAAAAACATGAATCAATTTAGACACTAATATAAAGAATATTATTGCATAAAAGATGAATATAAAATTTTTATATTTCAAAATTCAATAAGAAATAAAAATGTACGAAAGATCAATTTGAATTAAGAGATTGAAAGATTATGGAAAGAATTAACTACCACATTTGGCACTTTGCGCATCTTCTTTTTTTAAATAGTTGTGACACATTTTTGTGCATCTTTTTACTTGGAACTTTTATTAGGTCCGGTGTAAGGACGTAGAGGAACGTACGGTTGGAGGCAAAATCCCACCAAAAAACTCAGTATTTGCTCGGTATTGCTAGGTATTATTTGATAATAACGGAGAATACCGCTCTGTGAAGACCAATACCGAGTTATACCGAGCTATACCAAGCAATACCGAGTTGTACCGAGTTTTTTCTAGGAAAAACTCAGTACAACTTTTGTATAACTCGGTATTGCTCGGTATTGCTCGATATAACTCGGTATTGGGTCTTCACGTGATGGTATTCCACATTATTGTTTGGTATTGCTCGGTATTTGCTCGGTATTTCTCATTTTTTGACGCGATTTGGCCTCCGACCGGACATTCCTCTACATCCGGTCGGAGGACATAATAATTGTTCTTTTACTTGTGGGCTTATTTTGTGCCTCTTTTTTAAATTATGCTTAAAAATGTACAAATGTATAAAAATCAAAAGGAATGCACAATGAAATATAAAATAAGAAAACATCATAATTGCAATAATAATATTAAACATTAATGTAGTCTAATAAGAGACATGAAATTGACAATCTTAATTACATCAAGTTGTAAGCAAAACTTAAATTTAGAACAATTAGATTTTTCTAATGAATTTAATTTTGTATTTCACATCAAGGTATAGCACTCTTAAGATCAAAAAATTTAGAGACTTTCATATAGGCTAACATACATTCCAACACAAAACTAAAATCAATACAAGATAACTTATATTGATATCATGATAATGAATATTACAATTTTGAGAAATGATATCAATACATCATAAAACATAAATGCTAAAACATAAATGAAAACTAAAACATATCACATCACAAACTATCAAAGTATAATCACATCAACTAGAGAAGATCATAAGCAAGTACATGAATCACTCTGATGGGCCCTGATCTGCTGGAGGAGGAGGAGGTACAATACTAAAGAAATTAAAATAACTACTTATCATAAGCATATTTGAACTTATATCATTTATTTGTTCTCGCATATATCCCATGTCTTGATTGTACTGAACATCCTGCTGATGTAAATAAGTTTCAATTTGATCAAATCTTTGATCAAAATGAGACTCTAAACGATCAAATCTCTGAACCAAATCTTGGTAATTTGATTCACTAGTAGGTGCAAGTTCAGGTTCCTCCTCTGAGTCATTAATAACATGTGTTTTATGTGGTTCATCTTTATTGAAGATTGCTCTAAAAGATCCACTGTTGTTGTAGAGAGGTTCTTTAAAATCTTGATCTAGATGAATCAATTCATACTTCTTCTCCAAAATGTAAGCAACAAGATGTCCTAAGGCAATGTTCTTCTTTCTTTTATGGGTGACATGACCAATTTTAGAAAGTCCATAAAGATAGTCAATGATTAGTTGGGCTTCATCTATAGGTTGGTCAGTCATAATCAAGTAGGTTATTGTAGAAGGAAGAGGAGTCATGTTGACTCTATCACCAACTTTAGGAATTATGAAAGTTTGAAGAATATGTTGGATGATACGAGTATTGCTAACAAGAGAGGACACTTTAGGCATATGCTCCTTAAATATAATTCCTCTAATCACTTGATTAATTTTAGTCCAGTCAAAAGCAAAAGTAATGGTCAATGTATTGGCTCTAATCCCTTCAGTCCTTAAGTTTAGAAAAATTCCTAAGTCTGCCTTTATGATTTCTAATTTCTTTTTAAAAATATATGACATAATCATAGAATGGTCAGAATTGAAAGACATGTTTACTAGAAAGTAGTGAAAGATCTCTTTATTGTAGAAGTAGACTAGTGTGAGAATGAACCAAATTGAGTGGAGGCAAACATATTCATTGCCTTAAAAGCCAATTGTTCTTAAAAAAGAACTCTATAAGGGGTGATCTTAGCAGAGACAAATCTAGAAAATGACTCTTCGTTGGCCTTAAATAGAAAGTTATCACTAGTGTTTTTGGGTGGACCCTTGGCTAGAATCTTTTGCCTTTTGCTAGAACTTGCCATAGAAAAGATCTAAGTGAAAAGGGTTTGAAAGGGATGTTTGAAGTGATGACATTTGAGTTCAAAAGCCTTCAATTTAATGAAAAAATTATTTTCGTACAAACGAAAATAATTTCATCCCATACGAATTTTAGTTCGTCCCGTACGAAAAAAAATTTGTATGGACGAACGAATGAGTAAAAAATGAAAGGCTTTTCGTAATCACACAAGTAACGACGCGTTTATTCATACAGACTTTTGACCAAATGATCGTACAGATGAATAGGTGTTTGTCCTGGACGATAAAAAATTTAAGATCATTTTGATGGCTGTTGAAACCGTCCGCCACATCTTTAGGCTTAATGGGTCAATCGGGGTTGACCTGGTCAACTAAGTTGACCCAGGGCATGGGGGTCTGAGCTCAATGGGTTGGGTTTGACCCATTGAGTCCAAAGGAGGCTAGAATTTGAGCCAAGGAGTATGAATTGATTTGAAATTGATAGGGAGAGCATATGGGGGGTCAATTTGGGTCAACTCGAGTTGACTTGGTTAACCAAGTTGACCAAGGGCCAGGGTTAGGGCTCAGCAAACTTGATTTGACCCCATGAACACAAGGGAGGTGGTCTTGTGGTTCAGCTTGATCAATTTGACCAGGTCAACCATTTGACACAAGGTTTGATGAAATCATGGTCAACACACTCATTTCATATTATCTTTAGTGATAAAATACAATGTTGAATATTGATGATAGTGATGCTAAAAGACAAATAAGCTGTAACATTATCATGTTTTGAAGCACACCACACTTATTTATATCCCCAACAAGTTTTGATAGACCACATTTGTTGAATTGAGCTAAAATTGAATGAGCACATAGTTCAAGAGAATAAGAGGCGACAAAAAAATGGTATTAGCAAAAGGAAAATAAATATTGGCTCCATGATAGTTCATTATGATGCAAGATTATTGGTATCACCCTCCTGATCTAAATTAAGGATGATTTGGAGTATAGGTCTTATTGTTTTTTAGATGTGCTTCATACTTCTTGATATGTCAAAGACGGATTAATTTGCCTTTTGTTTTTTTAATGTACTGTTATGAGTAATTATTTTTTGTATTATTTTAACTTTATTTGGTAATTTGATATTAATACAATGTTAATACTTATAATATTGACTTTAAATCTAATATAACTTTTTTTTCTATTGCATTACTCACCTATTCCCATTTCATTGATTTATTTCTTATATTTTTATATACAATTGTTATTAATTATAATTCTTATAGCGGACTAGAATATACGCGGCGATAGAGTGAAAAATATAACATCTTAGCAATATACGTATATCCAACACACCAAAAGATAATTAAGGGAGAGAAACACCAGGAACTTTTTTTACGTGGAAAGCCCGAAAAGGGAAAAATCACAGGGCTTGGCCCTGATGAGAAAATTCCACTATGTTTGGGTTGGTTACATTGCTTGATTCACTCCTTTACTTGAAGATGTTGGAATTACAATAGGTTAATAATAAGACAAAAATTTTGTTATGATTGATGAACCGATAGAAATAAGGTAGTGGTTGGGAAAAGCTTCAGCAAACGGCCCAGAATAAAACTCTGACGTCAATCAGGAAGAGAAAACTCTAGCTATAATTGGTAAGAAACTTTGGCAATGGTCGGGAAGAAATTCCAGCGGAGATTGGGAGGAATTTCGATGATGGTCAGAAAGAACTCTGACGGTGGTCAGGAGGAACCCCGACGGTGGTTGGCAAGAACTTCGACGGTGGTCAACAAGAACTCCGGCCGTGGTCGGTGACAAGAGAGCTCCCAAATTCCTCCCTTCCTTTTCTTCTTCTCCTGCCCCCTCATGAGAAGTGTGAGGTCTATTTATAATTTTTTTAGAGTGTCATGGCTTGTGGTTTGAATGGACGGCCGATATCGATCCCCTTGATCATGGATCATTTATTGGTTAATTGGATGCCTTAACAATTTTAGAATTCAACGATCTTGTGCTCGTTGGATTCGTCTCGTCGAGCCGCTCAATTCGACTATAAGCATGTCATGTTTGAAACTCATTTGGTAATCCAAATTATAGTTTGAACCTCCCAAAAGTGTTTTCAACCCTTGATTTGGGCTCACTTGGACTCGGATTGGACTTATTTTTGTGTTGTTGTGTTCGTCTTTTTGAGACGTTCAGTTCAACTATAAGTTTGCTGAAATCGGAATTTGGATGGCCCCTTATTTAATTTTGGAAGCTTTTAACTCAATTTTTCTTCAAGATTCGTGCCCAATTGAGATAAATTTTTTATGATATATCAGTTGTCCCTCTATTTTTGGACGTCGAAGTTTGCAAAGTCTAAAAATACGTGTTAAAATTTTTGAAAATTTATGTAATTAATTTATCCTAAAAACAGGGACTAATTATTTATATAATATATCTTTATGAAATTAATTATTATACCATTTGTTTGTAAGTAAACAACTCGATAAAACTTTTAAAATAGTATAAGTTTTAGCCATATAAATTTTATTCATTATTATAGCCCTTCGTTTTTACTTGCACACCTCAATAATTTCATCTCCAATCTTTATTTATGTATATATATATATATATATATATATATATATATATGATACCATCTAGAAATAGGAAAGGGAATCAAGGCAGCACAGCACGCCAACACTCCTTGGAAAATTGGACATAAAATAGGGTGCCTGGGAATCAGTAGATTTAAATTAAATTCTTTTATTATATATATATATATATATATATATATATATATATATATATATATATATATATATATATTATTTCTCTTTTTTTTTTTACTTTTAAAAAAAAAATCCAGAAAATTCTGGATTGACTTTTCATCTGCTTAATGGTGCCTTGATTGGAAGAAAAATTTATTTTTTTGACTTTTAGAATTTCAAATCATTAATGAAAATTTCTAGGGAATTCTAGAAAATGGGAAATTCTAGTGAACTTTTTGAATTTTCCTTTTAAATAATTAATTTTTTGTCTCTTAATATATATATATATATATATATATTCAAAAAGTTTCTAGAGTATCCTTTCATCTACCCATCTCTTTACCTATAAATACCTCTTTAGAAGGCAGAAAAATCACAATCTCTTGTGTCATTCCAAGTCCTCCCGTTGGATTGATAGCTCGGAGATTGTCAGCAGTGATCAAAACCTTGCTCTCTTGTGCCGGTCCAAGCATTCCTCTGGATTGGTAGCTCTGGAGCGTAGGTGGCGATCAAAGTGAACACTGGTGGCTATCAAAGCCTTTTCCTCTTGTGCCAGTCTTTTTGTGGATTGGTAGCTTGGATGGCATTGATGGCAATTAAAATATTTCTCTATTGTGCCAGTCCTTTTGTGGATTGGTAGCTTAGAGGGCGTTAACTGCGATCAGAACATTTATCTCTTGTGCCTGTCCTTACTTGGATTGATAGCTTGGAGGGCGTTGGTGGTTGTTAGTCCTTTTCAAATTTGGAGACAAATATGATCGACAATTCCAAGGCTAGCAATCAAAAGAGAACCTTGGATACATCATCAAAGAGGTCTTCCTCCAAAAATCTGGAGAATACTTCTCATAATAATATTTTGATTTTTATCGTTCGAGCATTTTGATATCTTATTTCATCAAAAAATAAATTTCTTTAGGTGGAGGTTTGGCAAATGCATCCAAAGTTATTTCTTCTACTCATGATGGTGATAAGAGGAGATCTGATGATGTTGCATCAATCATTACATCTGATAGCTTGGCAGCGATTCGTAAGAAATTTCATGTGCCAAATGAGGAGCTAATTATTGCTCCAAAGAGGTCCAATAGGGTGCATGCTCCTCCACAAGTTTTTGTAGCAGTATATGAGATGATGCTGCGTGCTGGTTTGAGGTTTCCTCCAGCACCCGAGTTACTTTAAATTATCAAAGCATGCAAGGTTGCCTTACCCCAATTTTTATGTAGAGCGATAACAATTATAGTGGGCTTTATGGTATACTTTAGTGAATGTGGAGCGACACTAACCTAAATTTACAAGTGATTCTTATGGCCAGATTTCATGTCAAGCTAATAAGAAATGGTTGGATTTTGTAACGAGGGACCCTTCAAAGAGTTGGTGTAACTCATTCTTTTTTGTGAAGAATGAATGTGATCTTCTTAAAAATGGGATAAATTGAAAGAGATGCCAAGTTCTTTACATGTAAAAGAGGAAGATGTTTTGACATATTTGAATTTTTCTAATACATAAAGTCTTCAACAGGAACTGTGCTATGTTAGTCGATGTGTGACAGAGGAAAGTCTTTTTAAAGTTGGCTTTCTATTCAGTTAGGAAGATCCCATGCAACTCAGTTGAAAAAATATGAGAAGGTTCATGAAACAACTTCTACTGCTCTTAATCGTTCAGCAAGCCATCCTTCAAAATGTCAAAGAGTAACTGATTCATCCTCCCTAAAGATGAGAAAAATAAATGATAAAGCGATTCTACTGAGAGAAGATGGGGGAAGCAAGGAAGCTGCACATTTCCTAACTATTGATACAATTTCTCTTGATTCAGATATTGAGGTTCGACCCTCAGGAATACATATCCGAGAAGATGTATTGAAGCATATTTGTAGTGTACGATGACATGCTAATGAAATCGTGACTTATTTCAATCTATATTTTTTTTGTCCCTCCATCTTTCTTTTTAACATAATTAAATTTCTTATTGCAGATGACTCAAAAGATGGATCTAGAATCCCGATTTGAATCAATTTTGGATAATTAGAATAATGAATTTGTAAAAGTTAAATATTTACAATGAGAGTATAAACGAAGATTGGATGCAAAGACTAAAAAAATATCATCATTAGAGAGCCAATTGACATAATATAGACTGAATTGGCAATAATATCCACCTGTCTCTGTCTTTCCAAAATCGAGAAGCTAACCTTTCCCGCCATGCGTTGATTGAGGCTCGTGCAAAGTTTAACCAGCAAAAGGAAGCTTTCAAAATGCTTGCATTAGAGAAGAAAGCTATTGAGAAAGAGAACAAAAAGTTGCAAGATCATCTTAAAAAAAAAAAAAAAAAAAAGAACCACTTTGAATATTGAAGCCATATTATTGAAGGCTATTGAAGAATTTAAGAAGTATGCAACTTATCTCCGAGAGATTAAAAGTCGTGTTCAAGAGGCTTATGAAAAATTATTTGATATTGAAGTGAAGGATCTAGAGCATCAGAGTCTCGAAGAAGGCTTTACTCTTGGTTTCTTGAAAGGTGTTCGGTTGGTTCACTTTAAGACTGGGGTTAATATTGAAGTGCTTATCCCCCAGTCAAGCATTTGAGGATTCTTCTCTAGATTTAGGCGATGAGGATATTAAAAGTGAACTAAAAAATGTTATTTTCAGTGATTATGATGACGTTGATATTGCTGAGATGTTTATTATTGGTTGTATTTCATTTATTTTTCTTAGAGATCTTTATATATCCATTTTGTTTCTAGAGATGTATCTTCTGTCATATATATTGATTTTATAAAATATTAAAGTTTTTATAAGTTTTCAAAAGAAAATTCTCTTAAGAATTTATGATTCATCTAAAAGAAAAATTTTATTTATTGATTTGAAAGAATAGAGAAACATCCTTTTAGGATATTTAAGCTATCCAAGGTTATATTGTCAAAGTTCTACTTGATGACATTAACCTGTGTGGAAGATATTAGATCAAATCCATATAGGATTGATCAAAAGAAATTATAGATATTCCTTTAGGATGTTAAACCTATCCAAAGTTGTGCTGTCAAATTATTACCTGATGACATTAACTTGTGTTGATGAGGTTCGATCAAATCCCTATAGGATTGATCAAAGAAATGATAGATATCCTTTTAGGATGTTAAACATATCCAAAGTTGTGTAGTCAAAGTATTGCTCGATGACATTAACTTGTGTGGATGAGGTTGGATCAAATTCCTATAGGATTGATCAAAGAAATGATAGATATCCTTTTAGGATATTATACATGTCCAAAGTTGTGTTGTTAAAGCATTACCTTATGACATTAACTTATGTGGATGATGTTGGATCGAATTCCCTTGCAATCGATCATATGTTGATTGCGATACAATGAATATTATGTATTTCTCAAATCAACATTATGTTTTGTATTTTATTTAGGATCACTATTATGATCCTGTTTAGAAAAGAGAAAAATGATGATAATAATCAATCCAAATTTTACTATTTTAAAAAGTAGTATAATAATTTTATGATGTTAAATAGGAGGGTTATATAATAATAAAATAGAAAATAGTTTTAATGACAACTACTGATAATATTTACGAAGATTCCCAATATTCCAGGTCTTTGGCAGCATTTTCCCAACAATATCTTTTAGCTTGAATGTTCCTGATTTGACCTTGGCCGCCACCATATAAGGCCCCCTTCCCAAAAGGGTGAAAGTTTATTATGTTCTGGGCCTTTTTAAGCCGCTTCAAGACTATGTAAAACTAAATCTCCGACTGAGATACATCGGAGCTTCACCTTTCGATTGTAGTGGCGAGCTATTCTTTGTTGGTATGTAGCAAGTTTAGGTGATTCCATGTCTCTTGCATCGGGAAGAAAATCTAAAGAGTTTCAAAGTTTTTCCTCATTATTGTTGATGTCAAATGTCTGAACTCTGAGGATTGGGACTCCGATATCAATCGGGATGATTTCTTATGTGCCAAGTAGAGGTTATATATAGTTTATCCTATTTGAGTTCTAACATTAGTGCGATAAGCCCAAAGAACATTTGGGAGCTCATCAGCCCACTGCCCCCAGCCTTTTCCAAGACGTGTTTTTAGTCCTTTAAGTATAGTCTAGTTTGTAACATTTGTCTATCTATTTACTTGAGGATGAGCCACAACTGTATGCACTGTTTGAATAGTTGCTATTTGAATGATTTATATTTGTGCAACTTATGTAGTTTTGATGATTCTAAACATTATTGTTCAGATGTATAGTTATCTCCTAACAAATTTAGAAGATTTGCACTTGCTCTTGTGTGTACTAACATTTCAGGAAAATCAGACTCCAGACTACGAAAACTTCAAATCAAATTCAACATATGATATTTTGTTTATTTGAAGTTTGTCTTTTCTTTAATTAATTTTGAAAGGGAGTGATTGTAATTGAGTGAATAAAATCTCACACACACAAATTAGGAGATCATGAAATTCTATACTGATCGTACAGGACGATATTTATCGTACTGGACGATATGTCAGTTATCTCCTATAGAGCACTTGGAACGAATAGGAACTTGCTTTGAAAAAATTTTTCTAAGTCCTATTCGTCCAGGATGAATTTTAATATCGTCCCGGATGATGGGTTCTCTGTAAACATTTCGTCCAGACAAATTTTACCATCGTACTGGGCGACCAGTCCTCTGGAAAATTTTCGTCCAGATGAAAATAAATATCGTACCGGACGAACAGCTCTCTGGAAAATTTTCGTCCAGACGAAACCAAATTATCATCCCCGGCGATGGGCGCTCTGGAAAATTTTCGTCCAGACGAAATAAATAATCGTCCAGGACGATCGGCTCTCTGGAAAATTTTCGTCCAGACGAACATATTTTCGTCCAAACGATAAACCGACTTAGGACAGTTTTCAGCAGTTTCTAGAACCGACCTTGTAATAACCGTTCATACTGGACGAACCTAGTTCGTACAGGACGATCAGCTGTACGAAGTCATTTCGTACACATATACAAATTGGGTCGTTTCAGATTGTTTAAGTAAAATCATCCAGGACGATCCAGGATCGTACGGGACGATCCACTGCGTACAGAATTGGAAATTTGCAGTTTTTGGGCGGTTTTTCATGTCTTTTGTATAAATAGTCCAAATTAGACTGCCACCCAATCTTTTTGTCATTTGATCTTCGTGCCTATTGAGAGAATAGCCAAGGGGAGAGTGGAAGAGAGCATTCAAAGGAGGATTCCTACCATTGGAGCAAGAAGGCTTCACTTGGATTGCTAAGGTAAGAATCTCTACTTGTGAAATTGGATTTCTTCACTCTTTTCTTTCTTCCTTCTAGATTCTTGTGAGAAGATCATTCAAGAAGGTCCGGTTCTCTGCCGACACTTGGAGAGTGTGAAAAGGACGAGGGTTCTCTTCCTACACTAGGAGAGTGTAAAAGGAAGAAGGTTCTCTGCCTACACTTGGAAAGTGTGAACAGCCGTAGGGTTCTCTGCCCACACTAGGAGAGTGTGAAAGGACGACGGTTCTCTGCCAGCACTGTGGATTGTGTAAAAGGACGACGGTTCTCTGCCGCACCGGGTAGTGGTGAAAAGAGGGTTTTGTACAGGCTTCTCCGCCTTGCTGTGGGTGCTAAAGGAGAGTCACTTTGTGGTATTAGTGCAATACTCAGAGGGTGCCTCTGAGGAGTGGATGTAGGTCTGGTTATAGACCGAACCACTATAAATCTGGTGTCATTTACTTTATTGCTTTTACGTTTCCGCATTTTAAATTTCAGTTTTAACAACTCTGTGGTTGAAAAACATTTTTCTACAAACTTTAAAAGAAAATTTTATTTCGGTTCAACTTTAATTTTAAGAGGGTTTAAAATTTTTAAAACTACCAATTCACCCCCCTCTTGGTAGCCGTGGGACATTTACTTAGGCTTAACAACCTAATTACTAGACTCAACATGCACCAACTATAAATGGAGGTCTTTGCAAAATACTGTGAATATTTTCCAGTGAATTGGGTTCCATTATTAGTGATGATTTTTACAGGGATGCCAAAACAACAAATAATATTTTTCCATATAATTTTTTTTGCATTTACTTTGGTAATTTTGTCAGTGCTTCAGCCTCCACCCACTTGGTGAAGTAGTTAACTGCCAAGATGATAAATTTTTGTTGTTTGGTAGCTATTGGAAAATGTCACATTATGTCAAACCCCCATTGAGAGAAAGGCCATGAGCTTTGAAATGAAGAAAGTTCAGTGGTTGATAAACGTGTGATATTGGAGTGTAATTGACAATTATTACACTTCTGAGTGAACTTTAGTGCATCATTCTTTATTGTCGGCCAGTAGAATCCTTGTCTCAGGATTTTGTTGGCCAATGCTTTTCCTCCAAAATGTTCCCCACATATTCCTGAATGAACTTCTCGTAATGCATAATTACCCTCTAAAGGTGGAAGGCACTCAAGGTATGACCCACTGAAAGCTCGTTTATATAATTCTCTACCAATGATAAAAAAGTTAGCTGCATGCCTTCGGAGTCGTATTTCAGTTGTTGGATCTTCATATAGCACTCCTTATAAGAAAGATAATATATGATCAATCTAATAAGGCTCTTTTGACTTGTTGATTGATTGTATAACCCATGGTCCTTTGATAATAGGAAAGTGTACTTATTCGATATACTTTCTCTTAAAAAGATCACCGATTAGTGATGTAGAAAGTTTTGAAAGAGTATCTACACGGGTATTTTGTTCCTGAGATATATGAATAATTTCAAATTTCTCTATACGGGTGAGAAGTGACTTCACCATATCATAATATTATGCTAATTATGGATTTTGAGCCTCAAATTCTCCGCCTACTTGAGAGACTATGAGTTGTGAGTCAGTATGGACTATCAAATTTTGCACTTCATATTTTTTAGCTAGCCTCAGCCCGTCACTAAGAGCTTCATACTCATTATTAGTTGCAAGAAATTTTAGCCGTAGTCCATATTCAATAGTAGCATGATTAGGAGGGATTAATAAAACTCCAGCACTAACATCAGAACTCCTAGAAGCTCTATCAACATATAACATCGAATAAGGAGAAGATGAATGGTTAATTAGTGGTTCATCAAAAATAGGAACAGTGCACTCGACCACAAAATCTGCCAAGACTTGTGATTTGATATTTGGTCTGGGTAAGAAGTGGATGTCAAACTCTCCCAATTCAATTGACTATTTGATTAACCATCATGAGGCTTCAGGTTTTTGAAGGCTACTCCACAACGGAAGATTTGTGTAAATCCCAATTATATGAGCTTGAAATATGGCCTTAATTTTCTAGTAGAGAATACTAATGCTAAAGTTGTCTTGTCGGACAATGGGTAGTATCCCTCAGTCTCAGAAAGAATTTTACTGACATAGTATACTGGTCATTAAATAGCATTTTCCTCTCGGTCTAGCACTGAGCTTATGGCATATGAAGAGACAGCTAGATATAAATATAACCTTTCTCCTTGGATTGATTTTGACATAACAGGGGGCGAGGCCAAATAAGTTCGAAGATGTTTGAAAGCTATTTGACATTCACCTATCCATTGAAATCCCTTATTGCAGGCATTTCTTAATATTTTGAAGAAAGGTAATTATTTATCTCCTGAATGGGTCAGGAAGAGAGATAATGCAGCTATTAATTCTTTCAGACATTGAACTTCTTTTTTAATTCTTTACGGGCACCATATCTCTTAAAGCTTTGTTTTTTTAGGGTTAGCTTTTATACCTCAATGAGTAACCATGAATCCCGAGAATTTTCTAGATGTGACTCCAAAAGCATATTATACAGGGTTGAGTCGTATGTTGTAATGTCAAAGGAGGCTAAAGTATTGCTCCATATAAAAAATATGTTGTGTCCTTTCAAGAGTTTTAACCAACATATCATCTACATAAACTTCCATTGAACGGCTATGAGGTCCTTAAAAACCTTATTCATGAGGTATTGATAAGTTGCCTCAGCATTCTTGAGTCTAAAAGGCATGACCCTATAACAATATAGCCCCTTATTAGTTTGAAAAGTAGTTGCTTCCTCATATGTAGGGTCCATTATTATCTGATTATATCCAAAGTATGCATCCATGAAATTTAATATTTGATGTCCAGACATTGCATCAACTAATTGGTCAATACGAGGAAGTGAAAAACTATCATTTGGACAAGCCTTATTGAGATCTATGTAATCCATGAACATCCTCTATATCCCACTAGTGTTTTTAACCATCATGACATTTGCAAGCCAAGTTGGATAATATACTTCTCTTATGAATTTAGCTTTCAAAAGTTTATCCACTTCTTGCTCTATAGCTTGCTGGCAATATGGTATAAAATTTCTCTTCTTCTGGATGATTGATTTATATGTAGGATTTATCCTGAGAGAATGCATAATAATCTGCAAGTCAATTCCATGCATATATGCTGAACTCCATGCAAACATATCTTAATTTATTCATTAAAAAAAATTGTATATTGTATATTTTCTTCATTAGAAAGTAAAGACCTGATATGTACCATTCTGAGTGGATCTTCTTCTAATATGGAGACACAAATTAAATCCTCCACCAAGGAAGCTTTATAAAGGACATCTTCATTTTGTAGATTAGAATTTTCAATGCTTAAAGTAATAGACGGGCTAGGTTGAGCCTGCCTGAGATAGCAAGATTGTGTCTCCTGTTGATTTCCTCACACTTCTCCAATCTCTACAAGAGTTGGGAATTTCATCTTTAGGTGAGACACTAAAGCAATAGCTTTAAAATTTGATTGCAAAGGTCTCCCAAAGATAACATTATATGCCGATTCTGACTTAACCACAACAAATTGAACTGAATGGTAACTTATCGAGGAAATTCCCCAAGTGTAATAGGGAGCGTAATTGTTCCTTCCACCCTTGCTGGACGGTTGTCAAATCCATACAATGATCCAACGGTAGGTTGAAACTTTTCTCTAGTTAACCCCATACTAAGAAAAGTTGAGTAAAATAGGTCATCAACAAAACTCCTATTGTCGATTAAGATTCTTTTGACGTTGTAACATGGATCTCTAATACCAGCATTAATGACAAGTGGGTCCTGGTGTGGAGTATGAATCCCTTCTAAGTTAGAATCCCCAAATGTGATTGAGTGATAAGATTCTACCTTCTTTAGAGTTGTTTCGTTTAGGCTGGAGAGTAAGACTTGAGCGAATATTAAGGGTCCTCCTACAATAGTTTTAATTTCTCCAACTATCTGACGGTTTGAATGTTGTTGCCTTTGTTGATGTTGATGCTGCTGCTGTTCATTTTGTCGATGTTGATTTTGCCTTTGTTGATTCTGCCCCCCAATAGAACTAGCCTCATTTTGCGTAGGTGGGTTTTGAGTGAATTGACAGAGATATCACTGTTGAATTAGCCTTTTAATTTCTTCCTTTAATTGTCTACATGTTTCAGTTGTATGTCCGCGGCTTCGATGAAAGTGATAATAATTATCTTGATTTCCAAACTTTGGCTTTAGTGGATGGGGTCATTTAATATTTTGCTCGTGTTGTATAACCATAATAATATTAATATGAGTTGTATTTAACGGAGTGTACTCCTTTAGCCTATAATCTCAATTTTGCTGAGGGGGCCATGGTGGAATATCTTGATTTCTCTTTTGAGACTTTTGAGCTCCAGCTTCGTGGCCATTCTTTCTCTTATTAGAAGACTGTTTTAATTGTTTTTGATGAGCATTGATAGCCTCATCGACAGTAATTTGAGCTTCTACTTTGTCAATTAAGTCAGCATAAAAACAAATTGTCTCTCACATTAATGAAGAATAAAATGGTCTGGGCATAACCCTCTAAGAAAAACACCTCGTAGTAATTCTGGATCCACTCCTGGGATTTGTTGAGCTTCAGAAGAGAATCTTTAAAAATAGTCTTTCAAAGATTCTCCTTCATTCTGATGGATTCCAGAGAGATGCGATGAATATTTAATAATTCTTCTATTGACAACAAATTGTTCAACAAAGTGTTTTGCAAGATGAGCAAAATTATGGATTGCATATCTAGGGAGAGCGTAGAACCAGGTGCGAGTTTGACCCATTAGGGTGGTAGGGAAAACTTGATAAAGAAGCACATCAGAAGCTCAATATATGTGCATAATTATTCGATAATGATCAACATGTTCATAGGGATCAGATGACCCATCGTATGAATCAATGTTTGGTAGCTTGAACCCTGTTATAATATGGTGTATAAGAATTTTGTATGTTAGCAGAGAAGATTCTTGAAAGCTTCATTGGATATTAAAATGATTCCTATCCCTTATTAGGAATTCTTTTTGGACGAGTCATCGTAATTCATCTCTTAGGACATCACGAGGAGTATCTAGAGTGGGTTGAAGATTTTGCATCTGATGGGCTCTAGGTGGAGGATGTGTTAAACTAGTATCATCATCTATTTCTGGATTATATTGTGAAGGAGGAGCGTGAGCTTGATGATGGACATTTTCAAATTGCTCACCCATATTATGTTGTTTGGGATGATGGAGAGGAGCTTCATCATTTTGAGACGGCATCCTCTACTGGCCTGCCTACTCCAATATTTTGAGGATCCTTGCCCGCTGCTCCTCCATCCTATGTATTCAATTTTCCAAGGAATAAGGCCCTTCCCTTTAATAATTATGATGTCCATGATTTTTAGATGGGAATCTAATTTGATGCGTATTAGAGCGAGAGAATCTATTGCTAGTGTTACTTCGTCCATTGAAGAAATATTAGGAATGCATTTTCTACAGACAGTGCCTGGTGGGAAAAAAAATTGTGTCTCACCACACAGATTTTGATTTCTCCTATTTTGTAATCGAATACTACATTGAGAATAAAGTACAGTCTCGAGAGGCCGACACAATATTCTACAATGGATTCAATATCAGAATAGGGTTTTAAAAAGATATATTTCTATGATCAAACATAGTTCAAAGAATAACATATCATCTCGAAAGATGAATATAAAATTCTATAGAATATGTTTAAAAATAGAAATAATTTTTTTTTTTTTGAAAAAGTTTATCCATTCTTTTATTTAGATATAACAAGGAGAAAATTATATCATCTTGAAAGACGAACATAACATTCTTCAAGACATCCAAAACAAGAATAGATTTTATAAAATTCATCATTTCCAAAATTGAATATAATAAGCAAGATATTATATTATCTGAAAAGTTAATAATAACATCCTATAAATATATTTAAAATTAGAAATAAAGTTTTAAAGACTTCTGCTTTACCAAAGATTCTTCCCTTATTTTATATAAATAAAATAAGGTTTATTTTAGTCTGGGGTTCTCAAATCCCTATAAGAGCAAGCTCCTATAGTTAATTACATCCTAGGAGGAGTGCTCCTAAGAAAACTCTCGATTAAAGCAGTGATTTCATACCCTTTGACTACAAAGTAAAAGACAAAGAACAGAAGTAGGAATTTTCCAAGGTGAAAGCTTAATGTTGAACATTTATTAGCGAGTCAATGGAGAAAAAGTAGGAGGTGTCGGATTCTGAGAAGCTCAGAGACAACCTCAGTCTATCCTATGTTGGGCTTTATATTTTAAGAGAAAATTTTTATGTTTAAGTTGACATTTTATTAGAAAGTTGGGATTATATTCCCGGAGGGCGAGGACTTAAGATCTAAAAAGAATCTACCTCAGAACCTAAATCTTATTTTGGTACTACAAAGTAGCGACCTGAACCTAACTAATGAAGTGCAAATCTGGACTTACCAGGCCTGGATTGGGGAGCCAGCTAACCACCTAGGCGCTTTAAAACCATGTGTCCAGTCTCTTATGAAAGATGGGTAGAGATGTTGTTTAAGTTTTAAGGAATTGGGACTGACATCTAAGACAATTCCTAATTAGCCCCTCAACTTATGTAGGGTGATAAATGTCTAGAAATGCAATTAATATTTTAGATTCTTTTTAGTTTGTATCTAATGCAATGCATGCTAATTGACTCGAATGCATAAAATGATAATGAAGCAGTTTAAAAATTTAGGCTTAGAAAATAGATTTTTCCCTAGAGATTGCACAACTTCCCCTTGACAGAACTGCACCCTCATAGGTCAAGTGGTCTGCCAGAACCCGCAGGTGGGGAGGTGCCTAACAAGGAAGAGAAAGTATTAATATGCTTATGCTGACTCTTGGCGGTCCCGAGCTTACTTCTTAGATCGTTAGAGTTACTATGTGAGCCTAAAAATTTTTTTATTTAAAATTACAAGTAGAAGAATTTTAAGCGTACCCTTACAAAAAAAATCTCTCCGTTTCGAATCCAGGCTAAAACAAAACACGGCATGCAAGGTCCTAAAAAAATCTACTGCACAAACAATGTAAACAATCAATTTTAATAATCCAAATATAATATCCAATGTCCAATGTCCATATTACACCCAGAATTTGCAGAAAAGTAAAGTGACCGGGCACCACTGACAACAAACCCGGATTCTAATCCTAAGAATGATGCAAGTGATTTTTTGAAATAGGATATACTGTTCCTTAAATCTTCATTTCTTCCTCTTCTTTCTTCAATCTTCTTGTTCTGTCTTTTCTTCTTCTACGAACTTCTCGGGTCCGTCGGGTTCTGGATATCCAAATGAAAAGAAACTCATCCCTAAGAGGGGTATTTTCTTTTCTATTTGGATATTGAATCATCCTAATTTGGCTTTCCAAATAAAAGAGAATAATCCTTTAAGGTATATTCTCCTTTCTTTGGATTCCAAATTGGATGTAATATCCCACTTTCAAAAAATCACTTTCACATTTATTGACTCTTGATATATTATATTTACATTACATTTCATTTCACAGAAAGGGAAAAAAAATCTAGTCCACCTGCAAGGTTATCCTAAGCAATTTATAACAAAAATCATCCCACGCAGTTATATATATATGCAATTGAATTTAAATTATTAAGCCACACTTGGCCACACTCTTCTTCATTTGGGAGCTAAGCAGCTGAAGCACATATAGCATTTATTTATTATTAATTAATTAGCCCCCTTCTTCTGACCTGCATGAGTGTGGCCACCTGCAAAAAATCATATTAACAATCCAGATCGCTCCTAGCCTATGGGTAATCTAATCGTCAATCAAATCAACACAGAGTGCAGTAAAAATAAATAAACAAATACACTAACATTTTACAACCAGCATGCAATAAAACTCGAGAAAAAGCCCATCACAGTGCAGTAAGGAAATAAATACCGGCCTAACCTAAAACTAGAGTCGGTTGTCCTAGCAAACAAATCTAAGTGTGTGCAATAGGTTATGTGGTTTTGAAATGTCCTAAGTCAATTATTGGCTAAAGTTTTTTAATTGATTGAATTCTAATTTAAAGATGTTTACTAATTCTAAAGTGAGATGTCACTAAATTTTCTATGTTATAAGTTTCTATCCTAAAGTGTGCATGCTTCCTAAGTCTAGATTTTCTAAGACCCGGTCCTTAATTTTTATCCTTAAGTGTCACTACTGTTGTATGGGATAAAAATTTGTTATTACTAACCCTTAGGACTTTGAGTGTGTGCAAAAGGGGTTTAGGGATCTAAAATAAAGCAAAAAAGTAAATCTAATTAAATTGAAGTTACTACAGGGACCTAAAGGAATGGTTCACGCATACCACATCAAGGGGCCCCTAAAGGTTTTCTAAGTTTAGAAATACTCACAGTCACTGGGGGCTACGACCCGGTGGTTCCGCCCGTAGCACCTCTACCCGGTTGGATATAGGCGACTGACGCCTTTAGCTCCTTGTCCTTTTGTTCCCTCGACCGGTACCGTTCCTCGTAGTTCATGCAAATAAAAAAAGAAAATAGGGAAAAACAGGGATTAGGAAGCACATTTAATAATTAAAAATGAAATAATAGAAATTTACTGGAAATAAATACGTACCTTTCTTCGGGCTTGAACACCAGTTTGTTGAATGTCTTTTTGGAACCTTTACTTTTGGAAGTACACTTTGTAATTTTTTAACATATATTTTCACCTTTAATACTTACACACAAAACAGTACTTTTCGTCTTCCATAAGCATCACCCTTCAAAATCTACACTTTTCACCTTTCCAAATCACACAAAACTCACTTTACAAAACCATACATCTTCAATTTTCAAACATACATTTCTCCCTTTTCCAATACATCTCAAATTCCACCTTTCAACACACATTTTTCACAAAAACAAGCATTTTACTCTTCCAAATTCACACATGTCATCCTTCAAAAACACACACAAGTTACTTCCCACAAACACACATCTTTTCATCTTCTAAAAGATACACACACACACCTTACTTTTCTTATACAAAAATTCTACTTCTTCAAAACATACACAAATTTCACTTTTAAAACAAATACCTTTTGCCTTCCAAATTCTATACACTTTCTCTTCAATATACACTTCATATACTTCCCAATATATATATACACTACAAGATTTATCCACTTCATCCTCCAAAAATATCATATTAGACTTTACCACATTTATTTAACTTATCCAAAAATGCACACGTTTCACCTACTTTATATTTCAAAACAAATACTTTTCATCTTCCATACTCTATGCACTTTCTCTTCAATATTCACTTTGTATACTTCCCAACACAAATAAATACTACAAGATTCATCCACTTCACCCTCCCAAAAATATCATACTATACTTTTACACATTTACTTAACTTCTCTAAAATACATAGATTTCACCTTTCAAACACAACACAACCTTGCATAAAATTTATGAAAATTCTTTAAACTCATGCATCTCTTGGGAGTATGAATGGAATAAAACATAGATATGCTTTCCCACTAACTTTTATTTAACCAAAACTCATCGGATTCTTGAATAGACAATAACACAAACATATTTTATGCATTTAATAGATCACGCTATAATTTCCTCCAATCTTTGCATACATCTCATGATATGAACTACAATAACCATAGTATTATGCAGATTTTACACACAAAGAACTTAGTTTCAAACAACATGAATTTTTCCATAAACACATTCATGATTCATGAGGTTATCTAGTTAAGTCTTGAAGAATAAGCATTTACAAATAGGATAATACTCAACCCAAACAAGTGCAGGAATTTAAGCATAAAATGAATGAACGTTTACTAAATAACCTCATTTGATAGGCTAACTATCCAACAAAAATTATCCATAAAAAAAAATGAAAAATGATGAGAGGGAGAAGAGTGGAAGAAGAATCAATAAGAAAAGGAAGTTCACCACTTTCCTTTGTCTTGGATCTCTGGAGGGGGCGATGGAGAGGCTTCGTGTGGATTTCTCATGCTTAGATCGTGAACTGCAGCCATTAAACTCCCCAACCACTTTTTGTTGCCTCTGGTTGAATAAGCCATGGCATAGAGGGGTTCATTTGGGGTTCCTAGGGCTGGAGATTAGATGAGAGGAGGGGCTTGGACGTGTCATGTATGAGAGGAGGGAGGCTTGGACGTTTTTTGGGTTGAGGGAGAAGGAGAGTGGGTGGTTATGGGTTGAGGGAGAGGGAGAGTGGGTGGTTATGGGTTGTTGCTGAACCCTTTGACCGTGGACAGTTCGTTGGACATTTGAAGGCCTTAATAATTTTGGAATTTGGTGATCTTAGGCTCATTGGATTCCTCTCGTCGAGCCGTTCGATTCGAGTATAAGCTCGTCAAAATCGGAGACCGTTTGGTAACTCAAATTGTGGTTTGAACCTTCCAACAATGCTTTGAACCCTTGATTCGGATTCATTTGGGTTCGGATTGGGTTGATCTTGGTGTCGTTGGGTTTGTATTCCTGAGACGCTCAGTTCAACTGTAAGTTTGCTTAAATCGGAGTTTGGATGGTCTCCGAATTAATTTTTGAAGTTTCCAAACTTGATTTTGCATCGAGATTTGTGCCCGATTAAGATAATTTTTGATGACGTATCAATTATTATTATATATATACTTGTGACGAGTCAAAACGGGTTAATCAGAGCCATTGAAATCGAATTCAATTTGTGTTAATTTGATTTGATTTTGATTCGATTGGTGAATTGATTGAATCCAATGATGTATCAATTTGATCGAAAACGAATTAGATTGAGTCGATCGACATCGACGAATCATAAAATCGAGCTTGATTTGAGTTTGTTTGGGATTGAAATGAAATTGGACTGAATTGATTTTGATTCAGATTGAGTGATAGGCTTGAGTCGATGCTACGTCAGTGGGTATCCACCTAAGGGAAATCCTATGGGCGACGTCTACACTAGGCTACAAAGACCTAGGTGCTAGAGTCGATTTCCGGAGAAATTGACCTCAAATAATGAGGTCAACAAATGGACCCCCAATAGGCATGATAAACTTGCCAAAGTTTATCGTGCATATTGGCGTTGACCGAAACGATCAAATAGATCCAAAGTTGAAGTTAAAGATTTGAGTATACAAATTGAAGGAATTTTTGGTTTGACAGAAAATTTAGAATGAAAAGTTTATAGAGATTCGAGTTTGAGGAATTGATTTGAAGTTGATATTGGCATTGATGGCTTTAGCAAATAATAACTAATGAAATTAGTATTATTTAAAAAAGTCAAGATATTGAAAAGTTGAATGAGGTTTGACATGAACAGGAATTTTGAATTTAATTTTGATATGATTGAAACCTTTTTATAAATCAAGATTAACTTCAAGAATATCAATAGAATGAAGAGAAGATGCCGCTGGGGATGCTTATACTTCTCCTCGGGGCGAAGATTAGGATGCCACTAGGGATGCTTATTCCTAACTCCAAAGATGCCAATAGGATGCCGTAGGAGGACTTATACCTAAAGACGGATTTAAGATTTAACATTTAATGAAGAGAAGATGCCGCTAGGGATGCTTATACTTCTCCTCGGAATGAAGATTAGGATGCCACTAGGGATGCTTACTCCTAACTCCAAAGATGTCAATAGGATGCCGTAGGAGGACTTATACCTAGAGACGGATTTAATCAGGATTGGCTGCCGTAAGAGCGGACTTAAGCCAGAATGTCGATAGGATGTCGTAAAAGCGGACTTAGACCTAAAGACTGATTTAAACAGGATTGGCTGCCGTAAGAGCGGACTTAAGCCAGAAAGCCAATAGGATGCCGTAAAAGCGGACTTAGACCTAAAGACTGATTTTCATGACTTATGTTTTGATGATTGACAAACAATTGGACTTCCTGTTGCTTCTAAATTTTCAGGAATCGAAGATCGGACGAACAAACGAAGCCAGTTCAAGATTGCGTAGGTTTAGGGTTGAGTCAGTCTGTACTTTGTTTTTTCTCTTCTTGAGTCTATTTGTAATGGTCAAAGAGACTGATGCTAAGTAACCCTACACACACACACTTGAGAGAATTAGAATTTCTATTTTTACGCATATCGGCCAGGACGATATTTACATCGTCCTGGACGATCAGGCATAAAACAGAAAGTCTAAATATGGATTCTTAATTAAGGCAGCCGACATTAACATATCGGCCTGGATGATACGTGTATCGGCTAGGACGATAAGCTCAAAATAGAAATAAGTTGCCGCCATAGACAATTAAGGTATACTGTATTTTTAAATAATCGGTCAGGACGATTATTGATCGTCCTGGACGATATTCACAAATTATGCCTTAATTGATCAGGAAATCAAGAGAGTAATTAAGGATGATTGATACGATCACATTGTCCTGGATGATCGCAAGATCGGCCAGGACGATATATTCAAAATCCTTAGTTGTTCTTGGATGATCGGGATCGGTCAGCTTGTAAACAGGGCGATGCTCAGGACGATTTTCCTCTGATTTGAACTGATCGGCCGGGACAATCAAGATAATTTTCAATCTTCCAGTTTTGCATTCAGGGCGATGCTCTGGCCGATCTTCTGAGTTTTATACTGATCGACCAGGCCGATGTCCATATCGGCCTGGACGATAATGTCGGCAACTTATAATTAATGAGCTTTTTTGAAGCTCTTCTATTTAAGAGCTCTTGTTCAACGTTTTAAAAAAAAACCTTTGGCTGCTGCCTTGACCTGAGAAGGGCTTGAGGAGAGAAAGAGAGAGAGGGAGAGAGAGAGGATCTTGTGAGGGTGAGCTTGTGAGGGGATTCACAAGAGTTGCTTCAAGGATCGCTCTGCTTCTTCTTCGTCTAGAGTTTCTCATCCGTGGAAGGGTAGATAGAGGTAAGGAGTAAGCATCTGGTTGTTGGTTCTCTGCCAGCTTTAGGAGGAAGTAAAAGGAGATAGGTTCTCTGCCTTGTCGGGGTGACAAAAAGGAGGTTCTTGTGAAGGCTTCTCCGCCTAGTCGTTGGGGCTAAAGGAGAGTCACGTTTTATAGTACAATACTTGGAGGGTGCCTCCAAAGAGTGGACGTAGGTCAAGTTGACCGAACAACTATAAATCTCTGTGTTCTTGTTTTCTTGCTTCCGTATTTTAATTTCCGCATTTATTTTTTCTCATGGTGTGATTTTGGTTTATGTGATTTTTATTCTTTGTGAAAAGAAATTTTAAAATACCAATTCACCCCCCTCTTGGTTAGCTTGGGACTAAGTTCATAGGGCTTAACATTCCTAATGAACTTTCAAGTGGTATCAGAGCACTTTCTAGTGTCATCTGAGCACTTTCAAGTGGTATCAGAGCTTGATTCGAAAATTTATGTTTGAAAACTTTATGAATTTGATCCATGGCTAACCTCGGGAATCGTAACACTACGGAAGAGTATTCTATTACCCGACCTTCCCTGTTCTATAACCTACCTTTTAATTTATGAAAAACCCGCATGTCAATATTTTTACAATTTACTGATTATTGCATGTGGATGCTTATTCAAGAAGGTTATTCTCCACCTTCTCGTGAAATTAATGGTGTTAAAACCGAAATTAATTTTACCGAATGGACTTTTGATGAACGAGATTTAGCTCAATTGAATGCAAAATATTTGAACTGTTTTTTCTGTGCTTTAAAATCTGAAGAATACATGCGTGTCTCTACTTGCAAAACTGGTAAAGAAATTTGGGATAAGTTGTGTATCACCTATGAAGGCACTAATGAAGTTAAACAATCATGTTTGAATTTTCTCTTGCATCACTACGAACTTTTTCGTATGAAACCTCATGAATCGATTTCTGACATGTATACTAGATTTACTCAGATAGCTACTTCACTGCATGCATTTGGAAAAGAACTTTCAAACTTTGAAAAAGTAAACAAGATTTTGAGATGCTTGCCTTCATCATATGATGCTAAAATCACTGCAATTTCCAAATTTAAAGATTTGAACACTTATTCTATAGATAACCTACTTGGCTCACTCATTGCTTACGAGCAAGGGGTGAATCAAAGAAATATTTATGCAGGTGAGAAGAAGAAGGAGAAAACAGTTGCATTGAAGGCGCACAAATCAGATTCTGAATCTTCTGGGTCTGAAAGCGATGATGTTGCCTTCATCACAAGGCAATTCAAAAGCTTTCTAAGGAAGAAACAAAAACATCATCAAAATTGGAGAAGGTAAGGATCATAAACAGTCTAAAGGACCATCTGATGTTGTTTGCTATGAATGCAGGAAACCAGGACATGTGATAACTGATTGCCCAACACATCAAGATAACTCAAGCAAAGTAAAGGAAAAAGGTGAGGAGAAACCTAAGTCGAGGAAGGACAATAAGAGAGTCCAAAAGGCATTCTGGGCAGAATCTAGTACTGACTCCTCTGAGACTGAACCAGAGGAAGAGACTATAAACCTGTGCTTAATGGAGAAAGATCATCTTGAGCAGAGTGATGAGGAAGAGGTATGTAAACCAACCTATGATGAATTATTTGAGATTTGTGAGAAAATACATGCATCATACAAAAAACTCAAGAAAACTCATGCAAGCCTAAAATTAGAACTTTCGAATTTACAAAAAGAGCATGAAGTTTTTCTCAAAGATCATGCAACGATTGATTCAAATCACATAGCTCTTCTTGATGAATTTGATGAGTTAAACAAAAAGCATTTGGAATTAATTGATGAACATAATGCATTAAAAGTTTCACACACCTCACTTAATTATGATCTTAAGAAATCTAAAGAGATTGAGAAAAAATTGAGGATTGATAATGATGCATTAAAAAGAACTAACTTGAGGATTCAAAATGATTTGGAAACATGTAAGAAAAATCGGATGACATCTACTTTTGATTCTAAGCCAAAACCTAGGAAGAGGCATTATAACTCAAATCATTTAAGAAATCCTTTTCCTGGAGTTAGATGTTTTTCATGTGGCATGTTAGGACACATCTCACACACTTGCACAGTTCACCGTAGTACACATTGGGTGTGGAGACCTAAGGTGCATGATTCACAGCACACCATACCTGCATTGCATTCTACTTTTTCTAAGAAGGGGCCCAAACCTGTTTGGGTTCCTAAATCTGACTGTTGTTGAGTTTTGCAGGTGTGCTCTCACCAAAGACATTGTGGGAGCATAGGATAACTAGACATATGAAGGCTCGCAGCTCATAAACGCTTAAACCTGCTGCTTCAATAATTTCTTGAAATGTGTTTTTGTTTCAGTGTGTTTTATTTCTGCTTTGTTGTTGTTTTAGATTATTTTGTTTTCTTTTTGATTTTATATTTGGTTTTCTATATGTTGAATCTTTTCAAGATTTTAAATTTTAGAGTTTTGAAGATAGTGTTTAGCTTTTCTAAATCGGTTAAAAGGAGAAACACCGTTAATGGTTTCCCTCCTTCTAACCTTGTTTTGTGGTATGATTTTCTTCTCTAAACAAAAGTCTAACTCATTTTAACTAATGGTTTTTGAAATTAAGATCCTTTTCCTTGCTACAATAATTTATCTTATGCATAATAACCAAAGTTCTTATATATCTTTCAAATTAATTAAAATTTTGCTTTTGCATTTATCACATGATTTTGATTTTTTGTGGATTGTTCTTCCCTATGTTAGAGAGAGAGCTCCTATTCTCTAATATTTGAAGGATATACTCACAACTAAGTTTTTTTTAAGGGTTTATTAAAGAGTTTTTAGCTTACAAGAATTAAAAAGGAAAAAGGCCAATGATGCCAAATTGAAAAGAACAATATATACGCAAAAGTGTATTAAAGAATCAAAAGATGCTCAAAGAGCCAATCAAAGTGACAAGAGGCATAAAATGAGCCCACTAAATGCAAGCTATCCTCTCTTTTTAAAACTTTTAAAACTTAGAAAACTCATTGATTATTTGATGATTTCAAATGCTTGATTTCAAATTTCTTGATTGAGACAAATGACTTTGTTTTATTATTTATGAGATTTTTTCTTTGTAAACAAGTTTTGATTGGATCTTTTTTTTTGCCCAATTAGGTTTATTCTAAGTTAAACATTTTTTTTTCAAAAGAAAATTTATACCATAAGGAACGTCTGATCTAGGGTTAACAGAATCAGATATTTTACCTTTGTCTGATTAGGATTGGCTAAACTCCTTAATCTTGTGGAACTCTAAAATTTAATTATTTGAGAACTTCTCATATGAAGCCATGATAAAAAAAATTAGAAAAATTAAAATTAAAAAATATTCATTATTTTATTTTCGTTATTTTTAGCTTTCTATTACTGTGTTTTTGTCTGATTTTATTTTGTTTTATTTTTGAGGGCCTTGATCATCACCATCTTTTCCTTGGTTTCAAATTCTAGTCACATCGTCCTGGCCGATACTTTTATCGTCCTGGACGATAGGGCAAATTCTCTTCAAATTCCATATGCTGACCTTTTCTGTGCTTACTGTAACTCATCGTCCTGAACGATACTATATCGTCCTGGACGATCTGATCGAACTCTGTTGCAATCATGATGATAGTCCTGGCCGATAGAATATTTCGTCTGGCCTATGCATTTTATGTGCATCGTCCTGGCCGATACACTGGATCGCCCTGGATGATCCACGTGTCAGCACATTTAAATCTTTAAAATCGGCCCCAGACGATCCATTATTAGACAATCAGCCTGGCCGATCCACTGTTCGTCATGGACGATACTCGTGGTAGAGATTTAAAATATTTTAACTTCGGCCGGTATGATCAATTATTGTGCATCATCCTGGACGATACACCTAATTGGCCTGGACGATCTGCTTTTTTGACGGCCGTCCGGATTGCCTCCTCGGGATGATCGCCTGTGTCTAATCGTCCTGGCTGATCTCTAATCGGCCTGGCCGTCGATCGGACCGCCTTTTTGACCAATCGACCTGTACACAATTATTGAGCCATATCGGCCCGGACGATTCTGCGATCGGCCTGGCCGATATGGACGTTTCTTTAAATTCTAGCCGATCCAGCCATTTTTTCACCTCATGCCTTCTCCTCTTGTGTCTTCTTACTAATCCCTTGCTATGATCAGTGGGAAATGAGTTCGACAGACTTCTGGGAGTTCTTCGAGGGCTAGGATTGACCCTCATTTCAGGGAGGCAGAAGATGAAGCCACCTACCATCGATATAAAGAGTGTAGGATAACTGTCTCTAGAATCATCAATCCTACCCATATCTCATACCAGGTAATGGAAATTTTCGCTCACACCTCTCTTTGTTTCATTCTGTCCCTTGCTTTCCCCTTTAATACCGAGTTTCTTCGAGAATTCTTTGCAAACCTTCGCATTAACCCTACCTTCACAGCCCTGTTCTCCTATGTGAATCGACGCCCTGTCGAAATCACATATCAGGACTGTGTTGAACTGTTACAGCTATCCACCATTGGGGATAAGCTGCACTTAATCGCTTCTGATCCTGACCTTGACTGGTCCACGGCGAATCACTTCCTTCGCCAGACTAATGCACCTTTTCATGTTGGAGAGACTATCTCTTTAGTCAAAGATGCTAAGATAATCCAACATGTCCTTCGCACCTCCATAATTCCAAAAGCCGGGGACCAAATCCACATCACCCCTCTACTGTCCCTCACTACTTTCTACATCATGGCTTGTAGAGAATTTAATACTGCGGACTTAATTTTTCGATACATTGATCACTTAACCACAATCCGCGATCCAGGTCATAAGAGGAAACCCAATCAAGCCTTAGGACACATCATAGCCTATATCCTGGAAACAAAATACCAACTTCAGTATCCTATTCCTCCTAACCTCCCAACTCCCTTCTACTCAAACAGTTCCTTCAGTACCCTTCACAGTACTCGTCTCCACCCTGGGGATAAGGAACCTCGGGGGGCTGAGGAGGAGGAGGCTCTCGCTCTAGCTCCAGTTCCTGATCCTGCTCCTCTCCACCAGCACTCTCCGTTTGATCAGTTGATTGAGAGGTTTGATCGATGGGAGATCCACTTTGACGCCTACGTTGCTGCACAGGAGCAGCAACATTTTGAGGACATTGCCCGCTACGAGCAGCACCACACAAAGGATTTAGCCCAATTTGACAGCTTCATGACTCACCAGCAGCAGCTGCATGACCATGATATCGCCTGGTTCAATGCTCAGTTCACCACGCTTGCCAGCTACTTTCAGCAGCCACCTCCACCACCTCCATCTGATGATCAGGGTCCCTCGTTTTTCTAGTATGTGTTTTCTGTTGTGTGTTTTCTATTTTATGTAGTTTGCTTTTTAGTCTGTTTTTATCTCTGTTGTGTTCTTTTCTTTTATGTATCTGGACCCTCTTTTTGTGATGACAAAAGAGAGAGTAGGTTGTGGTAGGAAAAATGTTATGTAACTTTGAATTTTTAATGAACTATTTTTTTTAGTTTTTTCCTACTTGTGTTTGCCATCATCAAAAAGGGGGAGATTGTTGCAAATCTATTTTCATGACTTATGTTTTGATGATTGACAAACACTTGGACTAACTATTGCTTCTAACTTTTCAGGAATCGAAGATTGGACGAACAAACAAAGCTAGTTCAAGATTGCGTAGGTTTAGGGTTGAGTCAGTCTGTACTTTATTTTTTCTCTTCTTGAGTCTATTTGTAATGGTCAAAGAGACTGATGCTAAGTAACCCTACACACACACACACACACTTGAGAGAATTGGAATTTCTGTTTTACTTATATCGGCCAGGATGATATTTACATCGTTCTGGATGATCAAGCTTAAAATAGAAAGTCTAAATATGGATTCTTAATTAAGGCAGCCGACATTAACATATCGGCCTAGACGATACGTGTATCGGCCAGGACGATAAGCTCAAAATAGAAAGAAGTTACCGCCATAGACAATTAAGGTATACTGTATTTTTAAATAATCGGCCAGGACGATCATTGATCGGCCTGGACGATATTCACAAATTATGCCTTAATTGATCATGAAATCAAGGGAGTAATTAAGGATGATTGATACGATCACATCATCTTGGACGATCGCAGGATTGGCCAGGATGATATATTCAAAATCCTTAGTTACTCCTGGACGATCGGGATCGGCCAGCTTGTAAACTAGGCGATGCTCAGGACAATTTTCCTCTGATTTGAACTGATCTGCCGGGACGATCAAGCCAATTTTCAATCATCCAGTTTTGCATTCAGGGCGATGCTCTGGCCGATCTTTTGAGTTTTGTACTGATCGGTCAGGCCAATGTCCATATCGGCCTAGACGATAATGTCGACAACTTGCAATTAATGAGCTCCTTTGAAGCTCTTCTATTTAAGAGCTCTTGTTCAACATTTTAAAAAAAACCTTTGGCTGATGCCTTGACCTGAGAAGGCCTTGAGGAGAGAAAGAGAGAGAGGGAGAAATAGAGGATCTTGTAAGGGGGAGCTTGTGAGGGGATTCACAAGGGTTGCTTCAAGGATCTCTTTGCTTCTTCTTCGTCTAGAGTTTCTCATCCATGGAAGGGCTGGTAGAGGTAAGGAGTAAGCATCTGGTTTTTGGTTCTCTGCCAGCTTCAGGAGGAAGCAAAAGGAGATAGGTTCTCTGCCTTGTCGGGGTGGCAAAAAGTAGGTTCTTGTGAAGGCTTCTCCGCCTAGCCGTGGGGGCTAAAGGAGAGTCACATTTTGTAGTGCAATACTTGGAGGGTGCCTCCAAGGAGTGGACGTAGGTCAAGTTGACCGAACCACTATAAATCTCTTTATTCTTGTTTTCTTGCTTCCGCATTTATTTTTTCTCGTGGTGTGATTTTGGTTTATGTGATTTTTGTTCTTTGTGAAAAGAAATTTCAAAATACCAATTCACCCCCCTCTTGGTTAGCTTGGGACTAAAATTATAGGGCTTAACATCCCTAACAAACTTTCAAGTGGTATCAGAGCACTTTCTAGTGTCATCTGTGCACTTTTAATTATGATTGATGAATCGATAGTAATAAGCCAGTGGTTGGGAAAAGCATTAGCAAACGTCCAAGAATAAAACTCCGGCATCAATCTGGAAGAGAAAATTCCATCTATGATTGGTAAGAAACTTTGAAAACGGTCGGGAAGAAATTCCAGTGGAGATCGGGAGGAATTTTGATGATGGTCGGCAATAACTCCGATGGTGGTCAGGAGGAACTCCGGTGGTGGTCGACAAGAACTCCGGTGGTGGTTAGTGACAAGAGAGCTCCCAAATTTGTCCCTTCCTTTTCTTATTCTTCTCCCCCCTAATGAGAAGACTGGGGGAAATTTATAGTTTTTTTAGAGTGGCATGGCTTGTAAATATATGGAGGATCAATGTCAAAATGGGAGTGGTTTGAATGGATGACCAATATCGATCCCCTTGATTAAGGACCGTTTATTGGTCAATTGGATGCCTTAACAGTTTTAGAATTCAATGATCTTGGGCTTGTTGGATTTGTCTCGTCGAGTCGCTCGATTCGACTATAAGCATGTCATGTTTGAAACTCGTTTGGTAATCCAAATTATAGTTTGAACCTCCCAAAAGTGCTTTGAACCCTTTATTTGGGATCAGATTGGACTTATTTTTGTGTCGTTGGGTTCGTCTTTTTGAGACATTCAGTTCAACTATAAGTTTGCTGAAATCGGAGTTTGGAGGGTCCCAGATTTAATTTTGGAAGCTTTTAACTCAATTTTTCTTCAAGATTCGTGCCTGATTGAGATAAATTTTTTATGATATATCAATTCTTAGAAGTTATTTTAAGTATATAGATATACATTAGGAGTTAAATTAAACCTCAAATCTTATCTTTATAACTAAAACATTTTTTCTATCATTAAAAATGGAGAGATTGTCAACTTTAAGAGCTTAAACTTATCAATATTTTAATAATCACTAACATAGTTTAGTACGAGTTAATATTATTGGTTAAGATTAGTGTAGGTGTGAGTCAATGCACCTCGCATCATGCTTTAATATGTATATCAAGATTAAAGACATCTTGAAGTGAATTCATGATTCAATAAAAGCAAGTGGCCTGATTAGCTCAAATTAATAAAACTACCATCAAAATCAATCTTCAAAGTGCAAAAATATTTTATTTAATTTTTCACCATCTTTTACTATACTTTAAGATGTTGTGGATGCCATGATAACTGATATCCACACTATTAGAACTAAAAAATAATTTAATCGTGTATAATTAACATTAAAAATCCAATATTAATTGTATTGTTCAATTAGAAATCATACTATACAATCATGTTCAATTTCAAAAGGAACAAACTTATTAATAAGTTAAAATTGTGCTAATTAATGAATGTTTGTTCTATGATTGTATTAATGATTTATCTTAATATTGGAAGAAATAAATAAGATTAATTTTTAGAAATTAGTTTTTTTTATTTTGAATTAATCATTTTGTACTATAAATATCATCTTATACAATTTAATTCAAGAGGACCTTACATAAATACTAGTCAAAATTTTTGTATATACATATTTCACATATAAAGTTTACTAATTACATATATAACACTTAAAATATTAAAATAAAATAAACAATACCCAGATACAATAGAAAGATAATTGAACTTAGCATCGTCTTGGCCTAAGCGCCATCTCGGGCAATTTTAGGGTTCCCTTCCTTCCTCTGTTTCTTCTGTACCTCGCGTCCTCTTCGACGGTGCATTCAAGCGTTCTTTTTCCATTTTTTCCATTGCTGGTTCTCTATTTCGCTTTTGGCCCTATTTGGGCTAGGCTGCGATTGTGAGGGCTTCGTCTTCAACGCCCTAGGGGAATCTCGCTACCAAGGTTCAAGATTCAAACAAAGGTTTATTTAGCTTGGACTCGGAGGTTCCTTCTCCTCCACAATCGCGTTCCTTTAAAGATGTTCTCGCTGGATCTTCGGCAGGTGATACCCTACCTTCACTTGTTCCATCTACTTTTAATGGTGTGCCGGCTGTTATGCTATCTGATGATGAAGTTTTGAAACTTGCTTCTCCTTTTTGTTTCACTTTGGTGGATAAATTTGTCCTCCGACGGTCTAATCTAGATGCAATTCATGCTTTTTCGATAATCTGAAACTATCATACTTCTATTCGGTTAGTCTTTTAGATTCCAAACACATTGCTATTCAGGTATCCAACGATCTTGACTATAGTCGTGTTTTTTCTTGTAGATCTTATTTTATTCTTAACTGCCAAATGTGGATTTTGAAGTGGACGCCTTTCTTTGATGTGAAAGAAGAATCCCCTATTATGCCTATTTGGATTTTGTTTCTTAATCTTATACTTTATTTTTTTTTAACACTAAAGTTTTGCATGCTCTTGGATTGATTTTTGGCCGCACTTTGCAAACGAATCAAGCTAGTGCTTCTAAAGCCCATCCGTTTGTGGCTAGGGTTTTAGTTGAAGTTGACATAACTAAGAAACATGCTAAGGAAGTTTGGGTTGGATCTAAAGCATTTGGTTATTTACAAGAGGTGGATTTTGAAAAAGTTACTGATTTCTGTAATCACTGTAAAATACATGGTCATGCAATTTTTAATTATTTTAAATTACATCCAGAGCTTAAAAAAGTTTCCAACAACTCCACTGGAAAGGTGGCAGCTACCATTACTTCCATAGAGAAGGTTGATGTCTTGATTCCTTTGAATCAGGATGACACCCCTTCCACTATTGAGAAGGTTGAAAATAAAATTTTAACTCCTTCGGATAATGTTATGATTTTGGCTAATACTCCTAGCAACTCACCTGAGAGAGTTTTTCCTAATGATAAACCTATTGAGGAAGGTATTGAGCTTCCAAATATTTTCATTTATATTGATTCCATGCTTCATAATGAAGAGAATCCCAACTTCTTGCTTAATATGGATACTAATGATAAGGGAAAGGATAGTGTGGAGGATTGTGAATAAGGGGAATTTATCCCTAGTAAAATTTATGACCCTATTAATGTGGTTCACATTGAAAATATAGAGAAAGGGGGTTATCCCAATATTGCCTCTTTATCTGCTAATATTGATTGTGCTTCTAAAACTAATGAGGAGGAAGGAGTCTTTAAGGAGCAATAGAAAAAAAAAAAAAAAAAAAAAATGGCAAAGTTCCTTTACCTGATACACCTCATTCTACTAGGGCTTAAGCTAATACAAAAAATTCCAATGATTAAAGCCCTTATTTGAAATGTGAGGGGGATAGGGGGGTTTGATTCTAAGACCCATGTTAGAAACTTATTTCATGTGCATAACATTCATCTTTTGGTTTTAATTGAACCTTTCATCTCTTCTGATAAAATTGTTAATATTACCTCTCGTTTGGGGTTTAACATGAGCTTTGCTAATTGTTCTAATAAAATATGAATTTTGTGGAAGAGTCACCTCAACATCGTTATCATCTCTAATTTTCATCAAGTTGTTCATGTGCAAATTTCTTATTTTAATGTCTCTTTTGTATACGCTGCTTGTACTAGAATAGGTCGCATCCCTCTTTGGGAGCTTTTATCGGATTTTTCCCACAACTCTAATGGTCCTTGGTGTGTGGGTGGTGATTTTAATATCATCTTTAGTGCTAATGAAAGGATAGGGGGTAACCCCCCTAATGTGAATGCTATGAATGATTTCAATCACATGATTTCTAATTGCAACCTATTTGATATTATATTGGTTTTTTTGGTAGTGCTTTTACTTGGAGTAGATCTTCTATGTGGCAAAGACTTGATAGATTTCTCTTTAATAATAAATGTATAAGAGATTTCCTATGACTCAAGTTCAGCACTTGAGTAGAACTTTATCTGACCATACTCCTCTTCTGATAAACATTTCTGATAAAAAAATTAATGCTTCTTGAGCCTTTAGATTTCAAAAAGATGTGGATTCCCCATTCTAATTTTTTAAATGTGGTTTTTAATAATGGGCAAGCCATTATCTCTCCTGACAATAATATTAAAGGCATGGCTTGCCTCTGGGCTAAATTGAGTAGACTGAAATAAGTTCTTAGATGGTGGAATAAACATGCTTTCAAAAACATTTTTTCTAATATCAAGGAAGCTAAAGATCATGTTTTGAAGTTGGCCAAATTGTTTTTGGATAATCCTACTACTGATAATCTTTCCAATCTTGATAATTCTAATATCCATCTTTTCCAATTGCAAAACGAGGAAGAAATTTTTTGGAAACAAAAGGCTTCTACTACTATGATTTTGGAAGGGGATAGGAACACTTCTTTTTTCCATGCTTTAGATAATAAAAACAAAATTAGAAGTCATATTTTCAAAATGGTTGACAATCTTGGTTGTGTTTATGATTCTGATGAGTTAATTGTTAGTTCTGGTGTGAATTTATTTAAAGATATTTTTAATAGTTCTACTTTAACCATCCCCATTTCGGATTCTGATGTGATCCCTAATGTTGTAGATGTGGAAGATAATTGTTTACTCACTCAAGCCCCTTCGGAGGATGAAATTTGGAACACTATTAAAGATATGAATGGTGATTCTGTTGCTAGCCCTGATGTTTTTACTACCAAATTTTTTGTTAAAACTTGGGATATTATTAAAGTTGATGTTGTTGATGCTGTGATTGATTTTTATAATGGCAACCCTTACCCTAAATTCTTTTCTTCCACTAATATTGTGATTATCCCCAAAAAAGAATCTACTATTTATTGGAATGATTTCAGACCTATTAATCATTGTAATTTCTTTAATAAAATTGTGGCTAAAATTATTGCTTCTAGATTAATGCACATCTTGCCGAGAATTATCTCCTTCAACCAAACTGGGTTTGTGAAAGGTAGGAGTATATTCAATAACATTTTGGTGGCTCAAGATATGGTTCAAGATATTAATGCCGAAGCTACTGGTGGTAATCTTATTTTTAAACTCCATATTACTAAGGCTTATGATAATTTGAATAGCAATTTCTTTACAAAGTGTTATCTTTATTTGGCTTTAATCAGTCTTTCATTAAGCTTATTAAGAATAGTATTGAAAACTGTTATTTTTCTGTTGTCATTAATGGTCACAATCATGGCTTTTTTAAATACGAGCATGGGCAAGACAAGGGGATCCATTGTCTCCTTCTCTATTTATTATCGCCATGGAATATCTCTCCAAAGGCCTTGAGGATCTTTATAGAAGGGTTCCTAACCTTCTTTTTCATATTGCTGGTGGTATTCATATTACTCATCTCAGTTTTGTTGATGATTTTATTATTTTCTCTAATGCCTCTATTAAATGTTAAAACTCTTATTCAATTTTTGTCCCATTTCCAGAATATTAGTGGCTTATTTATTTTTAGGGATAAGAGTAATTTCATTACTAGTAAGTCTGTGAATCAATGCATAATCAATAAGATTAAGAGAGTGTGTGGCTTTAATTCTTCTTTACTTCCTATTAAGTATCTTGGCACCTCTCTATTTAAAGGTAGAAAAAAGAATAATTTATTTGACAATATTTTCACTATCTTTCAAAGGAAGCTTTTCAATTGGTCCTCTAGTTTTCTTTCTTTTGGGGCAAGGTTGGTTTTGATCAAAAGTGTGTTATGTTCTATTCCTATATTTATTTTTTACACTCTTCAACCTTCCTCCACAGTTTGTACTAGAATGGAAAGAATGATCAATAAGTTTTTTTTGGGAGCTAAAAACAACAAGTCTTGTATTAATTGGACAACTTGGAGCAAAGTCTGTGGGGTTTACAATGAGGGTTCTTTGAATTGCAAGACTATTCTTGACACTATGCATGCTTTTTCTCATAAACTTTGTTTTACTTTTAGATCTAATAACCGTTTATGGGCTCAATTTATGAATGCTAAATATTATAAAAAGCTTAATCTTTTGGTTTGTCATTATAAATATTCTGATTCTTTTGTTTGGAAAAGGCTTTGCAATATTAAATGAGAGGCTGAACAATATATCCAATGGGGCCTTGAAAAAGGTGATGTTTCTTTTTGGCAGGACAATTTGTTGGGTATGTCTTTGATTGATAGTTATCTTAATACACATACTATTGATAATACTAGAGTTTTTTCTTTCATTCATAATGGTGATTGGAATATTACCAAACTCTTGTAAATTATTCCGAATGACATTGTTGAAAAAATTGTGCAAATTCCTTTACATTTATAGTGCAAAGATAAAATTCTATTCAACTTATCCTCATCTGGTAATTTCAATATTAGAAAGCTGTGGGAGGCTATTAGATTCAAAGGTGAGTTTTTCCAAAACTTTTCTTCTCTTTGGCATAATAGTATTCCATTATCTTACTATATTTTATCTTGGAGATGTCTTAAAGGCTATTTACATGTGGATAATCTTTTATGGAAAAAAGGTTTTATCTTTGCTTCTAAATGTCAATGTTGTTTTAATATTGAAAGTATTAAGCATGTGTTTATTAATGGTCTAATTTCTCAAAAAGTTTGGTACCATTTCTTTAATCTTGATGAGATTGGGTTCTTTAATGCTAATTGTGAGGTTGTTGATATCTTTAAATTGTGGTTTTCTAAAGCCAAAGGTCATATCCATAATTTACTTCCTATTTTGATTATTTGGTACCTTTGGAAGGCCAGGAATGACTCTAAACATAATGAGATCGAGATGGTTACTAATCAAATCATTAATAATATTAGAAATAAAATCTTGCAGTGGCACTCTGTCAATCTTATTTATATAACAAATTTTAAAAATTGTCATCAGTTATCAACTCATTTTGGCTTTAATAGTGAGAATGGCTCTTTAGATAAAGTTGATCATGTTGTGAGGTGGCTTAAGCCCTCTTTTCCTTATGTTAAACTTAACTCAGATGGGTTGGTTTGTTCTAATGCTGCTGGTTTGGGTGGGATCATCCGCTACCATAATGGTAGTCCAATTGCTGCTTTTTTCGGCCCTCTGTAACTTTGTTTAGTCATTACCATTGAGCTCTTGGGCTTACTTCATGGTTTAAACATTTATTTGAGATTGGGTTTTGATCATGTGCCATTGAGGTTGATGCTAAACTCTTAATCCATATTATTACTGATGAGAATGCTGGTAATCCTCACAATTTTTACACTATTAGAAAAATCAAATTGTCTTTATCCAAGCTTAATTACTATATTTCTCATATTTATCCTGAAGGTAACGCTTGTGCGGATTGGTTGGCTAAATATGGCTGTAAACTTAATATTTATCAAGATTTTAATGTTTGTAATCTACCTTCCCCTCTTAAAGGGCTTATTCCTCTGGACAAAAGCTGGCTTCCTTACCTTCTTCATGTTTGATTATCTTGTTCTGGTGTTTATGGCTCTTTCTGGCAAGTTTCCATTCGATTATTTTCCAGATTCTACCTGTAGTTATTGTGGTATTCCCTGTTTAAACTACTGGAAGCTTGGGAGTTTTTTCTATATTGTCTTGACTATTATTTTGTGGTGGATGTTAAGGGTTTGTTCTTTTCTTTTTTGGGGTTTACCTGGGGGTGCAAGTTTTCTATGGGAGAATGTTTTATGGTTTCTCTTTCAGCTGCAGGTGATTGCCATTCATTCGTGGTTGATGAACTTGGTTTTTCTGGCTCATTCTGGCAAGCTCGCCCTATCTATGAATCTGGTTATTACATGTAGTTTTTGTGGTCTTATTTGTTTTTGTTTCTGGGAGCCTTGGACTCCTTTATGTTTTTTCATGTTTATTATGTTGTGGTGGCTGTTAAGGGTTATCTCTACTCTGTTTTGGGGGTTATCTAGGGTGTTATGGTACCTCTTTCAGCTGTAGGGGATTGCCAATGATTCTTGGCTAGTGAACTTCTTTGATCTATTTTTTTCTTACCCCCTTAATTTCTATTTCTCTGGCTTTGAGCTGACCCCCTTTTCTGGTATTGTTGGGTTAACTATGAGGTTATTTACTCTTAGCACTATCTCTGTTATGCCTGATGCTCTCTTCCACGATATCAATTTAAATGCCGGAGGCATTACCTTCATTTTAATGGTTGGCCTTTTGCTTTTGTTTTCTTGTAACTTGGTGACTGGTGACCTCACTTCTTTTTCCAATTGCTGTAATATTTATTTCTTACAATTATGATTATTTATTAATGTTATGTTTTGGAGTTTTTCTTATATGCAGCATTTCTATCCTGAATTTTGGGCTCACAAATTTTGCAAGGATTTCACGACTTCTACTTTTCAGAGCTCCTTGAGGTTTGCTTATTCTTTTTGTAGGAAGACTTGGCTGAACGTGATTATTCTGCTCTTCCTTTTTTGGGTGCTGTCTTCTTGCAACCCTATAATGTGCTTAGATTTTTTTTGTAATTATTAGAAAAAAGAACCACCGGCTCTTAGGTTTTCTTTTATTTTCTAATGTAGCACTTTTGAGCATTAGCGAGCTGGAGGTGCTTTCTAAGGACATTGTAACATCTTTTTTTGGATATTAATGTGTAGGCCCCACCGCGGGTTTTAGCAAAAAAAAAAAAAAAAAAAAATAATGCCCTCCATTAAATCTATAAACCCTAAACCTCGACATTATGCCTACCCCTATTGATCCTATCACCTTCACAAGCCTCAATCCCATCCTTTACACTTTATTAGTCTAGTCATTTGCCACTGTTAGTCTTGACGCCTTTGTTTTTGCTAGTCTCTTTATCAGCTTTATCACCATAGCCTTCAAGATTCCTCTAGAAGCCCTCAATAACAAAGAACTAATAAAATCGCATGGGAGCCATTGTTGGATCTCATATGATTAGAAATCAACAGATGATAGTGATATCTAGTGCATGAGCTCGCTAGGCGAAGGGGAGAATGAGCTTTGGTGAGCCCTTAATGATAGAAATAGGGTGTAAGATGATATAAATAGTGAAGTTATATGTGAAAGATGTAAATGAGGAAATTTTGAATGGTATGCATGAAATTACCTATCATTTAATTATAATGTATCAAAATTGAATTAATCATAATCTAAGATATGTTTCCTAATTAAATTTAATTAGTCACATGATAATATTAAGTAGTAATATGATTAAACTTGAACTGATCATGATGTATGATATAGATTTTACTATATAATCAACTAATAATTTATTTTTTAATGAGTAATAGATTATTAATGGTTGAATATATATGATGAAACTATAATCTTCAAAAAAAAAAAAAAAAAAAAAAAAAATAAAGATAGAGAGCTTTGAATATGTTCAACAATAAATAGACAATCCACTATTTGAAACAATTTGAGAGATTCTTAATGAGAGAAATTGATCCCCACATAAGAAGTCATCTCCCTTAAGCACTTTAAAGTCATAAAATTTGTGTACTTGGTTTTTGATAGTCTTGTTTGTTGCTCTTGATGGAGAGAGATTTGTTCTCGAAAGTGATCTTAAAAAAGGTTAACCAATGAGTTGTGCTAATAGTAGTTGGCTTCTTGCACATAGCAAATGATATAATAAAAACCAATTGGAAAAAAAATAAAAAATGATTCTCTTCTTGTGAAAATTACTACATTGGTAATAATTTGTAGAAAGAAAAATTTTAAGTATACTATTGTGCGTGCTATACCTGAGATTAAGAAAATAAAATAAGTTTTTTTTTGTAATTTTATTAATTAATACTTTTTAAAATAATCAATTTATCTCTTTTGAATGTTTCATAACTTTTAATGTTCATTTTTAAACATAGGCTTCTAACCCATTGTTCAAGTATATTATTCAAATGAGGCTATTATGTTATTCCCTTTTCTTCCTACTATAATTTAAGAGGATTGCTAAAGGTAAAAGAGTTAATAAATGTCTTCTAATTAAAATAATAATTAAAAAAAAAAAAACATACCTTGAAAGAAGTAATGCTCGTTGAAGGCTTCGATAAATTATCACAATATCGTGATAAGTGGCGAAGAAGGTGCTTGAAATATGACAGTTCAAGCAATTTAAAAAATTTGATATTACGCAGTGGTAGAGCCATAATGGGGGCCCTGGAGGCATGGACCCCCACTAACCCATTAATATCTAATTGGAAAGCCCACTTAAAAAAAAAAAAACTCAAACAGTAAATAAAGCCCACAAAGGGCAAAGGAAGCATCCTTTAGATTCAAACTCATCCTTTCTAGATTCGGCAAAATGCTGTTAACATGTGGGCCATGGAACTATTCATATTGCCACTTCAAAAACTTTTACCTAAATTATGATAAAATTTGAAACTTCTCTTCCTCACATATTTGCATTATATATATATATATATATATATATATATATATATATATATAATATAGAATTAATACTCAAATATTTAAGAAAAAATAAAGTAATCATAAATTTGTGCCTGCACTAATAAAAATTTCAAACACATCCCTTCTAGATTCTGCAAAATGCTGCTACCATCAGGGCCATGGAGCTAATTACTATAAATATTAATATTTCTGAAAGATCGAAATATTACTTCACTATGAACTATTAAATAGAAATACAAAAAAATCATTGAAAAATAATTGAGAGTAATTTGAAAATTATTAATTTGTGCGTGCAATATTAAAATTTCTGGCTTCACCCCAAATAACATATCTAATAAGGAACTATCTCTCATAATACATATATAGATATTTTCATATAAAAAATATATTTTTCTTCAAATAAAAATATTTGAGACATATTTGTCTGAATATCTCAATTATGGAGTATAGGTATGAATGAATAATTTAATATTCAATATAATGGCTCACATGTCGGGACTGACCTGGTTGACATTGCGTCAACCGGCTTGATGTGCTCCAATGTTCTCGTTCTATGGATCCAACGGCGGTCATGACGCGTGGTCTTAGCGGGGATTGGAAATGCAATTTAAGAAAAAACAAAAAGAAAACGAGTACAACGAGCGAGCGAGACAGAGAGAAAGAGAGAAACCGGGGAAACGCATTGTGCGTTTTTTGTTTGCTTAAATATCACTCGCGGTCGGCCGACTCGAATACTTCGCGCACCGATCTACCCCTTTGGATTTCTCCAGCGATCATCGGATCAATCATGACGACTGAGGACCGGAAGTTGGAGCCGGAGGATGACGACGTGGCATACAAAACGAAGGTCGTCCAATTTCTTGGCCGCCCCACACCAATCGTCCTTCAGAACGACAACGGCCCATGCCCGCTCCTTGCCATCTGTGAGTTTTCATCCCTTTCTTCCTTCAAGTCGCTGAAATGTAGCTGTCAATCCCCGTCTTATCCGCTTTTACTCTTGCTGTCTGTTGGGGAGATTGATTTCTCTGCCATTGGGGGTTTGTTGTTGGAAAGCAGTTTTTATGAACATTTATTTGATTTGGATTTCTTTGTTGTCTTTGTGCTGCTCTTGTCGCGATGTTTGGTGGAACAGGCAATGTTCTGCTGCTTCGGAATAGCATTAATCTGAACCTGGATGCACCGGAAGTGCCGCTTCAGAAGCTGCTTTCTCTTGTGGCGGAGAAACTCATCGATTCAAACTGCAGTGTGCAGGTTTGATCTTATATAGATTGATTGGAGGAGGATAGTTTTTTCATTGGTTGGGTTTCTAGGGATTTGTTGTGACGTTGTTTTCTCTACTGGGAACAGGACAAGGACGATGGATATCTGATCAACCAGCAACAGAACATTGCGGATGCTATTGATCTTCTCCCTAGGCTCGCTACTGGGATTGACGTGAACCTGCAATTCAGAAAGTATTAATTCAGTTTATCATTTCGGTTTTATTTAACTAGTGTTCGTAAGAACTGCCATTAAATTTGTACTGCTTGCTCAATGTTTTTAGGGTTAACGATTTTGAGTTTACGCGTGAATGTGCCATATTTGATCTCCTAGATATTGGAATTTATCATGGTTGGATAGTTGATCCACAGGTATTGCTCTTTATCTGAATGTACGTCGGCTTATAATTTTGAGTCTTCTGTTATGCCAACATATTGTGAATTTTTTTACATCAGCTCTATGATTTTTGCAATTAGTTTATAATATCTGATGTAACAATGTCTGTTCTGCTAAATGTGTTGTACACGTGCTTTTCATGTCTCTTCTAAAACTGTTATTTTATTTTTAATACAAAATTTAAGTTTGAGTTTAGTGCTTTGTCTTAGAAACCTATTTGGTGACTTCTCAGTGTCCTCATGTTGCTATAGCAACTGAATTAAGCAAGGTAAATGTTTTCCCAGGTTTCATATTGTTCAGAACCTATGCCTCTACCGTCAGAGAGTCATTCTATTAGATGGTACGTAAACTGTTGTTAGAAAATATATTTAATTGAACAACGTGCTTGTACATCTTGTGGTTTTGAGGGCCAGTTTTTAATTGAAAATTGCACTTAAAATTTATGTTAGCAGAAGAGTGATAAGCAATGTTGTTCAAAACATTCACATCTTAGGCACGTGGCGTTGTACTTGGGCTAAGAGTAGCACTATGCATCAATTTAGTGCCTAGCATGCCAATTGCTTACAGAAACATGAATTTGGGCTAACAATAGAAATTTTGTTTGAATGAGGCTTAAAATTTTAATTAATTTGAATTAATTAGTACATTCTTTGTGATTATGAGAGTATATTATAAAAATTAATTTGGTCAAATTAGGTTTCCAGTATCATAATTTATTAGTGAACCCTGGTTGGGATGATAGGATCAATGATTGGCTAGGAAAAATATGATCCATGTGCTCTTTTTTTGTTGGTTTACAAGAATATGTTTTACTAACGGTTGTCTAAAATGGAAGAACACTGATTATGCACAACGAGACATTGTAAAACTACAAATGGACTTGTCACCTTCAAATGCTTTGGGAAATTGTCACACTTCTTTTTTATTCAATACAAGAGTGAATGAATGAACCCCTTATACCACTTTTGTCTTCATTTTTTCTGTTCATGTTTATCATATCTACAGTTATATTTATTAACATAATTTGACATTTTTAATTTCCGTCAATCATTGTGATTAAAACATATTTCATATTTGTTATAAATGCCACATTCTTAATGCATTGAAATGTCATCTTGCACTTTAAGTATTCTCAATGTTTGAAATTGCTCAGTTGGATAGAGGTATTTTTTATCTGTGAAATGAGGTGTAAGTCTCAAGATGATTTGAGGTGTATACCTCATAATCAAAATATTAAATTAATAAAAAATATGAGGAAGTACCATACTAGCATCAATGTAAGATCAAAATAAGAGGTCTCTCTCACAGCTAAATTAACATTAACTAGTCTAAGCTACTAATATTATAATTTATAAATAAAAAAATCTCTATCATTTTCTTCACTTAGTGGGTCTTCATTAGTATCATCCTTTTGATAAATTGCAGCTCTCCTCCCTCATTCTCAATTTCATCAATAACCTTCTAATCTTCTTCCTCATCTTCGATCTCAACTATCTTTTTCTCCCATAATCAATAAAAACTAACAAGATTATTGATTAAAATTTAAAATATTGACTAGTGATGAGTACAATTGCAATTACATATTTTTAATAATAACTTGGGCTGTTGCTTTCTTGTTAACTTATATTTGAGTTGTTAGTCTTGCTCTCATTCATCAAAGAAGTCAACATCGGGAATTTCCGCTAGTAATTGTGATTTTGGTAACTTCATTTTTATCCTCCAGAAATCATTTATCATTTGATGCCACTTTATTACAAACTAACGGATCTTTATCATCCTCCAAAGCCATCTTCTTCAAATGTTTATTTATTAGTCTCTTATTATACATAATATAAATCAATGAATTATTGTTAAAGTTTTCAAATGATTTTTTTCTTTTATATTACGATCTTGTTTATGTTTACTCTAATTTCATTCCACCTTGATGATGAACATGTAAGACCAAATACTTTGATAGCAAATTGTTGTAGTTCTAGAGGGATGCCTTCAAATTGAATCTATTATTCAACCATTTTTCTTAGAAAAGATGATATATATAGAATGAAATAATAAAATGGAGCTTAAGATTTATCTTTTAAATCACCCTAAACCCTAAGATTTGTGGCGTACGCTTCTTTTTATTGCATAGAGGCGCACCTCAGCCATGTTGAGGCATATCTCGGTTTCTATGAGGCATACGCCTCAAAGAAAATTTTCCCAAAAAGCATTGAGGCATGTTTCTTATCGTGCAATTTTAAACGTATTCCGAGTTTATAAATTAAAAGAAAGTTTATTTTATTATATGAAATGCTAACTCTTTGACTTATGTCATAAAATTGTCATCAAGGTTGAATTTATCAAACTTTTAGATGGTCCTTTACTTAAAAAAAGGTAAGGACCTTGCTTCTCATTACTTAAAAAAAGGTAAGGACCTTGCTTCTCATCATTTGTTTCAGTTCCGATGTTGACTTCTTTGTGTCTCCATACTTTGCTTGCACCTCTCACTATCTTATGTTTTGACTTAAATGATTGTTGTGCTTTATTGACATCCTATTATTAGATGCTATGGGCTACACCATTTGCATTTTAATTTGAGAACGTAAAAATATTGGTTCTTATGGAAATTCATTTAATCATCTTTATCCTTATCCCAACAATTCTAGGGGTCTTTATGATTTTTCTTTTCATGTCTGTAATTTAAGTAACATGAAAGCTATTGTTGATCATCAAAGAGTTGCATAAATGATTATAGAATTTACTTTCCAGCTTTGAGTCTTTAACATTGAAACTTGGTTAGCTTAATGTATCTTTCAAAAGATGTCCATATAAAAAAAGCCCTTGATAACTTACTGTTTCTTGGCAGAGCTTCAATTGCATTAACAATTGCTGAAATAGATTCCTTTTAGTTTCAAGATCTCTTGATGCAAGGAATTGTAATTTAGACAACATGATCTGCCATTTCAGTCTTCTATTATGCACTAGGTAAGAGAAAAAAATGATATTACATGGGTTATACTTTAAATTTCAAGAAGGTAACAGAGCCTGTCCTTTCCTTATGTTTGTGTTAGCACTTTCTCTCGCTATGCATCGGGATAGTTTATGGTGACACTTAACTGTCCTACATTTTTGGATAAAATTTATCTGGCTATTATTGTTCATTTAATCATTTGAAGCAGTATGGCTCATGACAGAAAAGGGGGAAAAGACATCTTGTCGTATCATCACCCTTTTATTAACCTTGTCCCAACTAGTTTCCTTCTTAAATATCCTTTTCTATGTCCTGCATACCATTGTTTTTTTGTACAATTTTCTTTATTTCTACATAAGCCAATAGATCCCCTGGAGTGTGTGTCTAGCAGCGCCAATGCTAAATGCAATGCAGTATTTATTGCCTAGGTATTGGTGGGTGATGTTTTGGCCATTATTTCCTCTTGCTCAGGGTTTTTGATAACAAATCTATTCCATAGTTATGTGCTGGGATAGTGAGAGGGCAAGGTAGAGTCTGATGACAGGCGAGGTTATGGTAGTCGCACTTAAGGAGGCTGAAGATTAGTCACCTGGCAAAGTAGTCTATTTAGGTATATTTTGGCTGTGTTTTGCAAGGAAGAAGGTGATGTCGTGAGGCTGGTAGGTGAAAAGGCTAAGAACGGAGATTGGTGAAGTGGTAGTGGATGGGGTGAACTATTAAGATTGGCTACTTATGAAAGTTCTCTTGCAGTAGGAATCATTGGAGGAAGAAGGTTTGTGCTTTGGAAGAATTCCTTATTTTCATATCAATGATGCTATATGATTTAAATTTTTTTATATGCCAAATTTGTCGAATGATAGAGACACCTATCAATTTTGGTGTAGGCTGGTGATGATGATGATGGAGCACCAATGATACTTAAGCTGATTTGAAAAAAATATCAGTTATAGTCAGGTTACTTAGGTAATGATAAAAGTTAATCCCTTTTCCTTTTGAAATTCTGAATTGCGCTGGTCTAGTACAGGTTGACGGGTGTGGTGGTACTGTTTGAAATATATTCTATTGAGCATTGCTGAAGCCTTGTTTCTGGTATGGATGGGGCACCAATGGAAGCCACATTTGATAGAGTGGAAGAACATCAACTCCTTCCATTTTCCCTTTTTTTTTTTTCTGTTGAACAGTTAAAGCTGTGATTGAGTTTCTTCATTTTATTTGTATTCCATGTCTACCTAAGTTCAGAGTTTTTCATGCTTTGAGAATATACTTTGAAGTACTTTACTGGGTGGGTTTCCTATGATGCAGTTGTTTAAATTCATATTGTTTGACAAGTTCCCTCCACTAACTGCTTTACACATCGCTTTCATACCTGTTTTATTTGTTGAGCATTTAAAGCTTTAGTGCAGTCACAATTTCTTGGATGTCTTGTTTTACTTGATTCATGAGTGCCTCTTTTAAAGCATGTTTGTTACAAAAAACTATTTTCAGTCCTTTGAAGAACTTTTTGTTCAATTTTATGCCTTCATTATTTTTTCTGTAATCGTGAGCTTACTGTTGTCATCATTAGTCTTATCCCAGATTTGGGTTGTTTTTATGAATCCTTATTTTTTATTCTTTGCTATTGGGTGGTATCACTTTTGAATAATTTCTATTCATATAATCTTTGGTCTATCTCGTCTCCTTCCTAATTCTTTGATAATTATCTTATCTACTCATCTATTATGTACATTTTGTTTCTTTTGTGTTGTTCATGTCCAAATCATAAGGTTACTTTCGATGTGAAATACTATTTAAATTTGTATTTATTATATTTTGTTATTTTAAATTCAAGCCTTTTGGCATCACCACAAAATATGGACTTTTTATATGGCAAGTTGTAATATTTCAGTTTTAATGTAAATCTACTATTCATATGATATTGCCTAATATTATGTAGAATTTAGCATTTCTATTATGATTCTTGTCCTTTTTGTTGTCCAGTTGTTCTCTGATTTTGTTCATCTCAGTATTATTTATGCTATTTACTGAGATCATATATATGGCCTTCGATTTTCTAGTCTAAAACAAAGAAAACTTCTGTAGGGATTTGTTGCTCTCTTCATTCACAACTTTCAAGTGTAGTTTATGACTTTGAAGGGTTTGTTTTGGTTGCCTTGCAAACCAGCCCGATACTTAGTTACCTTTCCTAACATTAGCTAGTTTAATTTGATATGGGTTAAGCGCTTTGTAGATCTGTGGTTTGATTGAGCTTGGTTGGCATGTAAGTCGTATAAAGTGAGAGGCAGAGGAAAATAGGACAGATGTGTTGACTGTAGCTGCAGATTTTTTCTGTTGTGCAACTATTTTTGTAGAACTGAGGTCGGAAGAGAAGGATGGGAAAATTGCATATTTAGATTAGCTGAGAGGTTGTGTGTGTATGAGTATAAGATGTTACGAAAGATCAAGTTTTTCCTGGCACATGCTTTTTTTACATGGAAGACCAAAGGATGTAGGTGATTAAGAGCTCTTCCTCGATTTTATTCTGGGTAGGTTTTCAAAATTTTCAAAGCTTCATGTTTTAACACATTTAGGCTTTGTTTGGGACGACTTTCTTATTGTTTCTTAAAGCAACTTTTTAGTACAAAAATTAAAAATTTTGAACTAAAAAGCTGCGTTAAGAAGCAGTTCGAAAGCTGTCCCAAATGAAACTTTAGTCTACTAAAAGCTTGGACCTACGTATTGTCAGCCAGATGAGAGCCATCATGGTCTATTTTAATAGGATCCATTTCTACGGAAAGAAAAGTGCACTCCGGTTTTTCCATTGAACAGGTCAAATTTCCATATTTTCTTGCTTCATATAGGTGAATTACATCCCAATCTTGTTGTTTTCACTCAACACTTCTCTACAGCGCTCTTCAATGGGTATCTTTCCTAATTTAACATTTTGGTCTGCTTTTTTTGCATTCACTGATATAGTTTGAATTCAAAAATAACTTGGCTTTTTTTTTTTTTTAATTTTACATATTTGTTTGTATGCATTGAATTCTTTATTGATCTTACATTATGTTTCTTTGTGTCACGGGCATTTTATCTCTTTTGCATGAGCTGATTTGAGAATCTGTTTCTTCCAACTATGGATTTGTTAATTCATTTTTCTTATGTTTTGAAAATTTTCATTTCCTTGCAATCTGACATCTGCTTCTTGCATGATTCTTACTTTGGTGTACATATAGCATTATTGGTAGTTCATCATTTACCCATATGGGTAACATTTCTATATTTCTGTATGCTTGTGGAATTTTCTTATTTGATTGCCCCTACACTTTGTTTAATAGCTTTGAGTTGAATTGACGAAAAATAACATTTATAATTTATGCATCATCTTTAGTGTGTTCTAACATTTAGTTATGACGGTTTGTCATACTTTGCTTCACTGGACAAGAACAAGTTGTATTATGCTACTTCTGAAGGTTTTATATTTTGAATTTGAGCCCATAGTTACTTCTTGAAACTAAATTTGGGTATTAAATTTCTAGGATTCTGATACTGCTGCTGCAATTGGTTCTAAATCTTACAATGCGCTTGCTGGAGAGCTGGTTGCATTTGAAGCAGGAAAGTCAGATTTAGAAAATAAGAAACCATGTGATAATGATTCTGTCGATTTTGTCGCTGCAACAACTGCAGCATTAGGAGTGCCATCACCCTCACTTTCAAGAGGCATATCTTTTGATTATTGCCATGAATCATTGCCAGTTGATCAAAGAAAAGGTAAAGGTGATAGAGAAGAGGAAGAGGAGCTGATGAGGATCTTGAATCTGTCAAGAGCTGAATTGCCAAGTCCTGCTAGTGATTCTATTTCAGTTGTTCCTCACAGTAAAGATGGAACTAAACCTTTTGCATTTGAGATTTCTACTAAGTCAAGTGTACAAGATAATGTGGATGATTCTGAAAATTTCGATCTGTCTGATAAAACTATTCCCCAGGAATGTGATGCTTCTAGTGATTGCAAGGATGATGTATTACACACACTAGTTTCAGTAGATGATGATGCTTTACCTCTCAATGGAAATTGTGGAAGTAGCTCAGAGCAGAGAAATCCTGTAGTTTCTGCTTATTCTTCCATTGCCAGTGATCTAACAAACAATATAAACCAAGATCCATTAGTTCTGTCGACAGAAGCTAATGGTTCTGATGAATCTGGGGGTAGCGTGTCTTCTTTGATGACATCGACAGAGGATTCATTGACATCTCAGCTTCAAAATACTACTGATGATGATCCAAATCATTTTGTTCCAGCAGATCTCATTGATTCAGCTGCTCAGCATTCAAAATTTCAGCCCCAACTTGAAAGAGAAGAACTTTTGGATGTTGCTGAGATTACTTCTAGTCTAGCAATTAATGAACCTATATATGAAGGAGAAGACCACATTCTTGATTCTAGATTATCGGCTTATGAGGATCAAGAGCCAATCTATGAAGGTGAGATGGTTCTTGCTGAACGGGCTATTGTAGCTGGAGAAGATGCTGGTTCTATAGATTCGAATGATCAAGTTACTGAGCGGCAATGTAAGATTTAACTTTTTTAATGTCACTTAGTTGTTTGTTTACCATGTTGTTCGTTTCCTTCTTTAATATTCTTTAATCAAATTATTCTGTTATTTTACATTAGATCAATTGATTAAGAGCTTTCTTGAAAGTACAGCAAGCCAATTGACAATCTATGGGTATAGTTTTATTGCCTTTTATACCAATGAAAATTTTCTATTGGTTATAAATGCTGGGAGAATTATTCCTTATATTATTATTTTTTGGCAGCCTTTTTTGCTTGCAAGAAGGTTTGAAGGAAAGAGAACTCTGTGTCTTTTTCCGTAACAACCATTTTAGCACTATGTTTAAGGTATGGTGAGCTGCTCTTTTATTGCGGTGATTTTAATTCATTTTACTCTCTAGTAAGTAACAGACAGTAGAAGAATCAGATCAGTCTTTCAATCTGATTGTGGAACCATTACAATTTCCTATTTTGCAGTTCAATGGAGAACTTTATTTGTTAGTCACAGATCAAGGTTACATGAACCAACCTGACCTAGTGTGGGAGAAGTTGAATGAGGTGAACTATATTTTCTACGAATTCCTTCCTTCCATATGCACTACCATTTTCCACATCAATCCTCTCTTTTTCTAAATTAAGATTTCCACCTACCAACAAGTCTTTCATTGACTTTTATTTGGAAAACTTCAGTTCAATCTAATTGACTATTTTGCTTTGTTATTGATGTTTGTTTCGTTTGACTGAAATGAAGGTCAATGGAGATACAGTTTTTATGACAGGAAACTTTACACAATTTAATGCTGATAATCAAGTCAATGACTCATGGAATGAGCAGAATGCCATCAATAGCACCGCTGTATGTGTCCTTTTGATACTTTCCACTTCATCTAGTCTATTATCAGATTACTTTAATTAACATGATTGTTTGCCACAGGATTATCTAGCTACACTTGAAGGATCGGTGCCATCAAATACATCATTCAAGTATGCTTTCAGAGTTAACTTGAACTTGACATTTTTGTAAATTTGTTATCTATACTGATTTTTTTGAAATAGTGGTGTATTGCCGTTTGAAGTACACTAAAATTTTCAAATTCTTTTTCACTACAACTTCTGAGCATATCATCTACCTGAGCCTTGAATTCTTTTCATACTTCTTGAAGAAATTGTAATAATGATCAAGTCTAACAACAGTTCATAAAATTTTCATTTTAATTTCATGATCTAATCATTACTGGCTTGCTTTAAGTTGTTCTGACAACTTGTCCCATGCTGGAATGCACTATGGTTATGATCAATATAAATTACCATTTATCGTTTCTTTTTGAAGGCGATTATTTGCAAGTGGTTATTTTGACTCCATGTGTGCCACATCTAGCTTCGCTTTGGATTTGTGAATTGGGGCATTGATGTGATACAACATTTGCATGGAGTTACTTTAAGGAAATTAAAGAGAGTAGATTTAACAAAATAATCCAAAATAAAATTGTCACTTATAGCAAAAGATTGATCATTGGAATTCGTGGTTTTTAACTTGCTTAGGCAAAGAAGAGCAAAGCCGATTCCCAAACAATTCAAGAAAATGCAAAGAGAAATTGTAAAACTACGATGATACACAAGAATCCATGATTTAATAATGAGAACTTTCACCTTTGGAGCCCATACGCTCAACTAGTCTAGGCTTTAGCGGAAGAAGAGCCTCCACATTAGAATCGAGGTCACTCCGAGGAAGAAGGAGCCTAAGATCGTCGTTCTTGGATAGGTGGCCGGAGCGGTGGAGGATGATGGTCGTCCGGTGATGATCCAACGTCCCTTTGATTTTTGCTCGTCGATCACATCAACTAATGTGTACTGAATACGGTCGATATAATCTTCAATAGTGTCGTCGAAATCGAAGCCCACGTCAAAGAACGGTGATTGGAGGATGTCAACTTGATCTCGATCGTCATGCACAAACCCAAAGTTCCATTCGGGTTCCGCCATGCATTCTTGCCGGGAGTTGATGATGAGTGGTCGGCAAGAAGTATTGAGGGCTTGGCTAGGATGGAGAGCAATAGTTACTTGCAGGAAATCTGAAATACTTTCAGATTTTAAGTGGTTAGGGGAGAGATTTGATTTGAAAATTCAAATCAATTCAAGGGGAATAGATGGGCGGCAAGAGGGAGGGTTTTAGGGCTGATTTTAGGGGAGCAATTAATCTAATTTGGAGAGAGAGGGGAGCTAATTAGGGGACTGGCCAGGAATAGTTGAGAGAGAGCCATTAGTGTTAATTAAGTGGGCTTGCTGGATATTAACTCACGGTGGCAGCAAATCTGAAATTTGATTTTCAGATTTGTTTTGCTAAAAAAAATTTTCAGAATTGGTATTTCCTTTGGATCCGTTGAAATTCAACAGGTAAGTGAATAAAATAATCAAATACTTTTCAAAGTAATCAGGATGCAATTTAGGAAGGTGTTTGAAGCGTTTTGAAATTGGATTTCAACTTCTGGGAGCAAGGTGGCCGGTAGACTAGAGTAGGGCGGCTATGGAAACAGTGGAGGGAGGCTGTCGGCTTGATGGCTGGGAGGGCCGTGGGTAACTGGGCCGGCCAAGGGAGGCCGGCGGTGGAGGGTATGCTGCAGCCGGTGGGTAGGTGGGGAGGGGTAGGTGGCGGCAAGGCCAAGGGGAGGAAAAATTGGGAAATTTCCAAGGATTCAAGTGGCGACTACGAATTTACTAACGGATTTTCACACAAAGAACTTCGGCGAATTCTAGAACTCACAAAGAGATCTAGTTTCTCCGTCGAACTCACTAAGAGATCTAAGAGGAATGCACTCACAAAGAGAACAACGAGTAATATTTTTCATTCATCAAAACTAAACTATTACATAAGAAAAGGGCCATATAAATAGGCCTCAAAATGACAAAGAAAGCAAAAGACTAAAATGCCCCTTGGGCTACAATAGCTACCAAATACCCATGAGGGCAAAAACGGAAAAACATAAAATAAAAATAAACTACTACATAAAATGATGAAAATACAGATCATGATCGTGGCCGTCGATCTCCGGCATCTCCTGAAGGTACATGTGTCGAAATCGCTGCTGATGTCCCCATCAGGCATGCTGATTGTTCACCGTAGCCATCTTTTTTTTCCCTCCTTCCATGCTTATGCAAGCTTGTAACAGAGTAATATTTTGATGTCTTTGTTTCTTACTATTGTCTGTTCCTTCCTGCTTCTCCATTTGTCCTCCATTACCATTCCTTCACATCAAATTCATTTTTATGTGAGTTCAAGTTTCCCTTTTGGTTTTTTCTATTGCATATCATTCATGTTTAGAGTAGCCCTGTGGTATGGTTTTAAGTGTTCTACTATAATATAGGACATCTCTGTTTGTAGGTACATCAGTCTTACGCAATTCTGTACTGTTTTTTTTTAAGTTTTTAAAGCGTGAATATTTTCCTGGTATGGCATATTGCCTACTGTAGAACTGTTTGGAAACCTAATTTACTAAAACTTCATCTTCATTAATTAACTCGTTTGTGGTGTACAAGTATAGATCACTTATCTCAATAATCATTCAAATTGATTGTATGCTGGATACATTCAAATAATATCTGATTAACCAAATAATAGATCACTGTATTCCTTTTATGGAGAAAATTATCTTGGGAACAGTTTTATAAATTACTCTACTGAAGATAAGCACTAAGCAATATAAAATTCGAAACAATTTAATGAAGGTACATTAAAATTATCTAAAGAACATAAAATAAGGGCTTAAATCGTTGTGACTGAAGTTATGCTAAGCCAATGTTAGCTAAGCTAGCTGATGGCATTCTTAAGCCATAAGCGGGGTTAAGCAGTATTATTGGTTAGAAAATAGGAACTTAAGCTGAGATAAGCTTCAGAATATGGTTGGTTGGATTCTGGATTGAGCCCTTGTTATTTGCCCACTTAATTCTGATTATGAGATTAATGATGATTAAATTTTCTTTGACAAAATTGCACCATCTCTGCATGAATATACCAATTACAACTAAGTTTAATAAGTAGGCCAAACACATCATTTTAGATAGTTTGTATACCAAATATCTTACAGATATTCTAATATATGAGTTCATGCTCCAACAAACTTGTTTTTTAGAAAACATAGCAATTTATCTTTGAGCATTATATAAAATAAGGTCATGTTTCAACATTGTAAAATGCTCGAGGTGTGAACAAAGGAAGATTGGAGAGACATTTTGTTAGACGTCAATTAATTGTTAGCCTAGTAAAATACGTTTTTCATCCCCTAATTGTTGGGTATGAGAATGGAGGAAATTAATTACTGGATTAGTGATGGGGACATCTGATCATCATGGAAAGTTTATCAGAGACGTGGCCGCCGATCTACGACCACGATCGAGTCCTTGTATTTCTGAGTCATGATTGTATTTTATTTTATTTATGCATTTTCTTATTTGCTTAGGTGTCATTATTATTTCCCTTTGTACCCCTTTCATGGGAGTGGTCGCATGTAAGCCCAAAGGGCAAGTTGGTCATTTATTTTCTTGAGTCTTTGTACCTGGCTATTTATAGCCTCATTTCCTTTGTTTTGAGTTAATGAATGAATGATTATGAAGAATTTTCTTGCACTTGTGTTTGAGAGCCTTTGAGAGTTCTTGGAGAGTTTTGGAGAGATCCCCTGGAGAGGGAGATTGGCATATCACCCACCAACCTTGAAGACGGCCGGGTTCGTGGTTTTATCTTCTTTTTCTTTCTTGTCATCGCATCATCGTCGAGCTTCCAAAACCCTCCACCCATCCTCCTCCCCATCACGGCCAAAGCTACCTCACCCGATCCCCCTCCCTTTCCAAACTCCACGGCCAAGCATCCCCAATTCCCCTTGCCGCCGGCCAAGGCCATAGACGCCGGCCACTAATCCCCTTGCCTCTTTTATTTTGTTTCCTGATTGGGTTGGGCTTAGTTGGGATCAATTTGAAATTCAAATTCATTCAAATTTGAACTCAAATTATTTTCTAAATTAGCTCTTCTATTTTAGGAATGTATTTGATTTAGATCTAATTTTGAATTTTAAATTCAAGAGGATTTTAATTAAATATTCCCTAATTTTGAAACCTAAATTAGGAATCTTCCATTGCTCTCATCAATCAAAACCCCACTCATACCTGCCGCTGGCCCCATGCCATCTCCCATTAATCCCTTATCAAGTTATTTCCTAACTTCAACACAATACTTAGGAAATAATTTGAAAGCCACGTAACTCCTCTTTACCGAATTCCCCTAACCTGGAATGGATTAATTTATTGCCTAAGTGGTAATTGCATTTTTGGGAAATAAAGCAATTCTTCCCTTTTCTTTTCTCTGCATTGCCGCCTCCTACACCCGTCTCCCTCTTTCACCCGCCCCCTCTCTTCTCTACCAAATCCCCACTTTCTCCCTTATTCCTCATACAAGTTCCAAACCTTAATTCTTCCACTGTTACTCTATTTCCTAACACAAAATCTGAGATTTCTCTCAGATTTTGAGAAAGAAATCTGAGATTGTTCCTTACCACAACTTGAAGAAAGTTTCGTATCTCATTGCCCGTGACCTTCTTCAAGAGTATTCACTACCGTGGGAACTTCAACCATTAATCCCTATGAATCGCGGATCCGGAGACTGAGTACGGCATCACTTGGGACGACGACGGCTTCACCGACATCCTTGGGTCCACTTTCTTCGATGTGAATCCGGAGATTGACCACACAATCGAAGAATACGTGTATCGCATTTTGTTTGCGTTGACGGAAGCCATTGACGAGCATTTTGAAGGCATCGAGTGGAGGATCTCCTCGTCTCCTTAAGCAAAGGTTTCTCTTTCACTTGCCTCTAATTTCTTTTAAGTCTAAAATCTCACTGGTGTGATTGTCGTCACAAAAGTCTCCTCCACGTGCTCTTGCTAAGCCTAGTAATTCGTAGGTTATTGAGTGTACTTTCTTTGCATCCTAAATCTCGTTGTTAGACTAGGGATTAAATTGAAGACTACTATTTTGCATTGTTTCAATTGTCTTATTTATCTTGAAATTTCAAAGCTTGGAGCATGTGATTTAGCCTACGCAAAGCATCTCTTTATTTGTTTTAGTCGACGTTAAGAATTGCTAATAATTTTAATCCAAAATTATTCTAATCAAAGAGTTGTGCAATGCCTAAAATGAAGCCATAAGCATGTCATCTAAGTAGTCCTGCATCAATTAGTGTTTCACAGTTGCCAAATGCATGAAAATAAGCCTCTATAACCATTGAAGTTGATAGCTTATGCAGGTAGATCATGACTATGATTTGCAACAATCTTGCTGCATAGATTAATGATACGATTGAAATAAACAATAAATATTATTATATGTTACACTACAATTTATGTGATTTTTATCCGAGAAATATTATTGAAAATAAAAAGCCCCACAAAAGGGGTGATGCAAAAATGTTCCAAAATATAGAATTATTGAAGATTGTGAGCCCATGGACAACATACCATGGAAAGAGGCACAAGTAGATTGGAACTTGGGAATAAAGACGAATAGGCGACTCAAAATTGAAACCTTAGGCCAAAAAGGTGAGAAGGTTCCACACAATGTGATAACAATCGAGGAGGGTCAATGATAATCAGCAATAATAGAGAAACACACTAGGAAGAAACAAGGGCTAGAGGGCTAGGGAGTTTGTGAGTAGTAAGTCACAAAAGTAAAATGTAGAGTGAATGATATAAGCCGAGTTCAAATGGGCCTTTTTTTCAATGCACTTAATCCCTAAGCTCCACAATTTTGCTAAAAGATATGTCACTTATGGTTTTTTTATCCTATTTAATAGGGTTTTAAGGGAGTAAGGAGGCTTAAGCTTGATGTAAGCCCTAAACAAAGATGCCTTTAATATTCTTTAATTCAATTAATAAATAAAGGGAAAAATAAAGAAAAGAAAATTAAGGACTTGTTGACAACACACATTTGTAAAAATCATATGGTTGTCATTTTTCCAAGCATGAATATAAATTTATATTTTTCAACTGCTTTTTTCATCTTCACCAACAAGAAAAAAAAATCATTATCTCACCACCCTAGGCATGCTAAACTGAAGAAATTTTATTACAAAGCCAAGTCAACTTAGGTGGCACACCCAATATGAGTCTGGACATTTGCCAAAGCAAATTGGATTGTAGGGGAGCCCTAATCCAAGAGGGTCGTGCTGATTGAATATTTCGTAAATTTATTGAACTAGGAGGCACTCATAAATTTACACAGCAAAGTAAGCTTCTAGTATTTTTAGAAGGTTCCATGATCAATTTCAAATTTGGAGGATATTCCTGTGCATGGAATGCAAATTAGCAAGGATGGAGGACCTAAAAGAAAAATTATTATTTTGAAATCCAATGGTAAAGGAGGCAGCCTAACATAGGAGTGTTCAAGGTTGAATTCAAGTGGATATTCTAATCTCCACATAAAAAGTGAAAAAAAAACCCAACTCTTCTAGAGGTAGCGGGATCAACTAAAGGTGGAAATAAAGAAAAATCAAGTTAATTCTTTAGATTTCACTCCATGAAATCTCTCTCTCTCTCTCTCTCTCTCTCTCTCTCTCTCCCCTATCTACTCATATTAAAAGAAAAAATTCTTAGGAATATTCTATAGCTATTTTCTGAATGGAAATGGGGATCCACTAGTGGAGCCGCACCATTGTATGCAGCAAGATTGTTGCAAATGAATTGTGGACTTACCCATTTGCTATGTAAACTTACCTTTCCTCCCCGTTTCTATATTTTAGGCTTTGACTTTGCATAGTACAGTTATCTTACTATTTTTTTTCATCAGCTGCAGCCTTTAGAGAAGTATTTGAGATTGGTAATTATTAGTTTCTCTTTGTTTTGAGTCAAATAATGAATTTTCCCACCATTGTATATTGAAATTAGAGTGGATCTATAGAAATCATTAAAATGATTAATGGATCGATAAGGCTTCTCTGATTGTCAATTCTCACTCTAAATTTCTAAAAGTCGATTCCTTGTATAACCTGGGTTCTAAGTTTTATCTAGCACCTCACCTAAAGTCTTATGGGCCATTTACCTTATATTCTCTATTTTGCTTATTGGGCATTCTTAATTGTGGAGTATCATCACTCTATCTAAAAAAACTTTATATGGTGATTGTATCCATCGAAAAGGCTAGACTTATAATATTTCTTTATGGATTTTGAAAACCTCCATCAACTAAAAGTTTACATGGTTTGCTTTGAAAATAACAAATCTTTGTAAGATATTTGATCTCTTCTAGTCCACTCGTTTTGTAATGATTAATAAAATGCATCTCATGACACCAACACTTTTGTCAATAATTTCTCCTTGTTCCTCTTTCATAATCATTCTCTTCAATGTTTTATGTTCATTTATCCCTTAAGATGAGTATAACATGAGAATCTTGTTCAATCAAAATACTTCTTGAGTCAAATTAATGTGATAGTTACCCTTTTAATGACATATAGGCAAGCAATATTATTATTCGCAGTGTTTGTAGGAAGGGATCTTTTAGATGATTTTGTTACAATTCTAGGTGGTGTTATTTTGTGGACTTAACAAACGGACTAGTAGAAAAATTATTATGTCTTAGAGAGTCCATCTTTCAAATTATTTGTTAAATTAATAGCTTCCTAATGCGCAAGATCTTGTTGTTTCTATTAGGGTGATATTGTTGATAAATTCTATTACCTGGATTAGTCACAATATTAACTCTAGCCACATTTTATCAAGGAGTTGCATCTTTGACCCAAATGCGTAAATGTGAGCTACAGCTAACTTTTCTAAGATTTCATAACCTATATCATTTATAAATTGAGTTCTAATAGTGGCTTTAAAAAAAAAGTCTCTTTCTGATTTAGAATTTCTAGATTGATTCAGTAGGCTTCAATGAATGCATGAGATTCCTTACCCAAATCTTTTTGGGTTTCAAGTGTGTTTCTCAATGTTTAAACTTGGTGAAATTTATTATCAAATGGACCATGAATAGATTAAAGCTTATGAAAGTTTTTTTTTTATATTATATATATATATATATATATATATATATATATATATATATATATATATATATATATGAATGCACCAAAATCTTTGGTGTAATTGCATTACTAATTTCTATCTGTTATCAAGTGGTTTTTTATTTGCAAAATATAGTGATAGAACTATTTAACTTGGGTAATAAAAAAGTTTGTGGAGAGTAATATATATCAATCATACAACACTTGGAATCAAATAAAGTAAGATATAATGGAAAAAACAGTAATCTAAGCTATTTGTTTTTCAAAAATGGTCACATAGGTAACACATTTAGAGCTTACGTGGGTATAAGATTAAGGACTTGCTAATAGGCTTGCAATATAATAGTAAATCTATCTAAATAAGGTCAAAGTTTATACCTTGGGAAGTGGCCATTCAAGCACCATTTTTTTTGGCAAATCTTCTTGGATGATGCCATGAATTTTAAATGATGCTTCTTCGAATATTCTTTTTAAAAAATAAATCAAATTTTTGGGAAAAGACATGAGAGGGAAAGGGGTAAAGAGTTTTTTGGGTGAGAGAACAGAGTGTAGAGAAGAAAGATTGTAAATAAGAGTGAGAGTTAACAATCGTGCACGTGAAAGAGAGTCTTAATATATGAAAGGGAGCACACAAATTGAATAGTTTATGAGATTTCCTTTTAGGTTTCTTGGCGGGCTGTTTTTTGAATTCTTATTATTGTAGATTGACTAATTTCTTGTTTTAGGTGTGTTCACTTTTTTATAAATAAATTGTCAACTCTATTTGGTGAGAAAAAATTTCTCCTTTTCAGTTTTGATAGAGAGAGAGAGAGAGATGGAGTGGGCACATGAATGTAGAGACTAAAGATGAAATATTGTACATGAGAGTGAGAGTTAGAAATTGAGAGGGAAATAATTATAAAGGAGAAAATTTGATTCTTAAAATATTTGAATAAGGGAGTCAGATTGAAGGATTTAATGAATTTTCCTTTTATATTTCTTGGCGGGCTATTACTTGGATTCTTGTTGTTTTATATTTAGTTCTTATTCCAGGTGATTAGACTTGCTTTGATAAGAGGAAAGTGATTTTATTCTCTTATAAATAATCTTATTAGAAAGTACTTGATGATTTCAAGTAAACCCTAATAATAAAAGTAAAAATAGAGAGAAAACTCCACAAATTCATTGGAAAACTGAATAAAAACAATAGTTTTATTGCAAGAATCAAACTAACGGAAGAAAAATAGCAAGATATAATTGATCCTTAATTCGAGAGGACCTATCTCTTCCAATCCCGAGATGCCGCTAGAGCCCAATACACAAACTTCAAGAACAAGAACAACCCAAATAATTTGTATAACCCTAACCCTAATCCCTCCTTCATACTTCAAGTGTACAATTAAACATCTATCCCGAATTACCCCAAAGCCCTAGCCGCCCCCTTTGTTGCCTCCAAAGCTATTTGAATTTGAATTCATGAGTGGGTCCCATCCCATCTAAGGCGGCAACCACAAGAAGGCGAACCATCTTGGTCCACCTCTTGTATATGTGAGCCGGCCCTTAGCTATGTGCTGGCTGGATCAGTCCAATAGGGACCAGTCTAACAATACCCCCTCCCAAAGAATCACCTTGTGCTCAAGGTGAAAGGAGTGGAACTGATGTTTCACCCTTTATAAGGCTCTTATGTGGCATCGTAGTCCGGTAGGCTCTTCCATTTTATCAGGACTTTCTTATTTCCTTCACCTATTTGACGAACCCCCATCAACTCTAAGGAATCCAATACCACCTCAAAGTTCTCTATCAATAGCATTGGTAGATCAAAACTCGCTACATGATCCATAATTGCCCTCAGTTGTGATACGTGGAAAACATGATGTATGGTTGATGTTGATAACAATTTTAGCTGAGATGCCACCGCTCCAATCCTCTCTCATACCTCAAATGGCCCAAAATACCTTGGTGCAAGCTTCTCATTTCTCATGTTGGCCACAATCTTCTACCTGTAAGGTCAGAGCTTTAAGAACACCCTTTCCCCTACCTCAAATTGGATGTCCTTCCTATGCCCATATGCCTGTTTCTTCATAATTTGTTGGGCCCTTAGTAAACGCCTTTTTAATTCTTTTAACACCCGGTCTCTCTCCTCCAAATACTCCTTTACTAAAGAAACTTGGTACTATATCAGGTGAGGAGGATCTTTTCCATACAATACTTTGAATGGGGTCATCTGAGAAGCAGAATGATAAGAAGTGTTGTATCAATACTCTGCCCATGCCAACTACTTGGCCCACAACTTGGGTGTCTCCGACACAAATCATTGTAGCTATGTTTCCAAGCTCCTATTGACCACCTCTGTCTGACCATTGTCTGCGGGTGGTAGGCGGTTCTCCTCTTCAGTATTGTCTCATGTAATCTGAATAACTCCCTCTAGAAATGACTGAGGAACACCTTATCCCTGTCAGATTCTATAGACTCGGGTACTCCGTGTAGTCTGACTACCTCCCTGATGAAAGATGATGCCATATGTATGGATGTCATAGGGGAATGTAATGGACATATTTGCTCAATTTGTCTACTACCACCAGAATCACTGTGAACCCTTCTAATCGGGGTAAGCCATCTATGAAATTCATGGATACCTCCTCCCATACCCGACCTAGTAGAGCTAAAGGCTGTAGTAATCCTCCTGGAGACATGGCCATATACTTGTTCTTTTGACAGATCTCACCTCTGAATAACCCCCAACATTGCTTCCATAGAACTCCTGGAGCAGGCGTGAAATATGTATTGATGTCCTTGACATCACAAATCTTCCCTGGTACAGAAGCCTCTCACACTCTAATGAATACCCTTCCCTGATTGGCTACTCTCCTTCTTCAACAAATGAGCACTAATCTTCCCCAATTCCTGATCCCTCCTCAATGGCCTCTCAATCTAGCATCAATGAGATCGACACTGCTATCGCCTATAACTCCCCCATATATCTAGACAATGCATCTTTCACCTTGTTCTCCATTTTTGACCTATATTGGCTTTCAAAGTAATACCCCAACAACTTTGATAGTCATCTCTAGTGCTCCTCAGTCACCATCCTCTGCTCCAACAAGTACTTCAAGCTCTGTTGATCTATCCTAACGATAAAATATTGGCCTAACAAGTAGGGTCACCACTTTTGGATGGCTAACACAATGGCCATCAGTTTTCTTTTATAGACCGATTTCAGTTTGGCCCTGGCTATCAATTCCTGGTTGAAATAGGTGATGAGTTGACGACTGTACATGAGTGTTGCTCTCAATCCAAACCCTGAGACATCTGTCTCCAATATGAAGACCAGAGTGAAGTCTGGTAGGGCCATGATCTGTACAGTAGTCATTGCCTTCTTCAAGCTCTGAAAAGCTGCTGTGGCTGCCTCTCCCCATAAGAAATCATCCTTCTTCAATTGTTCTGTCAGTGGCCATGCGATGGTGTTGCACCACAAACCTCCTGTAGTATCCTGTCAGTCCTAAGAATCCCCTCAGCTCTCTAAGGTTCTTAGGCACTGGCCATCTTAACATAGCTTCAATTTTAGCCTGATCTGCCGCCACCCTCTCCTTAGACACGATATGCCCCAAGTGCTCCACACTGGCCTTGACAAAACAACACTTCTTTAGGTTGGCCCTCCGTTGGTGCTCCTATAACACCTCTAACACCCTCCTCAAGTGCTCCAGTGATCCTCATATGATCTGTTGTAAATCAAGATATTGTCAAAGAACACTAACAAAAAATGAGATTGGGTCTAAAGAGTTTGTTCATGAGGGACTAAAAAGTAGCTGGAGCGTTAGTGAGGTCAAATGGCATCACTAGAAACTCATAATGTCTTTCATGAGTTCTGAAAGCAGTCTTTGACATATCCTCCCTTTTCATCCTAATCTGATGCTATCCCGACTTCACATCTATCTTGGTGAAGATAACTGCCCCACTCAATTCTTCTAATAGCTTATATATCATTGGGATGGGAAACTTATCTAGTACAGTTTCCTTATTCATTGCGTTGTGGTCTGTATAAAATCTCCAACTCCAATATTTTTTTTAACCTTGGCCTAAAAAGAGCTAATATTGGGCCTGAAAATCCATGCTTCCAGCATCTAATCAACTTCTCAATCTCATCCTTCTGAAATTGAGGATAGTTGTATGGCCTGATGCTGATGGGTGATATCGTTTTTCAAGATGATAGCATCCTCTTGCTCCCTTGGTGGTGGCGATCCCTGAGGTGGCTGAAAAACCTCACTGAATTGTTGAATCAATGGTTGTACTGAAAGAGGAACCTCCCCTGCCTCTTCCAATCTGATCCCCCCAACCTATGTAGTTCCATCAAATAACCTTCCCCCACTTCTTGCATACTCCTCACCATGGTTTTAAGTGATATCATGACTTTGGAGAACCCTCCATCTCCCCTTATCACTATTCTCCTCTCCACCACTAGCTCCATCGTCAATGCCCTCCAGTTGACCTTGGTTTCTCACAAGGTCTATAACCACTTCATTCCCAAGCTGACATCAGTGCTCCCTAACTCCAATTAGAGAAAATTCTCTCACCTGAACCCCCTGTATGGTCAACACTACTCTACAGACCCCCTTTACCGTCTCCACCTTCCCTGTACCCATCATCATTCCATAACATCCTGTATCCACCAATTTCACCCCTAATTCGTTCACAACCTAGTTGGAGATTAAATTGTGGGTAGCTCCACTGTCTATCAATACAATTATCTGCTTGTCAGCTATTTCTTCATTCACATTCATTGTATGATTTGGAGTGAATCCTACCACTGAGTTCGGGTAGACTTTCTCCATGTCCATATACAGCTTGTCCTCCATCTCTCCCTCTACCTCACTCTCACCTATCTCCTCAGCGTCCTCGTCATCACAGATTGGGAGAATATGAAGAGTTCGGTCCCTACTCTTGTGCCCTAGAGTATACTCATAACATCTGAAGCATAGCCCCTTCGCCATCTTCTCCTGCATCTCTCTTTGTCAGCCTTTTGAAGTTGTCTCCACTTCCTCCTACTGGATTTTCCTTTTGAGTCTCTCGAAGATGGCCTGTTGCAGGACGCTTGGGTGCTAGAAGAGTAGTAGTCATCCAGTAAGATCCACCTGAACTGTTGTCCCTGACTCCCTTCTCTAGGTAATTCTGATCTTCCACCAACTATGTCAGCTTCATTGCCTTTCCCAAGTCACGTGGCCTCATGACCCTCACTGCAGCTCTAATCTCGGATTTGAGTCATTGCATCTCTACATGAAGTTACCTTCTAAAGCAGTCTCCGATAATCACTCCACTTGACTGGCCAAGTGCTCAAATCTCTCGCGGTAGTCTGTCACTGATCCGTCCTGCACTAGTGCAAAAAATTGCTCATAGAAGTCCCCTCCTATGCTAGTTCGAAAACGTTCCAATAAGCTTTCCTTGAATTCCCTCTAACTCCGTATGGGTATCCTCTGGTCCATCCACTAGTATCGATAATGCCTTCCCCTCCAAACATAAGCCTGTTGGCATCAACTTTTTCTCCTTCATTAGCCCATTGATGGTGAAATATCTCTCCATCTTGTAAATCCATCTATGTGTGTCATCCCCTTAAAAAATAGTCATCTTCAGCTTATGCACCTTCGAATCTCCTACGTTTTCCCATATTCCTCTGTAATTTCCCCTTTCCCAAGTGTTTGGCTCACCCTAAGTCTTCCAATCTTCCCTTCCACACTCATACCCAAGCCCTCTTCACTTTCTCTCCTCCTTTCTCCAAAATCAGCACCCTTCTTACCATAATCTCCTTCTTTTCTCTCCTAGCCAGCACCCCTTGATTCCTGACCGCCATAACCATACCTCTCTCCATACCTTCCACATTTCTCCTCCATGATTTCCACATCATTGTCCCTTCTATGAAATTCATAATTGGTAGTTCTCCATACCCTTCCTTTTGTCTCTAAATTTGTTTTTTTAATATCTTCTTCACCATCTCATGAAGATCGAAAACTGTCTTCCACTGATGAAATTCGATCTTCCACCATTACTTTCATTTGGCTCATCTCCCCTTTAAGGCATTCCTCCAACGCATCTACCTTCTTGACCTCCATCAATACCTAGATTTTTGTAGGTTCAAAAAATTTGGATATTGACCCAAAAAGCAGCAAAAATCCCTTCGACCAAAAAATAGCCGCTAATTTTCTAGAAAATAGCTCACAAACGGTCCCAAAATCTTCTATGATACCATTTTTTTTGAAGTACATGAAGATTTCAAGTAAACCCTAACAATAAAAGCAAAAACAAGGGAACTACACAAATTCAATGAAAAGTAAAAAAAAAAAACAGCAATTTTATTGCAAGAATCAAACTAACTGAAGAAAGATTGCAAGATACAATTGGACCTCAATTTGAGAGGAGGATCTATCTCTCCCAATCCTTAGACGCTGCTAGAGTCCAAGACACCAAACTCCAAAAACAAGAACAACCCAAATAATTTGCATAACCCTAAACCTAATCCCTCCTTCCTACTTAAGGCATACAATTAAACATTAAAAAAATACAATTAAACATCTACCCAAATTACCCCTTAGCCTTAGCTGCCCCCTCCTTTGCCTCCAAAGCTATTTGAATTTGAATTCATGAGTGGGCCCCATCCCATCTAAGGTGGCAACCACAAGAGTGCAAACCAGCTTGGTCCGCCTCTTGCATAAATGAGCCGGCCCTTGGCTATGGGCCGGCTGGACCAGTCCAATAGGTAAGAAATCCCTCAACCAAATTCGGTGACAAGAAATTGGCCCTTTTTATTTCTATAGAGAGAGAACAGAAGAATGGATGTGAAGGGTAGCACACGAGAGAGAAAACAATAGCCAAAAATAGAAAGGCAAATAATTGGTAAGGGAGAGAGGGATTGTTATAGGAGGAAGAACATATTAAAGAAAATCCTTCTTTACTTAATAATAAGCTAGTCAAATTAGTCCTAAAAAATTTAAATTCAAAACAATTTGAAGAGAATATAAGAAAATAATGTAGAAAGACAATAAATATTTCTTTATTACATTAACTAATAAAGCAAAGAAAAAAAAATCATCAATCATGGCATCAATGGCATGTTTTGAGGAAATGGTTATAGCCAATTATGCTCAAATATATTATGAATTTGATTGAAGAATGGTTTTTTGTATTCTCAAGGTTTTGAAAATTAAACTAGACATTGAAACTGAAGAAGGAGATGTTCAAGATTTAATTGAGATTGAATCATATGATATAATAAATATTAAAATTATTTTAATATGATTTAAATAATGTAACAATAATACATTCAAAATATTTTTACTAATCAAATATGCTAGGATGCACCGACACGGACACGGCGATACGGACATGGGACAACAATTTTTAAAAATATAGGACATAGGTGCGGCGTGGACACGACATAATAATTTTTTAATATAATGTAGAAATTAAGGTGACATTATAGTAAAAATGACAAACAATAATAAATCAATTTCATGATTACTTGTTTAGCTTATAACATGAAGATGTTTTGTACAAAATGTCTAATACAAACACAAAAATATAAGCAAAAAACCATTTAGTACAATATGAAGGTCTAACTACTTAATAGAGGGAATGATAGAAATAGATTCAGATGTTGGTCTTTGGCCTTCAATATCATCATCATTGAATATCATTGCTTCCAACTCTAGTTCATCTAAAGAAAGATTTGCAACCTCCAATAATCCCATATCAGCAAGGCACTCGAACCCATCTCCAACAACATCCCACATGTTGTTATCATCTGTTATATAAAGTGGGGTTTTTCTTGATAGAAGACGAAGATTTGTATGCACATAAACTAAATCTTCAGCACGTTGTGGAGTTATTTTCTTCCTGTTCATTGATTGAATAAATGAGTATGTGCTCCAATTTCTCTCACAACAGGAATATGATGACACTTGACCAAGAAGTTTTATTGCTATTGTTTGAAGAAGCGGTGCTGAAGCTCCATGAATCAACCACCATATTTTTGGATCCATCCTCCATCTATCAACCAAAAATTTTTGATCACCAAAATACTCTAAATATCCAAAGAACTTTGTAAGTTCTATATTAATGATATGAAGTGAAATCAAAATATGAATATTAAATTAAATTGATATGAAGTGAAATCAAAATATCCTAATAATAAGATAACATGAATACAACAATATACCGGTCTGCCAGGGGTCCAAGGGGGCGCTACCCCTTGACCGGGTTCGACCTGCCCGGTTATGTTGCAGGGTCAAGGGGCAGCGCCTCTATGGGGGTTTCCGGGGGCAGCGCCCCCCCGGAACAAAATTTTATTGTAAGAGTAATTTTGAAGTTCTGCTTGTTTTTAAAATTCGTAAGTTGTTTGTATGGGAAGATACCGAGTGATACCGAGTATGTACCTAATAGTACCGAGCATATATTGAGCAGTACCGAGCATGTACTGAGCGGTACCGAGTATGTACTTAGCGGTACTGAGCATATACTGAGCATGCACTGAGTAGTACCGAGCATGTACTGAGCGGTACCGAGCATATATTGAGTAGTACCGAGCATATATTGAGCAGTATCGAGCATGTACTTAGCGGTACCGAGCGGTACCGAGCATGTACATTAGGCTTTTCAACAATGAAGAGAAGAAATTACGAAATCCACTTATAGGTCTTGGCTCTCTTGCGCGCAGAAGGTGTTCTGTTTGGCCTTGATTGTGAACTTTGCCTCAGATGACCGCAGAAATCAAGAATGAAGGAATGGGAAAGACGAGCTCTGCTTGGCCTCGGCTCGAGCAAAGATGACGAAGGAACAGGAGGCGAAGGCAGCGGGCTCCGTTTGGCGTCGACTGTGGGCTCTCCCGGTCAGCCCTAGAAGATTTCTTTCGTAGATCGTAAAAATAGGGCTTCTAGTTCGCGGAAAAGGCTAAATAGAATGAACGATTTTATCATTTAATAACCGGACACGCGTGTCCGACATGCATGTCCGATTTTAATTTTAATTTTTTAAATTGCGACACTCCAATGCCGTGTCGGACACGTGTTCATGCCGTGTCCGTGTCCGACACGTGTTCGACACTGCATACCCTCTTTAAGAGGCGTGTCGGTGCATCATAGCAAATATGTAATATTCTAAATTATGACACTTCACCATTGAATATTTTAAATATGATTATAAATCAAAATTTGAGACATAATATTAATCAATTATAAGATATTCAACTTCAAATAACAACTATATATCCAACTTGAAATTAAAAAAAAAATATAAATCGAAGAGGGGGCGAACTTGCTAAAACCTATCAACCTTCTATTAGAGCCATTTGATCAAAAGCAGTAGGCCAAAAAATTGATCCATATTTGAATTGTCTGATTTATAAAAAATTGAACTGGTTCAACCACCAGTTTTGACCTGTTTTGGCCGGCACAAACGGTTTTTGGATTGAATTGGATTGAATTGACCTGAGGACTAATTCCAGACGAGCTGGTCTGGTTTGATTTTTAAAACTACGAGTATTCCTTTAATCTATACTGTCTTCCTATATTGCGAACAATTTTGCTACTTTCTTTTTTTCCTTTCATTTCTGTTATCATTTTAATGGAAAACAAGCTCAGATTGTGTTGTAAGAATCATAATGGCCAATATATAATTATGTCCTGGCAGTTCTGATCTTCAACTAGCAATAGCACTTCAGCAACAAGAGTTTGACCAACAGCCCCAACAACCGCAACAACAACCACAACCACAACAGCAACCGCAACAGCAATCACAAAGTACCCAACAGTCATCCATAAGTGGTCGTTCAAAGCTTGTCACGGGTCCTCAGGTGCGCATTTTATAACTCTACCGATTTATTATCTGTTATTCTTTTCGAACCATTTTCAAGATAATAATATGCTTCTTGGTTTGTTTTAATTTATTGTCAAAGCTTGAGCCATAGGTAGAAAGGTTATAAAATTTGCTTTTTTATATCTTCTCGCTTATTTCAGTTTAATCATCATTTTATATAGCATGTTAGCAAGAAACTGAATAGAAGACATGTTTATGATACTTAGCAGTTAGATTCATTTTCTGGAAATTGGGAACGGAATGGAATGTGCAAGTTGAAAGGCTAACTAGTTTTTTGTACACTTCTTTTCCCCTTTTTTTGGGTCAGAAGATCTGCATGAGCCTGATGTTTATGACCATGTGTTTTATTATTTTTTTTCCCTACTTGAAAGCCCTGATGGGTGGAAGTATATTATGATATAGGTAAAGTGATGAAAATGCACAAATAAAGAAAAGAAGAAAAGAAACTTTTAAGGGGAAAAGAAACTTATAAGCCCTGATATTTGAATGAGGGAGTTAGATTGAAGCACTGATTTGACTAAGCCGTTTATGTTAGGATATCATTTAGTATCCACTTAATAATAATGGAGACAATTTCATGACCAACAATAATTTCAAAGAACTCGATTAATATGAAAGTTTGAAAGATATGCAGATGATTGATTGAATAAGAAAAAAAAAAAAAAAGATGTAAGAAGAGAATCATTTAAGCCATTCGTTGATGATTCATGATAGAAAATTTAATCTCATCATAACTCTTTCCACTACTTTGTTGTTGAGGGTTTTGTTCGAGATTACACACACTTTGCCCTATCAATGTCATTCCCTAGCGAGATCTCATCCCTAATTTCTCATTTTGTTCTTCGAATTGTGCGCTCCGTCAGTCCTATCATTAACGTGAGATCGTCTTCATGACCTCTTTTTTCCTGCCCATGAGACAAGGTTAACAAAATAGTAAATTTAGTTAATAATAAGATTTAAATGTTTTTTATGTCAATAAGATAATTTTGAGTGTTATGTTAAATATATGTAAGACAAATGACTGCATCAGGACCTGCAATGAAGCTGCAATGAGCTGTGCTATATATAATGCCTTTGATTCTTATCATGTTTGCATATCAAACATTAGGAACTATATAGCATGATTTCAGCTCTTGATTTAACATTTTATGAACAATCTCCATGGAATTGTCTTGAACTCTGTTATCTCTGCTTATGTTTCTTGATATGAAATATTACTTGAAGATTCTTTTTGCCAGCTGAAGTAACGACAAATTGATGAGTAGTAGGGCTGTCAAAATTGGGTCATAGGTTGGGTTCGAGTTTAACCCGAAATTGAACCGAAATTGTTCAACCTGAACCGAACCCAAACCGTTTTTGCAAAAGGGTCGGCTTTCCGAACCCAAACCCGACCCCCTTCGGGTCCAGGTCAACCCGAACCAGATCCACCTCGAGTACATTTTACTAAATGTTTTTTAATTAATTCCATTTATTTAAATCTAAATCAAATTAAGATATGATTTACTTCAAACAATTTACTATAAATCAAGTTTAATTTAATTTGGGCAATAATATTTATTATTTTTTAGAAATATTATTATTTCATTAAAATATTTTAAAATTATCTTAAATTAATTAAAAATGAGTGAAACATGATTGATTTCGAGTTTCCGGGTCAACCCGAATCCAATCTGATTTTACAAACAGGTTGAAATCTTTAACCTGAACTCAAAATTTTCAGATCAAATTCGGATCGGGTCAAATATTACACTCATAAGTACAAGTAGAACTAATATGTTAGCTGAAATCTAGAAGGATACAGTTGATTGATCTGGAGTAGCGAAATTGGCATTGAATGCGGCAAAGAATATTTTTAATTTTTCTTTGTCGGTTTACATCATGAATGTTATTAAAACTTTGACGGGCTCCCATATTTTTATTTAAATGAGCAACTGTAAAAGTCTGGGTGGTTTGATTCAAACGAAGAAAGTGTTCTCATTACTTGTCACTTGAGCATCTTGGCTTTTTATAAGATGATGTTCTGGAGCTTTCCTGTCAGACTTCTAATGTTACATAACAATTGCAGGTATCAAGGAACACCAATTTGACGCAGAAAAGTGAATCAAAACTTAAGGAGAAATGTACGATAATGTAAAAAATATATTTTTAACTCTTGCTGTATTTGTGCTAATTGTTCATCTTGTATTACATGATGCAAGTTTTGATGTAAAGAAGAATATTACAAACAAAGTTTGCAATATAAGTTGGCTATGTATCCATTCATCTTTTGATTTACATGTGCACAAAGGTCACCTTGAAGTATGAGCTTCTATGTTTTTGGTAATAAATCACCTAAATTTAAGGTAATATTAATATATATGAAGTTTCTCAAATGAATATCAAAAAAAAAAAAAAAAAGGATAAATTCTGTCCGGTAACCTTTCATTTATTTGTAAAAGTTTGAAGGTTTTATATAAATTAGCTGTAGTAATAGTTAGTACAGGAATACTTTTAGGAATGGACTGCCAAGATGGTGGTGTCCATCAAGGCAGGAAAAAGTGCTACAAGGAGTGGGTTCTTCCATAGGCAGCTCATGAAATCATCCCGATCAATTTTCCCATCATTGTCCACGTCGAACAAATGAACCAGTTGAATAAGCTACATGGAAATGAAAATAAATAAATAGATAAAAATTACATAAGTAACAAGAAAAACAATTCTTTAATCGGGATTGGCCAATAAATGCTTACCGATTCTTTGTTGACTGTTGGTATCATTGATTGAAGCTTATCATGGAACTACAATCATCAACGGTGTTAATTAAAGAGTATTTTTCACATATATATATAAATGCTAAGCGGGACGATTAGTTATATAGATACCTGCTCAATTGTTAAAATTGCACAACTCGATTCAATGTCACAGAACGCGTTAAAAGCTGTTTCACAAGCTCTCATGAATAAAGGCTGCTTCCTAACGTGCGCTGAACCGATCAAGAACTGCAAGTTGCGTACAATGCATTTTCAGTCTGATGCAAATTCATTATTATGGCTAAGGAAAAAAAATTATTCCATGCGGAGTCTCGACGTCGTCCAAACTCTAATCACGTGAAAATCTAGACATCTTCATGTGATTCGAATTCAGACGAAAAATTAGATTCAAATCTTGTAAGTAATTATTTCTCACAAACAGACGCATGCTTGTAGCTATATGAATTCATTGTCAACAACTACGTTAGTAAGTAACAGCAAAGATATAACACGGCAATGCTTTGGCATCAAAATGAGAGAGCATTCAGAAAAATGATAGTTATATAATGGCATGACAATGCAAAAACATACTGAAACTCCTGAAGTTTATTTGAACCTTACATTAAAAAAATACTTTATGCAAAAGCTGGATGCTGCGACGTAACAAGTTTCTCTCAAAGTCATTATTTTGAGAGAATATTTATAGTTTAAAAACTTTTTGAACTAAGAAAATTACTTCAAAAAACAATAAAAAATTTGTCCCAAACAACATCTTAAATTTAGATATCTTATCAATATTGTTATCATCATCATTAATCTTATCCTAATTATTTGTGTTGAGCTTTTTGAATCCTCATTCTACATTCAATTTCGTTGAGTTTTACATGAAGTCAAAACCTATTTTCTCTAATTTTTGTCAAACTAAGTTCTATTAAAGTTATCTTAGATCTATCATTTCTATTTCAAATTCTTCGGCATTAATTTTATCTATTTATTTAAACAGCGCATCTTTCCCCTCTATTATAGGTGCAAACCATCTATGAGACTATTTGATAATAAGATTGGTTTAAGTGAAGTAGGATTTAAAACAATTTGTTCATGCTATTGTTAAATAGTTAAATCTTAACAAGTTTTTTGACTATTTAATATAAATTTTAGGGATTAAAAAGGTTATTAAACACCTTAAAAATAACTATTAAACTAATATATCAATTAGCTAACAAATTAATATGAAAAGTTAATTATTAATATTAACTTGGATAATGAATGCTTAGAGTTAATTATAAAATGTTAATTTAAGGCAGAATTATATTTTAATTAAGCTAATTAATCTTAAAATGGATTATAATCAGCAAATTACATATAAATTATTTATATATTAATTAATTAACATAAAATAGCAATTATTTAATAATTAAACTTTTTATTTAGGAAATAATTAGGCTAACTGAATAAAAATTAACTTAAAATATATAGTCTATGTAATTAGTAATTATTTATAAGGAAATTATTAATTATTCATTAATTAAGAAAACTAGTTATTAGATGGTCTAATTACATATTAACTTTCATAGTTCTTTGTCTTGGGGGCGAGTCCCATAGCGTTGAGTTCTTGATGGTGAATCAATTGGTAAGTGCTGAGCCAAGAAGGTCGTAGTTTACATTCCAAGGTCATCAACAACCTATGGTGCAACTCAGGATATAAGTATGAGGCGAGTGTGTTTAAGTTACAAGGATGACAAGTTCTATGATAACCTGACTATTATGGGCTAATAAGAACCCTCTCAGAAGGATACTTTTCTGTAGCTGAGGTGACAAGCATAGTTGGCGACACTTAATCCCTGATAGTGGTCAAGTGGCTACCCATTGATAGAGGGTGTATGACAAATTGAGTAATCTGTGAGGACTTGATTATCCTTGTGAGGGATGACACTCATTTTGGTGTGCTATTGAGTTGGGTTTTTGTTACGCCTGGACCGGTCCCAGCTGGACCGGTCCGGTTCTACACCCGACGGCCCACGGTCGGGCGGAACCAGGCGGAACGCGCAGGCGGAACGCGCGCGGAGCGGGGCCCAAACAGCGGCTAAAACGCACGGGGGAGGGAAATTTTTTGAATGAGAGGCTGTTTTAGGAAGTCCATTACTGTCCTTTATGATTAATTTGTATAATTAGGAGTTTTGGGGGGAATAGCTCCTCATCTTGAATTTGAATTGTTTTGAGATCTAGGTTTTGGTGTCTTGGGCTCTTGGCTTCGCCGGAGATCTTTTGGAGAGTTTTTCCTTCCTCTCAAATTGAAGGAAAGTTGTATCTTGCAAGTGCTTTTCGTCCGTCATCGAAATAAAAGTGTTTGCAGTGTTTTTCCTACGCTTTCTCCTACGTTTTCTCTCAGGTTTTTGTGCAGTTGGCTGTTTTTCTGCTGTGGACAGCAGTTTTTCCTTTGGATCCTCTTGATTTTGGTGTGAAACACTTGGAAGTCCAAGTGTTTCCTATCAAATTGGTATCAGAGCATCGTTTTGGGACCACCGGCGGCTGAAATTCTGAAATTTCAGCAAGTTTATCTTGTCCGGAAGAAGATTTTGGGAGATCCGTGAGGAGAGCAATGGCCGGAAAGAAGGTGGACGTCTTGGAAGGCGAGATCGGTCAATTGAAAACCGATTTGGAAGAAAAATTTTTTGAATTTCAAAATCAAATCACCACCAACAACGAAAGGTTGGAGGGGAAATTCACGGCCATGGAAGAGATGATGAAGAAATTACTTGAGATGAAGGCTAATCCGACGGCATCGGATGCAAGAGAGACTGTCGGCGACCATGGCGTAGGAGGAAATCCGAACCCGCCTCGGGGAAGGAGGATTCCGGCTGTGGAGATCCTTGAGGGAGACGACGACATGCCACCTCTAGAGCCACTTTCTAGAGAGGAGATGAGCTTGGGGAATGACCGTCGAGGTGCTGATTTTCAGCGTCGAGGTGCTGATTTTCAGCGTCGAGGTGCTGATTTTCAGCGACAAGGTATGGATTTTGAAGGCCGGAGGGGAGAATATGAAGGAAGTGCAGATTTTGGTGAAAGAAGAGGAGAATATCAGCGTCGAGGTGCTGAATTTCAGCGTCGAGGTGCTGATTCTGAAAGGGGAAGAGGGGATTATGACGATGGAACCGGATACCAACGTGGGAGGGAGGACCGGGATACTTGGGGAACACCTCATCTTCGAGGCATGGGAGGTTATGGAGAGTACCGGGGTAACGGAAGGGATCCGAAGGTGAGGAAGTTGAAGATGCCCATCTTTGAGGGGGAAGATGGCCATGGCTGGATTTACAAGGTGGAACGGTATTTTGCAGTCAACGGGTTGACAGAGGAGGAGAAACTGACAGCGGCAGGACTGTGTTTGGAAGGGAAGGCACTGGCATGGTACCAGTGGCGGGACATGAGGCGACCTATCCGAAACTGGAGGGAGTTCAAGGATTGCCTACTAGAACGTTTCCGAACCAGCAGCGGAGGGGATTTCTACGAGCAGTTCTTTGCGCTGACACAGGAGGGGATAGTAGCAGAGTTCCGGGACCGGTTTGAGTACCTAGCTAGCAGGTTGGATCGTCTTTCGGATACCGTGCTTGAGGGGAACTTCATGAAGGGGCTCAAACCAGAAATCAGAGCAGCCGTTAGAGTGATGAGGCCACACGACCTGGGGGAGGCCATGGAGTTGGCACAGTTGGTCGAGGACCAGAAGCATCTAGAGAGGGGGAATCGAGGCAGCAGTTCTGGGGGATCCCACCGGATGACGACCACGTTTTTAGCTTCCAAGGGAGCTGCACCGGGGGGTACACGAGAAGTACCAAAGGAGAGGACCGGAGGAGGAGGGCCTGGGGGAAATTTTAAAAAGCTAACTGATAAGGAGATGCAGGAGAAGAGGGCCAAGGGATTGTGCTTTAGATGTGATGAGAAGTACATGCCGGGACATAAGTGCAAGGACCGGACTCTTCAGGTTCTCCTTGTTTGCGAAGATGAGGAAGACGAAGAGGAAGGTGGGAGCAGATCAGAAGTGGAAGAGGAGGAGAAGATGCACCTGGATGTGGCAGAAGTCTCCCTGAACTCTGTAGTGGGATTCACTTCGAGTCACACTATGAAAGTGAAAGGGGTGATAGCTGACCACGAGGTGGTGATTCTGATAGATAGTGGGGCAACCCACAATTTCATTTCCACCCGGCTTGTTGAGTTGCTTGGTATGGCACTAGTGGATACCGGAGGCTATGGGGTGATGATGGGCACGGGGAAGGTGGAAATGGGGAGGGGAGTGTGTAGAGGAGTGGTGCTGACCATTCAGGAGATACAGGTGAGGGAGGATTTTCTTCCTTTAGAATTGGGAAGCACTGATGTGATTTTGGGAATGAAGTGGCTGCAGACTTTGGGGGAGACCAAGGTGAACTGGGGAGAACTGAGGATGGAGCTGATAGTGGGGGGGAGGAGAATGGTGATACAGGGAGATGTCGGCCTGTCTAGGACCGGGGTGTCTCTCAAGTCCATGATCCGAACCATCCAGGAGGTTGGGGGTGGATACTTGGTGGAGCTGCAACGATTGGATAAAGTCAGTGTGGGGGAAGAGGGAGACATTCCTCTTGAAGTGCAACCAGTCATACAACAGTTCAGGGAGGTTTTTCAACCTCCACAGGGTTTGCCACCTCAGAGGGAGCTGGAGCACGCCATTATTTTGAAAGAAGGGGAGACACCGATCAGCGTTCGCCCTTACCGCTACCCCCAGATCCAAAAGGACGAGATAGAGAGGCTGATCCGGGAGATGTTGGAGGCAGGGATCATAAGGCCAAGTGTAAGCCCTTTCTCTAGTCCAGTCCTCCTGGTCAAGAAGAAGGATGGGAGTTGGAGATTCTGTGTGGACTACAGGGCTCTGAATAAAGGCACTGTACCAGACAAGTTCCCAATTCCAGTGATTGATGAACTGTTGGATGAACTTTTTGGGGCAGTGGTGTTTTCCAAGCTAGACTTAAAATCCGGATACCACCAGATCAGAATGAAAGAGGCGGATGTTCCAAAGACAGCCTTCAGAACACATGAAGGGCATTATGAATTTCTGGTAATGCCCTTTGGTTTGACTAACGCTCCCGCTACATTTCAGTCTCTGATGAACAGGGTCTTCAGGGAGTACCTCAGGAAGTTCGTACTTGTGTTTTTTGATGATATATTGGTGTACAGCAAAACTGAGGGGGAACACTTAGAACACTTGAAGGTGGTTTTGGGAGTATTGCAGGAACACCAGTTACAAGCCAACCTGAAGAAATGCAGTTTTGCCCAGACCAGTGTAGAGTACTTGGGGCACGTGGTGTCCCAGGAAGGAGTAGCAGCGGATCAGAATAAAATAGAAGCAATGCTGAAGTGGCCCATCCCTAGGAACCTAAAGGAGTTAAGGGGGTTCTTAGGGTTGACTGGATACTACAGAAGATTTGTGAAGGGATATAGTGCTATCGCATGGCCATTGACGGAGCAACTGAAGAAGGATGGATTTTCTTGGGGTGAAGCAGCAACGCAGGCATTTGAGAAACTGAAGGTAGCCATGACTACAGTCCCAGTCCTAGCACTTCCTGATTTCAGCCAAGTGTTTGTGGTAGAGACAGATGCTTCAGGGTATGGGCTGGGGGCAGTGCTGATGCAGAACCACCGGCCAATAGCTTATTTCAGTCAAGTACTGTCAGCCAGAGCTAGATTGAAGTCAGTATATGAGAGGGAGCTAATGGCCATCGTTTTGGCTATACAGAAATGGCGGCCGTACCTTTTGGGGAGACATTTCATTGTGAGGACTGATCAGAGAAGTTTGAAATACCTGCTAGAACAAAGAATGGTGACTGAGGAACATCAGAGATGGTTATCTAAACTACTAGGTTATGATTTTGAGATCCAATACAAGCCTGGTTTGAAAAATAAAGCAGCCGACGCCTTATCCAGATGTGTGGGGGAGCTTCAGGAATTAGCTCTGTCAGTTCCTTTAATGATAGATTGGGGGTCCATCAAGGAAGAAAGTATGTTGAATGAAGAGTTGAGGAAGATCAGGGAGGATCTAGAGAAGGACAAGAGTAGTCATCCGGGCTACTGTATGGAGGGGGAGAGACTATTATATCAGGGGAGGTTTGTGATGCCACGGACTTCCATACACATTCCCCACTTGTTGCAAGAATTTCATGGCAGTGCAGTTGGGGGACATTCAGGGGTTCAGAAGACTTACAGGAGGCTAGCATCCGAGCTCTACTGGAAGGGGATGCATAAAGATGTGGAGGAGATGGTGGCCAGGTGTGAAGTATGTCAGAGAAACAAGTACATGGCCATGGCTCCGGGAGGCTTACTACAACCATTGACACTTCCAAACAGAGTTTGGGAGGAAGTATCCATGGATTTCATTGATGGCTTACCAAGGTCGGAGGGGTTCACAGTCATTATGGTGGTGGTTGACAGGCTTAGTAAGTATGCACATTTTGTTCTCCTAAGACACCCATACACCGCAGTGTCAGTGGCTGCAGCTTTTATCAGGGAGGTAGTGAGATTACATGGGGTGCCTGAATCGATTGTGTCGGATCGAGACAAAGTTTTCCTCAGCCAGTTCTGGAGGGAGCTGTTCAGGATGCAAGGCACAGTTCTAAAGAGAAGTACAGCCTATCACCCACAGACAGACGGACAAACGGAGGTGGTAAATCGAAGCTTGGAGACATATTTGAGGTGCTTTGCCTCTGAAACCCCACGATTGTGGGCAAAGTGGTTGCCGTGGGCTGAGTATTGGTACAATACCTCATTCCACTCCGCTTCCCAGATGACCCCATTCAAGGTACTATATGGGAGGGACCCTCCGCACCTAGTGCACTACGGAAGAGAAAGCACACCAGTATCGTCTGTGGAGCAGTACCTAGAGGAACGAGACAAGATACTGGAGGAACTAAAGAGACATCTGCTGCGAGCACAACAAATCATGAAAAAACAGGCGGACTCACACAGGAGAGACATGCAGTTTGAAGTGGGGGAGAAGGTGTTCCTAAAACTACGACCCTACAGGCAGAGAACAGTGGCTAGAAGACAGAATGAGAAATTGGCACCGAGGTACTTTGGCCCTTATGAAGTGTTGGATAAGATTGGAGCAGTGGCATACAGATTGAAGTTACCCCCCTCAGCCACAATACATCCAGTGTTCCATGTGTCTCAGCTGAGGAGAGCCATTGGGGAGCATGCAGTGAGTGCAGAACTACCAGCTACTATGACGGAGGATTTAGAAGTGGTTGTAGAACCACTAGAGCTCGCAGGAGTCCGACCAGATAAAATGGGCAACAAAGAAGTGCTGATCAAATGGAGAGGCCTCCCTGATTTCGACGCTACATGGGAGCCATTTGAAAGAGTGAAAGAGCAATTCCCCTCTTTTCACCTTGAGGACAAGGTGAGTTTTTGGGAGGGGAGTAATGTTACGCCTGGACCGGTCCCAGCTGGACCGGTCCCAGCTGGACCGGTCCGGTTCTACACCCGACGGCCCACGGTCGGGCGGAACCAGGCGGAACGCGCAGGCGGAACGCGCGCGGAGCGGGGCCCAAACAGCGGCTAAAACGCACGGGGGAGGAAAATTTTTTGAATGAGAGGCTGTTTTAGGAAGTCCATTACTGTCCTTTATGATTAATTTGTATAATTAGGAGTTTTGGGGGGAATAGCTCCTCATCTTGAATTTGAATTGTTTTGAGATCTAGGTTTTGGTGTCTTGGGCTCTTGGCTTCGCCGGAGATCTTTTGGAGAGTTTTTCCTTCCTCTCAAATTGAAGGAAAGTTGTATCTTGCAAGTGCTTTTCGTCCGTCATCGAAATAAAAGTGTTTGCAGTGTTTTTCCTACGCTTTCTCCTACGTTTTCTCTCAGGTTTTTGTGCAGTTGGCTGTTTTTCTGCTGTGGACAGCAGTTTTTCCTTTGGATCCTCTTGATTTTGGTGTGAAACACTTGGAAGTCCAAGTGTTTCCTATCAGTTTTATGGTACTTAGGCAAGCTCCCTTATGAGCCGACAAGGTACGAGTCCATCTATCATGACCCACAAACCACCAATTGAATACCTAAACAAATATATGTGAACATCATTCAATTCCTCGATTAACTTGACCCTTTTGGAGGGCAAGTGATAAAAATGACAAGTGAATTAAAAGAGAACGTTTAATAAGGTTACCAAACAATTACAGGAAAGAAAATATAAAGCTACTGCTCTATTTTAAGCCTTGGTTGTTGCGGAAATTCTTCATGATGATAGTGAGCTTGTTGCCCCTGCGGTGAAGAGAGTGAAAGTTGAACGAGTGTAAGAGTGACTTTGACTTTATTGACTAATTAGTGGGTCCCTATGGAGTCATAGCTATAAGTAGCAATACGACAAGCCCTGGGAGAGTGACACTCTCTTTAGATTTAGAAAATATGCTGTTGAATTTGAGAATACTATGGTGCAAGAACCACCCATAAAAGGAGTCAACATCAATGAGGCGGTGGCCAAGAAGAGGGGCAAAGAGGTTAGCTGCCCTACTCCATTGGTTGCAGTACCAGGCAAGAGTAAGTAGAACTCCATAGAGATTAAAGAGGGAGACAAAGGGGAGTACACAACTCCTCTAACCTTTCTAACTTGGAGGAGATAGGTTTCTCCATGAGTGAGGCCGACAACCCCATCCTCCAAGAAGATTTTCAACCAAGGGTGCGTGATATATTCAAGGATGTTGGAGGAGAACCTCAAGACCTTCCTTGAGTGTGAGCTCAACTTTGCGGCAATGAACTCAATGGGTAACTCTTGGCAGACCAGACCACCTATGCATTGGCTCATAGTTCGCAATAAGCTATGGTGAAGGTGGCCTTGCTAAAGAAGGCCCATGCCTTCATTCAGGAGTACTTGAAGGAGAAGAGGTTAGCAAAGCTACTGCTAAACACAAGAGCTGTGGAGTCAATCCATTGAAAGGGAGAAGGCTCTGAAGGTGGACTCAAAGGAGGAGTCTCTGAAGGGAGCGACACTTAAGGAAAAATAGCTCGCTGAAGCTAAGGTTGCCAAGGTGTCTGTAAAGGCTAATATACATCTTTCTTTAAGTTCTAATTGTACCAAGAGATCCTCGACCTTAAATATAAATAAGTGATTGAGTGTCTCCTGAAGAAACACATCTCTAAGGGTGAGCTGAATCCAAAGTTCCAATATCCCACCATCTTCTTTGAAGAGGCTTCCGATAGTGAAGATGGTAACAACGCAAGTGCGATTGGGGATTGAGTCGCCTCGCCTTTGATATTTTTTTTTTCTTTTTTTTGGCCCATATGATGAACTTACATGTAATATTTACCAATGAATGAAATAGAATTTTGTCTTGCTCGTCTTCTCTTATTTTTATATTTATTTGTTCATTGTTTATAATTTTTATAAGTATTGAACTCAACTATTTTGTATGAATGATAAGTGTAGGGTGTAAATGCCATGATACTCACTGATAGATTATTGAGAAGTTTTCTAAATTTCTCTAAGTTTTTAACTCGTCCATAACTTGGTTATGACTAAATACCTAAACCATTAATGAATGATTAACTAGCTTGACCATTGAGAAAATAATTAACTAACTCGGCCACTAAATAAATGAGCATATACCCATTGAATAAGCAATTACCCATTGGAAGTTAGATTGATTTGCACTCCATATATGTCAACTAGAAATCAATTGGTCAATATGTTCACCATAAGAATATGCAACCCTACTTTCAAAAGTATTGTAAGTAAACTTTGAATGATAGATTTATAACATTCAATTTGCAGGGGAGTGTTGGGAACCATGGGACCCACACCTTATGCACACACGAGATCCCAACCAAATTCCATGCATGGCCCATCCTTGTTGGGACCCACAAGTCAACCAATCTTAGTAAAGATCCTTGAGCACACAAATTATGGGTTATAACTATTTGATCAATCTACTCATGACCATATTATTGCAAACAGTGTACTCCCTCTAGCCATTGATCCTCTTGGGGGTATTCTTATTTTTTTTCATTTTTAAAATTAGCTTTGATTTATTTTTGCAAATCACTTGGTGTGGTGTGTATATATCTCCATACTTTGTATAAAAAAAAAGTAATAAAAATTCAAAATAGTTTTTTAACATTTTTTTCCTTTTCTACACCATTGAAAGTTAGTTCAAAAATTGATTTAAAAAACATAAAGATGCCATCTAGGGCACAAAAATTTCGTAAGTAGTTTAGTGAAACCAAATACTTGCAACTACTATGGATAATCATTTTTACCTGACGAAAAGAAATAGATCCCTTCCTTTCCACATCAAGGTAAGTAAAAATCTGCCAAGAATGAAATGTACGGTTAAATATTCAATCATGGCAAAGAAATGAAAAAAAGAAAGAAAAATGCCATTAATTTACTGCACTGGCTCACAAATAACTTCAAGTGCCCGAAGTTTCAGCCATTATGCATCACATCCATGTTACACTTAATATATTTTGAACAATTATTTGGAATTTTGCACATATATTAAAATCATAGCATTTCATAACACAAATATCATACCAATAATTCTAATATTAAAATGAAAAAAATTAATAGTCAGTTCAGAATTTGTAGGTATATGCAGATAATGTTTAGCAGCAATGACAGCTGTAAAGCATGCTGCTTGTTCAAGTAAAGATCAAAACTGCCATGCAAATAGGGGTTAAGTAATCCATGCCAGCTCTGACCTTGCCTTTTCACGTCTCATTCAGTTCCTTAAATCAGTGTTAACACAACAGCAGCTAACTAAGAGTAGCAGAGAACTCCTAAATGTGTCATAAATAGTTGGTTTAAGTTTAATGATGATTACGTTCGCCTTCATATATATATAATTCTTCTTTAATTAGTGTCTTAAATTTAAGCAGAGCCACCGATTCTCCTCTTCCCTTCACCCTATTTTTGGGACCATTTTTGCTGAGTAAGGTCACTCTGATGGATGAGAAGTTCAGGGTGAGTGGCAAAATGAACAGGCAAGTAGCTTGGTTGTAAAAAATTATTCTCCAAAAGCCCTTTCAAAAAGTAAATTAACTTATCCTTTCTGTTAGATACTCTTTGAATCAGTGTGAAACTTCTAGAGTTTGCGGAACTAACTAGCTGCAGTCAAGTTATACTTTTGTCTCTTACTCATCAGAAATTATATATCAAACGCAGGAAGGAAACGCACCAAACCCTTATTCAAGTTTAGCTAATGCATGCACGTATAGCCTCGAAATTACTAGGATTCATAATAATGAAAGTTTTCTCCAATTTCAAACAATGAAAAAAAAATTTATATTTATATCGTGTTGCCTGACTGATGATGATTAAGATAGGATTTTTTTTTTTTTTTTAACATTTGCATTAAATTGGAATTAACTATTTCTTAATGTCATTAATTATTTTCATGAGGGTCATTATGTAATAAGCCCTTAAGGTTAATCTAGGCTTTCAATTATTAGTCTAATGTTATAGATAGCTTCTCATATTTTGTAAGAACCTAGTTAAAATAAATTGAACGAAAATTTCCCGTAGCCCATATTTTTGCATCCTAGTTATTTTCTTTCGTACTTTGAAGATAACAATTGTGAACTGCTTCAACTTCCATGCACTAGGTGCAATCCTAGTCATTCATTTGTTAACCATTGATCTCATAAAATGAAATCTTCCACCACAAGATACTTAGCCTATGGCCAATAGAATTCTTTCCAACTCTTTGCTGCTGTCCAGTATCCATTCAAAATTTATTCACATTTTCTTCTTCTTGTCTCCATCATTTAGATCTTATTTTTTATGTTGAACACATCACGGCATGCCATACAAGAACACGTTAATTATGGCTTCTTTCCATTCTCATCCGGTGTCTACTTACTGACAAAAGCTTCACCACATTATTTAACACAGCAAACATGTGCCATTAACCTGCCTCATCTCACACTGCCCATCTGGCTAGTCAACCATCAGTCATAATCAAGGTTGTGAAAACCGGACCGGACAATGAACCGGTAGAGAGAGCGGTTCAACGGTTCGACCGGTTGAACCGGATGACGTAATAAATACAATTTAGATGATATAAAAATCATATAAGATTAACTTACATATTACTAATATCTTATTAATATCTTATATAATTTTAAATTTAAGCATATTCAATCTTTAAATTTAATTTAAATTTAACTTACAAATGAGTTAATAAGTTTAATATAAATAATCCTTAATTTATGTGATATATTTATATATAATTTATATTTAAAATTTATATATTAGATTCATATTATTATTTTACATTTATAAATTATTGAGGTTAAATTAAATAATTTATTATGAATAATAAATAAATAAATTAATATTTATGGTACATAAAAAAAATGATGAATATAATTTATTTAATATTGTTAATTAAAAATAAATATTATTTCATGATTTTCATTATAAAAATATTATTTAAAAAATTATTTTAAAATGAGTAGTATATGTTTTAAACTTAAAAGTTAAGAAGAAAGACATAGGAGCTTTAGATTTTTTAGTCCCACATCACTTGGGAGACTTTCCCTTGGTGAAGCTTTTACTATATATTGGCTTTTGAGCTAGAAAGGTGTAAGCACATCATGTAAAGAGATGAAACTTTATGAAATGCTTGTTTGGAATTTTTAATTTAAAATTAAGCATTTCAAATTTGAAATTAAATTACAAATATTTTTTAATATTTAAAAATAAGTTATTTAAAATTTAAATATTAAAAAATACAAATTTTGAACCGGCCGGTTCAAGTGAACCGTGTCCGGTTCGCCGGTTCACCGGTTGAACCGGCGGTTTTGGACAAAACCGGCCGGTTTGAAGCTAAGCCGATTTTCAGGTTGAACCGAACCGGCCTTTGGACCGGTTCACGGTTGAACCGGTCGAACCGGCCGGTCCGGTCCAGTTTTTAAAGCATTGGTCATAATAGAATGCCCTATCATTGAACAAGGGCTTCTCTCAATTCTAGCTCTCTTAACTCCAGCCAAATTTAGTCAAATACCCTTGACGAGATTAATTTGATCGTGTTCAACACAAGACCTTCACTTCTCCTAATGTAAAAGCATTATAATTAAATTCATAAATATAATCAAACTCTCAGCCTCTACATAAATATAATCCCTTTAGTCTTATGTGTGGTGTAGCTGTATCAGTTAGAGTATTAACTTCTGTACCTAATTAAAAGTATGCCATCTCGACAATCTCTATTTCAAAACCCTAACTGCTTCATAACGCATCCACTCGTGCAATGGATTATCTTTATATTCACAAAATCTATTTTATAATGAGAGATGTCGAATTAGCATATTTTTCTTTCATTTTTTTAATGAGTCTACAATTATGTTGCATACGTTAGCATCAATTTAGTATGCATACTTTACATCAATTTGGTATCAGAATAAAAATCATGCTATTTTTAAACTTGCTTGATTTCAACATGTTCAACTAATTTTCTCTAATATCTTTTTTCTGTGACTATTCTCCTAACACCCTTTCTCGCCCACCCATGTGATCGCCCTCTTTTTTTTTGTACTTTTTATCTCCATTTGAAAAAAAAAAAGATCGTAATCCCTATACTTTTTTCTTTCTCTCTCCATCTGCTCTCTATACTATCTCCTATCCACTCACTTTTCTCTCTCAATCATGTCCTAAATTTCTTAACAAATTCATCAAAATTTGGATCCAAATCTTCGACCCTACTACTAAAATCCCAACTCCCAACTATTAAACTAAATTTAATCCGTATTCAACTAAGTGTCACATCCTCAGCCATAAAAAACAACTCACCAAGAAATTCAAGTGTCATACACTTTTCTTTCATAGGTAAACAAAATGTTTTTTCTCCCCCTTTTTATTAGCTTGTCACAGAAAACGAGAGCTTACTTTTCTCATAATTTTTCAACTATTAAAAAAAGAACAAAGAAGTAGAAGGAGCAGTTTTTTTGTTACTTAAAGATGCTAACCCATCCTTCTACCTAGAAATCACCAGTTTTACTACTGTCTTCTAACAATAACAGCTATGGTAAACTACTCATTGATGACACTACATTAGGACTAATTTGATTGTGACGCATCATAAGATAATGATTTCATTGTAAGTTGAGAACATTTCGAGAGTATTAATTGTGATATCTAGAGGCATGCACAAGTTTTTCTTAGGAGTTACTAACCATTAAACTTGAGATCACACCTATGAGTGAATTTTTTTTCTAAGATAACTAAACTATGTTTAATTGATATACGAAGTGTACTTCAACTGATTAAAATATTTCTAACTTTCTTGTATGCCGAATTGATTTCTTTATATCTGAATTCTTGCATGTAATTGAAATTTACAAATAACAATTAATTCAAATTTTGATGTACTTCTTAGGATGAGGTGCATGATTTTGAGTGTAATAATCAAAGGAGTCGCACAATGATGTGCTTCTTAGAATGCTATTATAAGAATCATAGTGCATCTCAACCTTCACAAGTCGTCAAAAATATTCATGGTATAGCCGTATAGGTCCAAATGACAATAATCAAATTCATAGGTAATTGAAATTTAAAACTAACAATTGATTCAAATTTTGATATGCTTCTTAACACATTGTGCAAAATATTGTGATCATAATGTTCATAGGAATTGTGCAATAGTGTGTGCTTCTTAGGACATTATTATAACAATTATGCAAACCTCAACCTTCATAATTACAAAATATTCATGTGCAAGGTCGAAATGACCAAAATTCCCAGTTTGAGCGTGTTACAAACCCTAGAGATTAATAGAGGGTCCTAGAGATAACTAGGAATATAGAGACCACAAAGACCTTAAAGACTAGATAGATCAAGGAACACAAACTCTTTCTAAAGATTAGAATCCCAATAATGATTGTGATGATTACGCATTTACACCATAAACATTATGAAAGAGATCATGGTATATATGAAGCTATAAAAAAAATTAATTACTCCCATGTTTGAAGGTAGAAATAGCCTGAATGTTTTTATTGGATATAACTTAAGGAACTCTTTTATTGTTATTCTATATGCAATCAAAGAGTCTCAAATATTCCAAAATTAATGTTGAAAAACTCTCATCATGACCCTAATACGACATACAAATTCGTACTTCATACTAATTATAATTTGGCTGGCATGAAAGCTAAAATGAGACATCAATAGTTGAGAATTGATAAATCTTAAGTAAAAGAATCAAACTAAAATTGAAAAATTGAATTCTAGAACTGATCTATAGGAAGGGGCATGGGCAATAACATCTGGGTTGTAAATGATCTGTCCTAAAATTTAAGGTAGAAGTATGACTCTTTCAACTAAAAGACTTAGTTGAGACTCATCCTAAAGTCTTAGAGCTGAAAAAGCAATTGTTTCTTTTGTTCATAAGTAATCAATTTGTCACTATTAACATAGTCCATCTAGGTTTATTAATTAACAATTATCCATCCTTCAATTCAATTTACACTTACGCCATATACAATTCATGACACAAAATGCTAAATCCACTAATACACAATCAAATGAGTTCTTCAACTAAGTGTCAAGAGAAAGGCCATATCATACATAATATACACAATCAAATGAGTTCTTCATTCTAATTGTGATTTGAAAATAGACAAAAACTCATAATTAGAGGTAATAAACCTCAACTTAATTTCTAGGATTGTCACTTGTACCATAGTCCTTACTCCTCTTAAAAGCAGAATTCTACAACTTAATCCATTAGCTATAATAACCATGTTGCTTAGATTTTATAGTTAAACTAAGAACTAAAAGATTATAAACTTCAATTATAACATATTCCTATTAAGGGGTTGTTTGGTTGCATGTAGAAGGGGTGTAAAGTATTCCAAATATAGAGATTTTAAGAATATTGGTGTTTGATTTGAAGTGAAACAAATGTAATATAAAATTTTGGTGCACTTAGAATTCACTCTAGTTCATTTTTTGTGTATTTGGAATTCTTCAGATTTGAGCGAGTTCCAAATACATCAACAATTCATTTCAATTGCCGCCACCCGATCACCAACTAGTGGCCACCACCGTTGCCAGTCTCACTGTTGCCAATGTCGGCCACTGACCAATACTCTTTTTGCACTTTACATTGCATTCATTTTATTTCAAAAAAAAAAATCTCATACATTCCTTTTACATTGATCCAAACAATTCCAAAGTATTCATTTTACATTGCATTCCTTTTTTAGTTAACCGAACAACCTCTAAGTGTAATAATATAAATGCTACTAGCATAAAGAAAAAAAATCTAATTCAACGTTCACAAAACAAACATATAAAGATTAGACACCACTTAATCATATATTATATTGCTCGGGGTGATGCTAATATTATGTTAATATTAAATTTATTCCAATTGATTTACAACTAGCAAAATGTTTTTCTAGGACTTTTTTATGTATCATAGTGCTTAAGACTTTTTATGGAATAATTATGATTGAGTTTGTCTATCTTTTGCTATAATATAGTCTATAACTAATTATCATCACTTAATTTATTATATTGGAAAATTTTTCTATAAGCCCTAAGATTTACTCCATTATATAGTACTAGTATTTATAATTATATGCCCAATAATCCTTTTTGGACCTCACTATTACTTTTAATCTCACTTCTTTTCCTCCATAATTTTTGCTACCAAAACAAGCCCTTTGACATCGAAAGTGCCCTTAATGCGAAAAGCAGATGGGTGGTGAAACCCTTAATTTCGATGGAGATGTACGTTAAACCACTAAAGAAGAGAGATGGTTCAACACCCTTGAAGAGGAAGAGATGGTGAACGAGGGGAAACAATTGGGAGAATGGAGGACCTTGCAAACATGTGGTTTTGTGACTAAACAGGAAACTCAGGATAGAGTCTGATGAAATACTCTAAAAAAGGAGACAATGAAGGTAAGGGCTGATGTCGGCGCTAAAAGGGAGGGCTAGTTCAACCTACCGATTCCCCAACCCTCCTATTGTTTTATTTAAATCTTTTTATTTCTATTTCTTTATTTCTTTATTTCATTATTTTTCTATTTAATCTTTTGCCTTTTAAATAAGCTTATAAATAGAGGAGGTCTTAACAATAGAAATCAGATTTTGGTGTTTAGGAAAGAGCCATAGCTCTCTTGTTCTTTGTATCAAGGAAATCTCCAGTTGGTGGCCGACTACCCTTCTCTTCCCTCCACCCATCATCCTTCCAGCCAGCCACTGGGTTCTCCTCTCCTTCCTCTCCTTCCTCCTCCTCCCAGCTTCCAGCTAGCCAACCGCCAACACCTCTTCTTCTTCCTCTCCGCAAGACTGCAGCCTTGTATATGAAATTCTCTTTTCCATCTAGTCAACTGCCCGCACGTCTTCCTCCTCTTTGTCGGTCTTCTGTCCTGTTGCTGGAAGGTTTCTTTCCAGCCAACCGGCCCCTCTTCCATCCAGTAAACAGTGCAGAATTCCATTCAAAGAAGAGCCCGTAGAAGCTGTTATTCTCACTGGCAATCAAGAAACTGTTGTCCATCCATTCCAGACACCAAGAACAGCAGAATTCCTAGTTCTTGGTCCATAATTCAACAACCAGAATTCATATCGGCCACATTCATCCTCAAGACAACCATCTTGACTAGTTCTAGATTTATAGTTTTTGTTCTTTGTACGAATCTTGGTTATCTAGTAGACTAGCAATTAATAAATTCTAAATTACTTTCTTCTCTTGATAATTTTTGCTCATATCTCCAGTGTCAAAGGCCGTGGTTGGTGAGAGAGAAGAGTGCATTTGTGACATGTGAGATTGTTAGACTGGTCCAGTTGATTAAAAGAGAGACTTACGGCAGCGGGCCTATGTTTGGAAGGGAAGACTTTGGCTTGGTACCAGTAGAGGGACATGCGACGACCCATACGAATGTTCTTGTTTGAACTCCCTTACACAGGATTCAAGCCTTATCCTTGTATGTGTTTGGATCCAAGTTCAATTTCATTCAGACTTGAGTTTCAAACTCAGTATGGTCATCCGGATTTGAATCTGCTGTTTCCAAACTTTACTTGGCGTCGTGCAGTTTAAGCTCAAATGCACAAGTTCTTGTTGTCCACATCTTGCTTTAATTTTGAGTTCAAAACATAAGTACAAGTCTTTCAAGTCTTTGGTTCAGTTCAACATCATTTGATTAGGCTTGATTTAGTGTTGATGTTGTACTCGTGCCGTAATTCTTTGAGTTCAAGTGTAGGTTCAGATTGATTTGAGTCTGATTCCAATTTGATTTCATTTTATTTGGATTTTAATATTTAGAAATCATTTATGCTTTGTTCAGGTCCTCTGCTCGTGTTCAATCAAGTTCGACGGTCCACAAGTCTACTGTTCATGTTCATGTTCCAAAAGTTGACTGCTCTTTCTCATTTGGTCTAAATCTTTTGTTCTTTTGAGTTCAAAACAGGTCCAAGTGTAGTAATATTTCACCCGAAATTTCGGCAGCCTCACGAAGTCTCCCCCGTTTAGGAGAAAACTACGAGAAAACTGGGCCTTCCCACCATGCGCACTAAAGGCGTGCATGGTAGGTGCCCTCTTTCGAGGACACCTCGGCAGTGATTTTTCTTCCCACCACGCGCAATAAAGGCGTGTATGGGGTCTTTGACGGTACCTGTTACAAGAAAAGAGCAGTTTGCTTTCCCACCGCCTGGGGGATACTTATGAATTGTTCCGTCCGCGCAAAGAAAAGGGTACACCAGGCTCGCCTGGCCTCGCTGTATGCGTCGAACCGGTTTCCCTCCTACCACGCTCACTAAAGGCGTGCTTAGGTGGTTTGTCGGCTCGGCGCGCACGTCGAAGCAGGAGGGCAAGGGTCGCTCGCTTACCTTGTCGTAGGTGTCGCGCCAGTTGCCCCTCACACCACGCTCAATAAAGGCGTGCATATGTGGACCACCGACTCGACACGCATGCCGAGGTAAGAGAGCGAGAAGGGAGGCGACTGTCCGCCTCGTTGTAGGCGTCGGACCGGATTCACTCCTACCACGCTCAACAAAGGCGTGCTTAGGTGGTCTACTGGTTCGTCGTACACGCCGAGGAAAGAAGTCTCAGTTTAGGGATTATACCTTCGGGATCGGCGGTGGAGGGCACGGATGTCGAGGCGGGAGAAACATGTTCTTCTTTTTTTATTATTAATCTTAATTAATTTCAATTAATAATAATTAAATTTAATAATTATAATTAACAATGATTAATTTAAAATAACATAATTAATTATGATTTAATTAATCATAATTAATTAGAAGTTAATTTTTAATTAATTACAATTAAAAATAATTAGATTATAATTAACCTAATTAATTAAGATTAATTTCAATTAATTAAAATTAACATAAATATTTTTTTTAACGGATTTACGGGATTCAGCCGAAGATGCACTCGGAAGGCAGAAAGTTACCTTCACAAACGGCGAGCTCCCGTTCTTGCTTTGGATCAAAATGTCGTGGTTCCGATCCGACTGGAAGGGGAAGTCGGCGAAGGCGCTAAGTCGAACAACCCTGAAGGAGCTGAAGAAGCCGTAGAAAGGGAGAAAGTTGCCTCTGCAGCCAGCGAGCTCCTGTTCTCACTCCGGATCAAAATGTTGTAACTTCCGGTTCTACAGGAGGGGAGAGTCGTCGGAGCGGGGTCGGATAGCACAAAGGAGTCGGAGAGACAACTTCACAGCGAGCGAGCTCCAACGTCGCTTTCGATCAAAGTGTCGTAGCTTCCGGTCCGTCCGGGAGGGAAAGCCACCGGGAGAGCAGAGTCTACGGAGGAGGAGGCTAGGGCAGTCGGCGAGCTCCAGTCCTTGTCTCCGATCGAAATGGCATAACTTCCGATCTCACAGGTAGAAGAGAGCGAGAGAGCTCGGAGAGGTCAATCGGTAAGGGATCGAGTGTGAAGGAGCTGGAACCGAACGAGGCCGAAGGCCTCATTTTGTTCGTCTATTTAACGACGCATACATGGCGACGTGGGAGACGCGACCTCGACGTGCCAACGACGTTCGACGAGCGGCGCTGGATCGTGCGACGTGGGGAGCGACAGAGCAGGTATGGGATTCTGATTTTAATTTCTCTTTTTTTTTTTTTGTTTAACAAGTCAACACCAGAGATCCGACCTGAAGTCAGAGTGATAAGGCCTCATGACTTGGGAGAGGCTATGGAGCTAGCTCAATTGGTGGAGGATCAGAGGTACCTAAAGAGATAAACGGGAGGCAGCAGCTCAGTAGGCTCATACAGGATGACCACCATCATATTGACATCCAAAGAGCCAACATTGAATACTCTTCGAGGGACTTCAAAGGAAAAGATCGCAGGAAAAAGACATGAGGACAACTTCAAGAAGCTCACAAAAACTGAATTACAAGTGAAGATGGCGAAGGGCTCTATTTCAAATGTGACGAGAAGTATACTCCAGGGAACAGGTGTAAGGACCAAACTCGATCTTTAGGTTCTTACTGTCTGTGATGACGGGGGAATGGATGAAGGTGTTGTCTTTCCACCTTGCGGACAAGGTGGATCTTCACGTTTGGGGGGGGGGGGGGGGGGGGGGGAGTATTGTTAGACCGGTCCAGCCGGTCATACGTCAGCTCGTGCGAAACAGGCAGAAGATCCGCCTCTCCTGTATGCGCAGATCGGACCGTACAGGTCCAATGGAGCTATTTAGGAAGTGTTTTTTAGGGAGTTAGGAGGTAAATTTGAATGTAGGGACTATTTAGAGATTTTTTTTATTGTATGCATTAAATAGTTTGTTTTTCTAGGGTTAGGGGGGGAGTATTGTTAGACCGGTCCAGCCGGTCATACGTCAGCTCGTGCGAAACAGGCAGAAGATCCGCCTCTCCTGTATGCGCAGATCGGACCGTCCGGGTCCAATGGAGCTATTTAGGAAGTATTTTTGAGGGAGTGAGGAGGTAAATTTGAATGTAGGGACTATTTAGATATTTTTTTATAGTATGCATTAAATAGTTTGTTTTTCTAGGGTTAGGGCAACTTGAATTTGGCTGAAATTAGAGATCTATTGTGTTTTTTTTATCTCTAGCGACGTATAGAGATTTGGGAGAGATAGATCCTCGTCTCGAATAGAGGATCAATTGTATCTTGTTATTTTCTTTCTGTTAGTTTGACTATTCTAATAAAAACTACTATTTATCCAATTTTTCCTTTGGATTGATGATCGTTCTAGCTGTTGTTGTCAAGATCATTAAGTTTTGCTTGAGATTTTTAAGTGTTTCCTAACAGAGATCAAATAAGAAGAGATGATGAATGAGGATGAAAATGATCAATGAAGAAGAATGGGTGTTATTGCAACTAATGTGAGGAGACAACGTGATGAATAAGGCGTGATCATAACTTGGGAGAATAAGCAATTGGATGTGAGAATGAGAGAAATGGTAAAATTGAAAAAAGATGTATGGTTTTTAGTTTTAAAAATATCTTGAAGTTTTGAAAGACTTAAGATTGGATTTTTAAGTTTAGGACTAAAAAATAAAATTTAATCTAAGTCGAAGAAGATCAAAATTTCCCCTATTATATTTGTCTTCAATAAAGATCCAATGTATTTGTATATGCATTGTTGTTTTCACATTCAATTGGTTCTATTTTTAATGATGTATCTCATGTTTCGTTTGGTACAACTTTTTTATTGTTTTATAAAACAGATTTTTAGTATAAAATTTTTTTGAACTAGAAATTTTTGTACTAAGAAGCTTCTTTAGAAATCAATAAGAATACCATCCCAAACGAAGCCTCAATTGCAAATTCAAGGAAATTTCAAGCCTCCAATATTTATTGGTGATGCTTCAATGGATGGAGCTTATGTAAGTCAGGGTGCATTCCTATTTCTCCAAATGACATTTCTATTAGTTGCATCTAGAAATATTGCAATGTATTATAATAATTGAAATTACCATCCACCTTTAAGAGATTCTATGATTCTTCTTTCTTCCTACGGAATCTATTGTTGCTCCACTAGAATTCCAGTGATTTCATCTTCCTTACTCACAAGAGGAAAGTTCTTTCCAGCCTGAGGGAAGTTCTCCCCATCTATAGGAAATTGATTAAGTATGTCATCTTCTATATAATTGATGATGATTAATGTAGATATGTTTTTTTTTTAAAATTCATGTACATTAATTAGGAATTTGCTATTTTATGTAATTTATTGTTTTCATTAGGGTTATTATGAATAAGCCCTTAGAGGTAGTTTCACTTTGTTAGTTGTCAAGCTATTTTTATTAATGGGCATTATACTTTAGTAAAAATAATTATGATGAGTTGACAGAAAAATTCCTGCAATCCACATCTTCACTAAAAATTTTCTCTTTCACACTTTTAAGGGTTTAGCACAAGCTACTTTGAGGATTTGTTATTTCAAGTATTTTGAGGATTCAACATCAAAACTTGAGATTTCATTATCTTAATATCCTTTCTCATTTGTTTCTTTCAATCACCTGTTGAATCTGCAATTCCAGGCCTACAATGCATCAAATAGTACGAAATTAATTTTCTCTTTACCCTAAATCAGGTTCCATGACAGCAAATGTTTGGCAGAACCATTGGTGTTTGAGGTCCTCAAAACCAATCAGATAAGTAGTTTTAACAACATCCTCCTAGGCAACAATTTAATAATCAGATAAAATTTCAATGAAAGAAATACATAGTTGCATAATTGACGCAAGCTTGATAAAGGAACAAATCCACTAACTCAGCATTTATAATTCTGGATGTTATAAAAAAAGAAAATATCATGCAAGACAAGAATCAGATTACTTAATCATAAATAATGAATGGTGAAAATTAAACTTGCAAATAAAAAGACATCCAACCTTCTTGAATATAAGATTGTCTCCCAGCCCAAAAGCAGTCAGAAAACCATGAATTTGAACTCGGCCACTACATAATTAAGAGGAATAAATCTTCAAAGGCGTTTTATACAAAACATAAATACGTGGGGCCATTGCATGAGATCCCTATAACAATTTATGCAAGCAAAAATAGCAAGGTTACTGAAATAATTTGACACGTATGTAACTAGCAACAAAATGAAAAATTAACGAGCATGCTGTCACTAGAAAGAAATAAACTACTAAGAAGATACAGTCAGATCTGGAGTGTTACTTCAACCTCTTGATCTGGTTATTTCAATTGTTTCCAACCAAAACCACTTTAAGGAAATAAGCAAATCCAAACTTTGTTACCCGCTTGCTAAACAAGTCAAACCATAAAAATGTTACTTTCAAATAGTGATGATGGTTGATTGCCCTGGAGTTGGCAGATATAATTGGGTCATCTTAAGCTTCAACTATGTTTGGGTCATCGTTAGCTTTGTGATGATATATTTTACGATGGTTGGGTGGATCCAGCAGTGTTTGTGTGGTCATTTAGGGCCCATCATTCGTTTAGAATCATCCTGATATGGATCATATGAGGTCAACCAAAATTTGATATGAACCAGCATATACACACTGGCAACTCTATGTTGGGTTGTGGGTTGGGATAGATTAGAACCCTAGGAAAAACTAATTAAATAATCTGATGATACTTGATAACACACATCAGTTTTGTTATATGGAACCAAACGAGGACAAGCAAGCATATTTGATTGACTAGATATTTTTTTAATTTTTTTGGCATTTCTGCTAAAACTAAACTGTAGAAATAATTCTGCGCAGCTGGAATTCAAAGTTGCATAATTGGGGTTGAAGCATGTTAAACATCAATATATTTCATTAGATCTTAAAATTGGACAAGCAAATTGTGCAAAATGGGCTACCAATAAGAAGAACCAACCAACAATTATTAGAATCTACCACATAAGAAGAACTCCTAAATAGTTAAGATTGTTAAGACAAAAAAGTGTTCTACAAATATATAATGAGTTTTATTTTATTTTGTTCTTTTAGTAAGGAAGGCTAAGTTTAGCTATTTTATTTTAAGGTATGTATTAGATAGACTATGTCTATCTTGTAAACTTAGTCTACCCAAGTAGTATAAATAACTCCTATTGTAATTAAATGGTATGAATGAAAAATTTCTAGTTTCCTCTCTTTCTTTCTCTCTCTTCTATTTCCCCTTGGGAGTCTACACCTACTCTAAAGATGCCTCACTTCTTGGCTTCCAAGAAGCATATCAATGATGCTCTTGTTGTACTAACCACACCTTCCCTCTCCTCTTCTTGCTGATCAACTGTGGACTATGAAAATTCCGCCTTGGCCATCGCCCGCTGCTTTTCTTCTTCGGTGGAGTTAACGGAATTAAGTTCCGGAGTAAATTTTGGAAGGCATATATGTTTATAAATAAGACACTACTTGGAGATTTCGCCCTCTTTTTGCAAGGATTTTATGATTTGAGTTTTGGTTTCCTATAGGCGTAAGCCCCTATAGTTAATTACCACTCCCAATAACGAGAGAGAACTTTCAATTAAGACTAGTCGTAAATTAGATGCGTAGAAATATGCATTATTTGGCATATAGTAGCAGAATGAGCATAGGTATTTTATTTTTTGATTTTTTTTACTTTGTTTTAGAGGTGAACAAATGCCCCCCAACAAATGTGATACGCGTCTAGAGCAAATCACATTTGTTATATGATGATTGACCTTACTTGGTAAATTGATGATAACATATAGCATGGTTACTTCTCGCTCTTTTTTTGCCACCATTGTCACTTTTGTTTCTAGTATTTTTATAATTGTTCATATATTTTTTTAGCGATCATATATAGATGTAATATTTATGTCACTTGTACTTATTGTATCTTGCTCAGATTGCACTTTATGATGATAGCATATTTAGTTTACAGAGGATCTTCCATTCTTCCCTCCTTTAACTATATTTTGGCAAGAAATTTTAAATATTTATTTGGGGATCTCGACACGCGGTGTGATGTACATCCAAATAAATATTTAAAATGTCCCCAATCTTTAGGGACATTTATAGATGTCATTCATGGTGCTTCTTTTGTAGCTTTAGCTTAAGTACTGAAGTCTGGGTTCCTTCTGTCCTGTGCTTTGTGCGTCAAACATTGGTGGAAAGTTACCTGATTTATCACTACCGACTTGTAAAGAGATTTTTGTGCCTTTGACCCTATGCTTCTTGTTTTGGCGGGCTTGATGAAGGAGTTGATGCCGACGACCTGAACCCTTTAGGTTTGCATTAGGTCGGTAGCGCAAAGTCATCAGTCCAGAGTTTTGTGCATAATGGACTTGATGAGGAATCCTCTTAGTTCAGCCTTAGGCCTTATGTGAACTTTAAGATGTTTTCTTTGGTCCTTTGTTTTGTTCTTTGATGTACTTGTTGAAGGAAAAAATGTTCAATCATCGTTTGATGCTTTATGGATTCAACTGATAGTAACAAATATGAGTATTATTTTGATCATTCACCACTTGAGGAGACTTTAATCTGAGTCACTTGAGTTCATCAGATTATGAGAGCTAGGATTTGATAGCTCTTCGTTCTCTGGTTGCTCAGATGGGAATTCCTCTACTACGGCCTTTCTTATGGCATGTCAAGTAGATGGAACTGCCAGCAATCTGTCCATATTTGGGCATATTAGATCCGGCCTCTAACACCCGTTTAAGTTTCAGACTTGAGCTATAAGAAATGCGCTTCCTAATACTGAATTTACTGAAGTTGATATATTTGGAGTTCTCCTTTGTGGTGGAAGATTTGGAGCCTACGCACATTCAATAGTTGCTCGCGACTCTTCTTTTCCATCGGAACTTTGATTCTCCGATCAATTAGGAGTAGACTAAGATTACTTGAACTTATCGAATCAAATAATCCTTCGTACTTCCTACAGTCATTACTGACGGGTTGACGAAGGGGGGTTCCTCTACTACGACCATTCTTATGGCGTGTTGAGTAGATGAAACTGCCAACGATCCGGCCATATTTAGGGTGTTGGATCCAACCTTTTACACCCATTCAAACCTTAAGATTCAGGCTGTTCAAAGACTTCAAGCTATAATGGCTCGATTTGTTAGAGAGTAGTCACAAAAGTCTCTTTCTTGACTTTCAAATCTGTATACGTTAGAAAAGATGGTGTTCCGAGCTTTTAGAAGATCACTTGCATATTCTTTGAAAATAAATCGTTATATTTTTCAGCATAAAAAAATATTTGCATTGATAATTTTAAATATTTATTTGGAGATCTCGACACGCAGCGCGATGTCAACCTGAATAAATATTTGAAATGCCCCTGTCTCGTAGGGATATTTCATAATAGAATAAATTTATAATTTTGAAATTTTAAATATTTATTTAGAAATTTCGGCGCTTATCATGATATCAACCAAAATAAATATTTAAAATACCCCCTGTCTTGTAGGGAGATTTTGGATAGACTTTACATTTTGAGACTTTAAATATTTATTCGGGGATTTCGGCATGCGACGCAATGTGGACCTGAAAAAAATATTTAAAATACCCCCAATCTTCTAGAAAACTTTGAAATGCATTCTAGCTACACAAGATAATTTAAAAATATAAATATGCATTGATAAATATGCATATAAAACTTTGATCAGTGTATATTACATTAGACATGAAATTTTTATGCATGATAATTATTTAAATGTCGACCGATGATCGGCGGCATAGGCCTCTGGCCGTCAAGGTTGATAAGTCCTCGAAATATCTTCTCGATAACAAAAGGGCCCTCCCAATTGGATACGAATTTGCCACCGATTTTTTGATGTGGGATGATTGACCTTCTCAATACCATAACCAATTTTCCTTCTTGAAATGCCCGAGGATGCACCATCCGATCAAATGATTTCGTCATTCTTCCTCGGTAGATTTTTAGATTTTGTTGAACTTGTAACCTGAATTCATCAAGTGCGTCGAGCTCTTCCTTTCTTAGGCGAGCATTTTGCTCTTGAGTGAGATCGTTCTAGATTGCTACCCGGAGTGAAGGTAGTTCAACTTCTAGTGGCAATACTGCTTTAACTCCAAATGCCAGTGAATAAGGAGTGGCTTTGGTGGGCATTTTGTAAGTTGTATGATAGGCCCACAGTGCCTCTGCCATTTTCGTATGCCACTATCTTTTATTCTTGGTAAGGATCTTCTTCAACAATTTCACTAATGTTTTGTTGAAGGCCTTCACTAGGCCATTTTCTCTTGGGTTGTATATTAACGAGTACCGCCCATCGATTTTATGTGAATCAACAAACTTGTAAATTTTGGTACTCTTGACTGCGGTACCATTGTTTGAGATTATGCGGCGTGGCACACCAAATCTCTAGATAACATTGTGGGTAAAAAAATTGATTACATGTTCGGACGTAACTTATTTGAATTGAGCCATTTTTGCCCACTTAGAAAAGTAGTCTGTTGCTGCCATAATGAAACGGTGTCCCACTGATAATAGTGGATCTATTGGCCCGATTATATCTGCACCCCAAAATTCAAATGGTCAAGATGCTATTGTAAGGTGCAGTGAGTTTGGAGGCTGATGTATAACATCATCGTGGATTTGACACTCATGACACCTCTTGGTATGGTCAAAACAATCTCTTACCCTTGTCGGCCAATAATAACCCATCTTTTTTATTTTAGCAGCCATCTTGGGACCTAACAAATGTGCTCCACAAAGTCCTTCATGGACTTTTGTCACCACCCTATCAGCTTCCTTAGTCCCTAGGTAACATAGCCACATTTGATTGAAAGCCCGATGATACAACATGTCATAAACAAATGCGTATCATAATGCTCTTTTTTGAATTTATGTGACTAGAGATTTATCTGTTGGGAGTTTACTTTGTTTGAAATAGTCAATGAATGATTGCCTCCAATCATCTCTCTCCTCAACATCGAGGCAATGCAACCACAATTCTGAGCATCTACTGGTCCTACGGCTCTTGACTACAGGACATTTTTCTGGTTGATTTTCAATAATGATATGTTGGGGAGATTGAGGATCAATCGGAGTTGTACCATGCTGACTTGAATATAGTATTCCCTCTGCTCGCTGGAATTGTAAGATTGCCAGCTCTAAAACCCGACGGCCTTGAACTATAATTGATATAGGCATCTTCTCATCGGTGTTCGTCACATCCTTGACTAATTTGGTCAGGCAATCTGTTTTGTTATTTTGAGGAACTCGAGCTATTCTAACACTCTGTACCTATTTTAGAAGCTTAAGAGCTTGCCGGTGGTAGTGGGCTAATTCAAGTTTGAAAATCTTGTAAATGCTAAGGACTTGATTAATCACAAGTTGAGAATCACTAAAGATTTGAAGATTTTAGATTTTGAAATCGATTGCAATCTCCAGCTCTGCTATTAGAGCTTCGTATTCAACTTCATTGTTGGTCCGATGTTCAGTCAAACTGAATGAAAATCTAATTATGCTTCCCTCCAGTGCTAAAAAAATGAGACCAATGCCAGCTCGTGCCCTAGCAAGATTTGGAGATCGAGCAGGTTTAATCGATGATTTCCTCGTCAAAGTACATCTCCCAAAATAGTAGTTTTTCATCTTTCTCGACCTGCATGATTTGCTCATCAGACAAATCATCATTGAGCGGGAAATCTGTCGGGATAGGATGCACAAGGAGAAAATCTGTCAAGGCTTGCACTTTCACCGCCTTTTGTGGCATGTATGTGATATCAAACTATTGTAGTATCACTGTCCACCTGGCTAAATAACCTGTCAACACTAGTCTTCTCATCAAGAACTTTAACAGATCGATCTTTCATATAATGTAACCCTATGAGAAAGCATGTAATGGTAGAGTTTCTGAACTGCGAGAATCAACGCCAAACAATGCTTCTCATTTGGGAAATACCACACTTCTGCTCCGATCAATCTCCGACTAATGTGGTAAGTGTATTTTCTTTGCTTTCTTTATTGTGTTGAGCCAATAATGCTTCGAGGGACTCTTCTAATGCTGTTGTGTACAGTATAAGAGGCTTCTTCGGAACTGGCACTGTGAGAATGGACGGCTTTAACAAGTATCATTTAATACTGTTGAACGCTTCCTGGCACTCTACATCCCATTTGAAGCAGCCATCTTTCTTCATTAGCTTTGAAAATGGTTGGCACCTACCCAACAAATTCGATATGAATCACCAATGAAAGCCAATTGTTCTTGCAAGGAGCGGAGTTGACAAATATTTCTAGGAGGTGACATCACAATAATTTCCTTGATCTTATTGGGGCCGATTTCGATTCCTCGATGTCAAATGACGTATCCCAGAAATTTACTAGAGGAGACCCCGAAGGCACATTTGAGAGGGGTACATCTTCAAATTGAACTTTCTAATCCTCTCAAATATGATCCTTAGGTGGTTTAAATGATCTTTTCGGTTCATGCTCTTGACAACGAGGCCATCTATATAGCACTCGACCTTCTGATTTTTTTTTGACCTTCTGATGTATTAATTCATCAAAGATACGTGTCATTACCCACTGGTAGATGGTTTCAGCGTTCTTCAGGCCAAAAGGCGTGACCGTATAACAGAACATGCCGATGGGCATTCTGAACGATGTATGATTTTCATCTTCAAGTGACATCTTAATTTGATTTTAACCCGACGATCCGTCCATAAATGAGAACTTGTCGTAGTTGGACGTGTTGTTCACTAAGAGTTCTGATATCGGGAGTGGAAAGTCGCCTTTAGGACACGCCTTATTAAGGTCCCGAAAGTCAATACATACACGAATCTGACCATTCTTTTTCTTGAAATGGACGATATTAGCAATCCAGTCGGCATATTTTCTTCTCGAATGAAGTCCGCTTCTATGAGCTTCTTAGTTTCAGCAATCACCTATTCTTCAATCTCTAATCTCATTCTCTTTGGAGCTTATTTAACGGGTGTTGCTCAATTTATGAACTGCTACATCAGGGGATAAGACGGGCATCTCAGCGTATGTCCATATAAAGCAGTCCTTGAATTCACAGAGAATTTCTTCTACTTCCTCCCCTTGCTCTTCCGGAAGAAGGGCACTGATGAAGATCAAGCGATGATCTTATTTACTCTGAGAGGATATAGCTGAAAAGCGATGGGATTTTTTGGAAGATTTTTCAAGATGTCGACCATCGAGAATATTGTTTGAAGGGGTCATCTTCGGGGGACCCACTTTGATGAATTTCTTTAATGACGGATCTCTAGAGGTACACACTAGATGTCACACCATTATATTACATATATTTTTCCTATAGAGATATTGATCTCCATATTTGTTTTCTTTTATGTCGGGAGGACATGCGTCCAAGTGTCCCGCCCCGATGCTTACCATACATATCTTAATTCTTTCTTTGCTCTACCATCATAATAGATGATTGCTTTTACCTGTATCGGGACCTTTTAATGATGGATTTTTGGATGTAGGGACCAAATGTCACATCTTGATGTTCATGTATAGAGCTTAGTATTATCATTACTATTTTTTGCTGCTGCTATAGCACTTAGACGACTAGCCAAAGATGGAAAGAGAAAACAAACCCCAGTGGAGTCGCCAGAAATCTGTAGGCTCTGAAAATTCGGCCCGTCCTCCCCCGCTTGCTTTTTCTTCTTCTTTGGGGGAGTTTGAACGGAATTAAGTTCTGGGGTAAATTTTGGAAGGCAGATGAGTTTGTAGATAAGACATTACCCAAAGATTTCGCCCTCATTTTGCGAGGACTTTATGATCTGAGTTCTGGTTTCCTATAGGCGCAAGCTCCTATAGTTAATTACTGTTGACGAATATTTCGCACCGACTCGACCCCGATCGAGCCCGACTAGGCTCGATCGCGCTCGATCGACTCGATCGATCGACGTCGAGACAAAATCAACTCAAATTGGACTCCAATTTAATTAAATTAAATCAATTTAATTAAATTAAAATTAAATCAAATCATTTAAAATCCATTCGAACGCCGTCGAGCCCAATTCGACGCAGTTCGACGCTAATCGGCATCAATCGGAGTTCAATTTCGCAAAATTGACTCAATCGAACAAAATCGGACCCAAATCGACTCAAATCGATTCGGGTCGAGCCCAATTCGGAGCTAATTTCAGCCCCAATTGGCTGATTTGGGCTCAATCAACTTCCCAAATCAGAAAATTGAAACCTAGGGCTGAGATTTTCCCTCAAATCCCACCCAAATTTGAGTCCAATGTACTCAAGTGGAAATTCCCTCGTTTCTCACATAGAGGAAGCCGCATTGGGCCATTTGGGCGGTGGACCTGCTCCTGGCGTGCGAAACAAAGGGGGCGTGAGCGGGAGAAGAGAGGGATATTCGGCTGTGTGGTTTCTTTCGTGTCCGTCCCGACCCAGAGAGAGCGAGCGAGAGAGCATAGCGAATCCCCTCCTTCGTGCGACTCCATCAGGCGGAGAGCTCCCTTCGTGCGACTCCACCAGGCGGAACCCCACTTCACGCCGAAGCCCTTGTTCGCACTCCTTGCGTTCGGAAGCCCCGTCCGGCATCCCCCTTGCGTGCGACGCCTTCGGCCGAACCTCCTGGAGGTGTCGGCTCCCTCTCTGCTGCCCGTCCCCCTCTTTCCAACGAGCCAAAGCCGTAGGTGTGCGGCTCTTCTAAGTGAAGGAGGTGGAGTTGAAAATCTGAGCCATTCTTCTCATTCCAAAGAAGCAAATCAAAAGTTGAAACAGCTATTAACTTCCTTTCTCAAAAATCAGTGAAGTTAGTGGCTTTTCTTCCTTTCTCTTCCAACTCCGGCGAGTTCGTAACATTTTGGAGGCTGTTGGAGACTTCCAAACAGCAAGGGAAAGCTTCGAACTTCTCCAAACAGCAATTGGAACTTGGAGTGGAGCTTGGACAGCAATTGGAACGTGGAGAGGAGCTTGGACAGCGGATTAAAGCTTGGAGCGGAGCTTGGACAAAGCTTGGAACTTGGATAGGAGCGCTTGGACAACCCGGGGAAGGTATACCACTAAAACTTAGGCGAAACCTTAAGGCTCCCAAGGCCAAATGCAATGTGGTTGACGATCCCAAGCCTTAGGTCCTTAGAAACTTTAATTTTTTGGTCCCCCAAAACCCTTGTGTTGGCTGTCCACTTCGCAAAGGCTATGGAAATTGGTCGATTTCCATTAGTTGACTCTTACGTAAGGGTCCGAAGAGGATTTTGATGCGTATAAAGATGTTGGGTTGGTATCCAACACCTTTTAAATTGTATGTCTTTGCATTCATGCAACCCTTACACTACCTATGCTTGAGCTATAGGTTAGACCATTTTATTTGACCTAGAAATCAATTGTTAGGTTGTACACTTCTCTTCATAGTGTTGCATGCTAGGTTAGGCTCCTTAGATCGACGCGCTACGGCAAAATTGACATATGTTTATGGTATGTATGTTTGCTAAAGTTCAATGTTTAATAAACTTGGTGGAAACTTGTGGTGGAGTTTTGATACAAATCGTCGTGAGATTTATTACAAGTCTCCAAAGACTTATGTTGTAAACCTCACGACATTCATAACCAACTAAATTCATGACAAGCCTTTCCATCAAGTTTATTTTGTTTAGAATGATGATTGCCACTTGTTTAGAACAACCCTAATCCCTAGATATTTGAAAGGAGAGTAAAGTGGTTTCATTTAATTCTAAACGATTTAGAGGTCACATGGGCCTTCATAAGTCCATGAGTGCCTATGCTTAGAATTATCTAATCCCATTTTTGAAACTTCCAAATTGAGGGTTTATGATGAAATGATTGAAATGCATTTATGTGCTAAGGGTTGTTTGCTCGCTTTTCTTTTATATCCAAAATCTACAAATTTATAAGCATGCTTATTTAATTTCCAAATGCTTCTTGAAGCAAGGGTGGTGTATTCCATGACAATCAAATGTTTATGGATCATACTCCACCAAGCATTGAAATTACCTAAGCATGATTAGTCAAATTTGTAAATTAAGGGACTCAAGTGCAATGATAGTTGAACTTAGCATGTATTCATCCCCTTAAACATACAAACTACATTCACGTTTCTAGGATGATGTCAAATCCAATCGTAGACTCCTTAGAAATCGTAGGAAATCGATCTTCCTCTCCAAATGAACCCAAAATGTTCATTCAAAACTTTGGGGAACTCTCTCCCCTATGTTTTTCCCATTTATACATGATATTTGGAGCATCCTCAAGGCTCTAAATGTTGGATTGTATGAATCATAGCTCTAACCTAGGAGTTATAAACCATCCCATGCCTACTCTTAGGTCTCTCTTAGATCTTGCCAAAGCGGATCTTTAGGATTTTCCTAGAAACTTCCAAATTCCCAAAATCATATCAAATTTGATTTGGGAAAACCTTCTAGCGCATTAGGAAGTTAGCCTTCTCTCTTTCAAGCAAATCCAAAACATTTGTAGGAGAGTAGAAGGTTCCCTTCCTTATGTATATGTCCTTCATGCTTAATAGTTGGGGTGTCCTCTAAGTCCCAATTGTTTTAGTCCATGAATCAAAGTTTTAGGAAACAAATCCTAAAGCCTCCACTCCGTTTGCTAATAATACAAAGTTAGCATACAAGCACTCCTCTCATATGTGATGATTTGGAACTCTCAAAATTCCAAACTATCGTTATATGAAAGTCTTGTAACTTAGAACCAAAAATCTAAGCTACCTCTTTCTTTCATTTTTGAGACACAAAAGTCAATGAAAGAATTCCCTTTTAGGCTTAGAGTTCTAAATCTAGCCTATCTCATTTGCCTAAACTAGCATAGAAAGAAGGCATTGCATCATTGAACACAAAAAAAAAACTCAATGATTTATCTCTTGATTCGTAGTTTCAAACTACAAATCATCTCTTTTTGCATAATACTTGGAGCTTCCCTAAAGCTCCAAAGATGTTGCAAGAATCATTAGAAGCTTGGAACCAAACTCCAAGTAATTCACTTCTCTCATTTGTTGAGACAAAAATCAACAACCCTTACATATTTTTCATGCATGATACTTAGAGCATTCTCAAAGCTCTAAGTGTTAGAGTGCATGAGTCATTTGAAACTTGGAACCAAATCCCAAGTTCTCCTATCTTCTTTGTTGGCACATAAAACCAACGAATACCTTCTTATGCAAGATATCCTAAGGCTCCTCAAGCCTTTAAGCATTTCATTGCATGAGCCCTCTCACTTTAGGACCAAATCCTAAGTCTATTCTTCACTTGTTGATAACACAAAAGTAACAAGTGAACCTCTTCCATTCAAGTCTCCTAATCATGTCAAAGTTGATTTAGGAATCCTTTCAAGGCCTTAAGGTGCATCCTTCCTCTCTTCAAATGAGCCCAAAACATTTGTAAGAGGGTAGGAAGCTCTCTTTCTATGACCCAAAGGTTATAGGAAAGATCTCCTCATTCTCCTAACCTAAATTAGGAGAGTGTGCATCTTTCTTTGAATGTCAAATGTTCAAAGAACCTTCGAGAGTTGCAACTTCTAAGTTGCATCTCATTCTTCTCCATCCCTCCAACCCAATTTGGAGGAATGAATTTCCTCTCTTTGGACACTAAACGTTCAAAGGAAATCCTCCAATTTATAACCCCTAAGTTGCATTTTGGACCATTCCTTTTCCTACAAACCCAAATTGTAGGAAACCCCCAAATTCCCCTTCATTTGCCTAGCTTCACATTAAGCAAATGAATTTGTTTCTTTGAACATCGAAAGTTTAAGGAACATTTAAGGATTTGCAATCTCTAAGTTGCATGTTCTTTCCTTCATTTTCTACAACTCAAAAAGTCGTAGGAATTCCTCTCATCCTATTGACTCAAATGGGATGGATGAATGTCCCTTTCTTTGAACACCAAATGTTCAAAGAAAATCTTCCACTTTGCAACCTTCAGGTTGCATTTCTTCCTCTCTCCTCTACAAACCAAATTTGTAAAGAAATTCCTTTTCCTTCTACAACTCAAAAGTTGTATGAAAATCTCATTTGTTCAAACTTTATTGAATGAATTAAACCTATAACAAATCGCCTATTTGTTGAATCAAAATCAACGAATAGTTTAATCTAAATCATTTGTTTGTTGAACCAAATTCAACAAATAATTTCATATCAAGCAAAGGGATCAAACCTTAGCTTTCTTTCATTCTCCTGACCCAAATTAGGTGAATGAGTTCCTCTCTTTGGACACCCCCAAAGTTCAAAGAATCCTTGGTGTGTAGGCCAAATCTACACATCATCCTTTTTATGTTTGCTTAACCCAAACTTAGCAAACTAAATACTCATCATTAAACATAAAAGTTCAATGATAATCCCTCTTGATTTGTAACCCCAAAGTTACAAATCTTTCTCACTTATTGAACCAAACTCAATAGGTGATTCGACTTTGTTTGTTTAATCCAAATTAAGCAAATGAAATCTATCTCCTTGAATACATAAAATTCAAGGAGACACTTTTTTGATTCGTAGCCCAAAGCTACTAATCTCCCTCACTCCCATAGGTTCTAAAAGCCTTAGAAAAAGTCATACCTTAGCCCAAAAGCTATAGGTTCTCTCTCCTTCAACTCCAAAGTTGTAGGAGATTTCTCCTCCATTTAGCTCCAAAAGCTAAGTGGAATTCCCCTACACTTAGCTCAAAAGCTAAATGTTGAATTTCTATGTTTCTCCTCTTAGCTCCAAAAGCTAAGGAGAATTCTCCCAACACTTAGCCTAAAAGCTATGTGTTGGATTCTCTTTCTTTCCTTTCTTTAGCCTCAAAGCTAAAAGATTTCCTTCTTCTCCTAGCTCCAAAGTTAGGAAAAGAATTCCTCCAACATCAAGCTCAAAACGCCGCATGTTGGACACTTCTTTCTTAGACCCAAACTCTAGAAGGACCCTTAGTGTGACATACCACACAAGCCTCACACACTTAGGTGCACAGCCCCTTAGGCATGCTAAGATTAGGATTTTTTTCTTTGTGTGCGCATGTGATTGATGTTGTGGATTGATTGCCCTTGGATTGTCTGCGTGTGGGCGCTTGCCCTTAAGTGGTTAGTATAGAAATATAAATGCTTTTCTGTGCAGGTGGCCATATCTAAAAGGGGGGCGCTCATAAATAATAATAAAATGCTTGCATGACAGGTACTGCTTAAAACCCCCCAAAGATGTGGCCAATAGGGTAGAAGCAGGGGCCTAGTGCTTAGCACTCTAAGTGCTAGGCCAATTTTGAGATGATCATATTTTTGCTATATAAACTGCCTCCTAACTCTGTTTTGCAGATTTGAGTCTTTTTTTTTTATCATGTATTTGGTAGAAATAGGATGTAAAACTTGTGGGGGTTTGGAGCAAAGGAAGGGAGCAAAGAAGATGAAGTCCAAAGAACTTTTGTAAAGCTTAAAGACCCCACAAGTAGAGTCTGTAAATGTTAACTGGGTTGTATAATGGCAGGCAACTCAGCTGCCAAAAAATGTTTGTAATAATTGGGACATTATTTACATTTATGTCTTTATTTATATACAAAAGCGTGTGTTGAAATGTTTACTGAGTGCGCAATAGAAAAAGCATGCTTTTCTTAGGTTTCTTCTCTTGTTTTTGTGGGTGTGGCCTGGACTTGATTACGTTAGGCTCTTAGGATAAAAACTAAATTTTCTACCCCTTAATATTGTAAATAACTTAATGATAAAATCAAATTAAGCTTCATGCTTTTCAAAAAAAAAAATAAATTGCATGGCTCCCTTCAAGGAGCTAAGTTTTCAAAACAAAAACAAACATGCATAGCCAAAAATGTGTCACATGTAGAAAGCCCTCACTTAAGGACTAGATAACAAAAAAAAGTCTTTTTCTTTGTGAGTCAGCATATGCATACCCCCATAATTAGGCATCTTGGCCTCAAAACCAAGTTGTAAGACCTACCTTCTAAATAAAAACAACCCTACCACTCTACATTTGCATTGAGACTAAACAACATGGTTTTAAAAGCGATTAGGGGGAGTTTAGCTGGTAGTCCCTTCCAGGCGGGACAATAAATCCAGAGGTCGGGCGGGCTATGCCTCTTGTGAGGTGTAACTTGTAAGTCCCTCTTTGCACTCGTTAGATCTAGGTTCGAGGCACTACCTATCGGTAGTCCTCACCTTAGTCTTAGGGTCCGAGGCAAGGGTTGATTCCAAATCACCCTATAAGCCCTCATCTTTCGGGCAGTTCCTCCAACAAGTGTTGTTGGGATGTAAGCCCCAATCTTCTAATAAAATATCAACTTAACCAAATTCAGATTCAAAAATGTAAAGCCCAACATAGGATAGTCCGAGCACCTCTGAGTTCCCCTCAGAATCAAATGCTCCTACTTCATCTCCTTTGGCTCTCATTCCAAAATCTATATTTAAGTTGATCAATCTTTTCCTTGAAATTCCTAAGGGCCAAAACCTTTTGCTAAGACTTTCATGGATTTTAAAACAACAAAAAATCAACTTTAGCCAACATTTAAATGACTTCAAAATAAGCAAAACCACTAGTTTAATCAAAAGTTTTCCCAAAATAAAACTTGGGATGTAATTAACCATAGGGGCTTGCCCCTATGGGATGTCTGTACCCCAGAAATAAATAAACCCCACTCAACCAAACATTGAGTGGGGGAATCTCTGTTAAATAATTGTAAATTTTATTATTGAGCCCATAAGGAGATGATATTTTTACCCTTCGGGGTAATATATCGTATTCTTATGCTGTGCCCGATTATAAAATATGCAATCCGTTTGAGGATACAAAAAATTCTCCAACAGATTTTCTGGCGACTCCGCTGGGGAGGATGTCTCTTTTCATCTAAACTAGTGGTTTTCATTTAGTCATTTTAAATGTTGGCTAAATGGCATTTGCAAGATCAAATTTTGTATTGTATACCTCTCCCAATTTCAAATGTTGGGTTGAATGGTTCCAATACAAGCAAATGCAAATCAAAACTGAGCTTTTCAAATGAACTTTCAAAAAAAAAAAAAAATATAAGAAAGATGAACTTTGATTTTTCAAGATTAATCATTTTCAAAATCTCAAAAATAAATTCAATCCCAAATTTTCCCACATCATAATTGTTGTGGTTGTAAGAAACTTACAACCAAACAATGTCAAGTGGTGTGAACTTCCAAAATCTTTCAATTTCCTTCATCATTTCATCAAAATTCGGGTCACAGTTATGGGTGGTCAGTGATTCAAGTCAGTGGTCAGAAAAACCCACAAAAAGTACAATGATTGGTTGATGTCATGATAGTTGAGTTCGAAGAGATACAACAGAGGGATTGATGTCGGAAACTTTGATTTTCAGGGTATCTGTTGGGATTCAGTTGCTTGGAAATTCAGTAGAACAGAAATGGAAGGCAGACTGATTTTTAAGTTTGGTGATCAGTTACAGTTGTCTTTTGATCAGTCCCGCTTTGCTCCTGGGGATATGATCAAATTTGGGCAGGGTTTTGAGGATATGGAGGTTATTTTCCAAGGTCCTACACCCTCTGAAGCTAGGACTTTGGAGAACCAACCTTCATCTGAAAAGAAGGTTTTGGAAATAAACCTGCCCACTAGGGAGAGGTCACCTACTCAGGATAGTAGGAAGAGGGTGGCTGAGGTCTCCCCAAAAGCCTTAGCCTCTCGGCCTTCTGTTTTTAATAGGTTGACCTTCCCTAAGGTTCTGAAATCAGATGAAAGGCAAACAGCTTTGACTCCAATGTTGCATAAGCAGAAGTTTGTTAAGAAGGAACCTAAGCCAGTTCAGTCTGTAGTAGTTGCTCCAAGTGTCCCTGGGTCTGAGGGTCCTTTCCAGTTCAGTCAGTTTGAGGAAGGGGGCAGTTCTACCTACCTCCTTACTAGATCCCAGAAAAGGAACAAATATAGGAGGTATAAGAAGAGAAAGGAAAGGGAAGAAAAGGCTGAGCGGGATTCTGAGATGATGGACCTCTCTCCATTAGCTGAGGGGAGTAGGTTCTATCCTCTTTCTTTGTCTAGGGGAGAGGAGGACGTTAAGAAGATAGTTACACCACCCCCTAGACCCCCACTTAGAGTTTCTGAAAGTACTCCTGATGAGATGACAAAGAAGTGGGAGAAGGGAATAAGAAGAATTTTTCAAAGGGTGGCTGATCGAATGCATACCACCAAAGAGGAAGTGATTAAGGCCATGAAAAACACAATAACTAGAGATTTTGCTAAGTTACTTCTGAAAGAGGATAGAGATCCTGAAGATAGCAAATTGATTGTAGAGCCGACCGGAAAAGATAGGCGCAAATTCTCTAAGCAGCCAGCAGTGTCAGCTTTGACAGATGGGTATAGTTCTGGGCCTCGTCAGGAAAGGGCAGCTAGTGAGCAGATTGTTTTGGTTGACTACTTAGCACCGCTACCTCAGGTTCGTGGCAGACCAAAGGTTGATCACCCTGATCGCCGAGTGGTCCCTCGAACTTCCCTTTCTAGTTCTGTTAGATCTGATGTACCTACTAGGTTTAGGAGGTCTCCAAAAGAAGACCAACCTCCTACTCCTTATGATGAGCCACATTCTGGGGGTCACATTCAGACTCCACCTTTAGATGAGGTAAATTTGGGACACCAAAAATCCCATACCTCCTCATCTGGGGTGAAGGAAGAATGGAGACCCAAGGTGGTGGCTCCATCAAAGGTACACTCTTCCTCTTCCACTCATGTTGATCCTAATGATAAAGGGAAAGCACCAATGGAGGTGAATAGTTATGAGGAATATCATCCTTCTCATGTCAACCCTTCAACAGGCAAAACCATTGAAGAAATGATGGATTACTTGAAAGAAAGCCTTAGAAAGATTGATGAGGATGAAAGGAGGGACAAGGAGGAAGAGGAAAATTATAAAAAATTGGTCCAAAACTTTAATCCTGATGAGGATGATCTTATGGATGAGGAGGATATCTATGTTCTCCACTATAGCAGAAGAGGATCCTCTCTTCCAGGAGACCCTCATACAGATGAGTTGTTAGAGGTGCCAGTAGAGGAGGAAGGGAGTGAAAATCCCCAGATCCGTGCCTTGCTAAAACAGTTGAAAGAAAAGGATGCTCAGCTTAGTGAGATGTCTAAAAGGTTAGATGAGATGGCCTCTGCCATGACTGCCCTTACTACTCAGCTTTTGGGTCCCAAAAGGCCCCAAACACAATTGATAAACCCTCTACTAGTGCAGAAAAGGCTAAGGAGGTAGTACAAGTTGATGAGGATATTGGGAGTCAAGAGAAGAATGAGCCTGGGTCAGTAAATCTCCAACCTTCAAAGGAAGATTTGAAGGATTTCATCAATCAGCAAATCAAGGAGTCTATAGCACATGGGAAAGGAGGTCACTCTGTTCAGAGAGGAAGACCTTATCCCGAGGAGTTTGACTTAGTACAATACCCCAAAGGTTTTGTTTCCCCTTCCTTCAAGCTCTTCAATGGTATAGGAAACCCACGTCAACATTTAGCTCACTTCAGAGCTGGGTGTTGTAATGTGGGTGGCAGTGACGCTCTCCTCTTCAGACAGTTTGTGAGCAGTCTTTCAGGGTGGCTTTTGACTGGTACGCTGAGTTACCAAATGGTTCAGTAAAGACCTTTTCAGAGTTGGAATCCTTGTTTGTAAAGAGGTTTGCGGGGGCCCAACATCACGTTACAGTGGGAGACCTTGTGGTGGAGAGGCAAAAGCCAAATGAGGGGTTGGTGGATTACATTCTTAGGTGGAGAAACCTTAGCCTAAAATGTGAACCACAACTCCAAGAACAGCATGCCATAGAAATTTTACTAAGAAATATTCATGGTCCTATAGCACTCATTCTCAAAGGGTTCACTATTAGGACTTTTGAAAAATTGATTAGTAAAGCTTCTGGCTTGCAATCTGAAGCATCTCAGTTGTCATTCCTTAAAGATAACAGTAATGGTGACCAAGCCAAGAAATTCAAACAGAAAGCAGTTGAAAAAAAGGGCAGTGTGTCAGCATTATCTTTTCAAAAGGGGAAGCAGATTCAGATCACTGAGCAACAGCAGCCTAGAAAGATCACTGAGCAGCAGCCTAGAAAAGATAAGGAGAGGGCAGTCAAAAAGCCCGATCCTAGGGGATTGACAGAAAAGATTAACCAACAGTACTCTTTTAGGAGAGATGCCACAAAGAAAATCTTTAAGTCTTTGGTCCAAGATGATAACTTCCAACTCCCCAAACCCAAAAGACCAGCAGATGTTGATAAGAGCAATGAGCCAAACTATTGCCCTTATCATAGGATGTTGGGTCATGTTCTAGAAGATTGCTATGTTTTTAAAGATTGGGTTGAAAGTGAGTACAAGTCTGGTAGGATGAGTATTCCTAATGCATACCTAGCAAACCCCTCACAAGGGTCGGCTAAGGTTATTCATGTGGAGGTCATCCCTACTAAGGGGCAGAGAACAGAGTCAATCACTACAGTTTCCCCTCCAACAGTGTTCAACCAGAAGGGCAGTGTTGAGTTGCTTACAGATGCAGAGGTTGGCAGTTGTCTTTGTCCAGATCTTCCTTGAAAAAGCTAACAAGTTACCCAACACCCCATTGGAGTTTCCAAAAGAAACTCAAATGCCCATGAAAAAGCATTTGGAGTTCCTCCAAATAACTCAATGGAGGGAAAGGGTCCTTCACCTTTGAAACTTCTTGAAAAGAGAGTTTCAATGGTGAAGGGAAAGAAAAAAGAAGAACCATTTTCTAAAATCAAGCAAGTTATCCTTCCAAATGGCAAGGGGAAATCCCCCAAGCCTCTTACCCTCTCTGATTTCATGTATGTTCCAAAGGGTGTTAGTGAAATGAACGATCCTTTCGCGTACGTGTTATCTGTCCATTCTGAATCTGAAATGAGCAAGCTGTGTCTGAGTCTTCTCAATTGCCTGAATCATGTGAATCTAGTTCTGATGATGATCTACCCGTGTACAAAATGCAGGGAGTAAAGATTGTCATTGAGCCCGAGTCACCTGATTTAGAGACAAATCAAGTTAAAGAAGAATCAGATTCTGAAGTTTTGGTTGATGTGACCTCAACTTCTGAGCCTGAAGAAGTAACAGAAATAAATCTCAGAAGTGGTCGTGTTGTACCATCTCCAATGGCATCTAAAAAAGATAAGGGAAAAGAACCTGTCAAACAAAATGAGGGCGTGGTTCCACCAACACATGTTCCACAAGAACAAGTGGGTGGTGGACCACCAAAAGTGGATTATAATGTGCTAGCTCACCTTAGGAAACTACCTGCGAGGTTGAGCATATATGATGCTCTCGTGCTTTCTCCTGAAATGCGAGAGGCTTTGGTCAAGGCTTTACTTGATCCTGAAATTTGTTTGGCTCAACTCGCAGAGTGTTCCTTTGAGGAGGCTTTACACTTTAAAGAAGTACCTGGAGTAACCTTTTCTGATGAGGATTTACTTCTAGGTACTTCAGATCACAATCGCCCACTTTATATAACTGTTGACATTGACAACTTCAAGTTGAATAGAGTGCTTGTTGATCCGGGTGCATCGGTCAACATAATGAGCCTAAGAACTTTGGCCCATCTCAGTGTTGACACGCAAAAATTAAGTTCTGACAAAATGATGTTGCGTGGCTTCAATGAAAAGGGGCAAAGGGCTTTAGGCTCCGTCACTCTTTCTCTTTTGATGGGGATTTGAGAACTGAGGCTAAATTCCATATCATTGATTCTGAAACTTCATTTAAAGCACTTCTTGGTAGGCCTTGGCTCCATGAATACAAAATGGTTTCCTTCCTCTCTACACCAATGTATGAAATATGAAAGGAATGGTGTAGAGTACTGCATAAAGGGAGATTTGAAACCATTTAGTGTGCATGAAGTTGGGAAATACGAAGATGCTTCTTACTATGTTCCAAAGAGGCTATCAGTGTTTTCTAGATCTGTGGTACCAACTGAAGATCAAGTGGGAACTAGTGCACCTAAAGAAAAGTCTCCAACACTTGTCCAAGAGCACCTTCAAGAGGAGCTTGAGGAAAAGATTAGATGGAATCCTGCCCTCCTTCGACACAACGAGGAGGTAGGATGGCACAACGTGCTCGTGGAGAGATCGTGGTAGAGGAAGTAGAAGCCAAGATGGGTGGAGGATGAGGGCCACCAATGCCTCATCTCCACCACCTACTCCTAGAAGGCCCATCACCCATGTAGGCTCAGGGTCCAATACAAAAGCTGAGCCAAATGTGATGGGTAGTTCAAAAGATGCTGGTTCAAAGTGGGTGATTACTGAAAAGCCTATTTGGAACATTAAAGAAAATTTTTCATGTGATGAGGACAACTCTCAGAAAGAGGAGGTGTCCGATTTCACTACATTTGAAAAGCTGAATGAGTTTGCAAAAACTTTAACTCCTTTGTATGAAAGCAAAGTGGATGATTTAAATGTATGTGTTGCACCTAATTTAGAAGAAGAGGTGGGGAAGAAGCGTGTTTTCTATAAAGCACATCAACCCTCAAGTTCAGAAGTGGGTGTAGAACTTGAGGATCTTTCTTTGAATGAAATGGTAGAACTACCTTTTGATTGGTATCCCGCTGGTGTAAAAAGTTTGATTAAAAGAGGTTTTGCTCCTTCTATGTGGTCCAAAGGCGAAGCCCAACAACATGAAAATTTGTGGAATCCTAAATACAAATTGAAAAAGAATAAATATGGTGTTGGCTTTGGTACTGTCGGACCAATAGATGATGATGATTACTGTTTGGTCATTACCAACAATCTGGAAGTTGATATGATCTTTACAGAAACCTACAACGCTGTTGAGAGGTTATGTTTAGAGGCTAGCAACGACCCGGATTACCTTCAAATTAGGGATGCACCCCCTGAATTTGAGGAAGAAATCAAATCAACGATTGATGAATTGAAAGAAATTAATTTGGGTACTGAAGAAAATCCACGCCCCACTTTTATTAGTGCTTTGTTAAATGAAAATGATGCCAATGATATGGTACAACTCCTGACAGAGTTTAAGGACTGTTTTGCTTGGAGTTATGATGAAATGCCCGGATTAAATCCAGACATAGCAGTCCACAAACTTGCCATTCAACCAAATGTTGTTCCAGTCAAACAAGCTCCTAGAAGGATGCGTTTGGAAATTGACAACAAGTAATTGAAGAAGTGAAAAAATTAATTGAAGCTGGTTTTATCCGAGAGAAAAATACCCCTCTTGGTTAGCCAGTGTTGTCCCTGTTAAAAAAAGAATGGACAGATTCGCGTATGTGTCGATTTTAGAGACTTGAATAAAGCATGTCCTAAAGATGAGTTCCGTTGCCAATCCCTGAACTCATGATTGACATTGCTTCTTCTCATGGTCTCTTTTCCTTTATGGATGGGTCCTCGGGGTACAACCAAATCAAAATGGCCCCGGAGGACGAGCAATACACTGCTTTTA